>VWZU01013220.1:486562-552825 GCA_013397095.1 Sterrhoptilus dennistouni | reverse complement strand
GGGGGGCCACGGAGGTGGATTTTTACTGTTACATTACAAAATAAACATTCAATATATTAATATACTTATTACATAACAATCAGGGCTTTCAATTCTCCAAATTTCATTCTTTTCAAATGGTGGTGCAGAATACATTCTTCTTTTCTCTTTCTAAGAGCCTTTTATTCTTTATGTGCCTTGGACTTTTTTTTTCCATTTTATTTTTGGATTATGTGTGCAATATTCAATGTGTACTTTCTACTGTTGCAGCAGTTATAGTCAATGAAGTAGTCAGGACTTCATGAATTATAGATGACTGTTACATCCAAGAATCTTGGATGAATAACAGTAATATTGGATAAAATTCAATTCAGAAATGTGTTCTAATAAATGAACTTAAGTCTCCTATCTGCCAAGAACGTGAAATACCATGCAAATACAACTAAAATAATGTTAAGAAATCAATCTGCAAGAAAGTTTGTAAAAAGGTAAGTGCACTTACTAGAGGAAAGATACTGTGCAGGTGCTATTTTGTCCATTACTTTTGACAGTGGCGGCAATGCAGTTGAAATTACTGTAGTTAGTATAGTTACATAATTGTTATTCCTGTGTGTCTCAGCCTGAGATGAGGCTGTTCATTGCCCTAGAACTACGCAGTACCCATGGCTCCACTGCAAGGCCTGTTCTCACGCGCATTCTCATATACTAATAGCTCTTTTGAGATATGCATTACAGAGCTCACTGAGTTTACAGTTGTTTGTGTTTGTTTTAGTCAAATGCTAGCCATGAAAAATTAGTAATTAGATGTAGGGTACTACCGTGATTTTCAGCTGCATGGTTTGTGCAGGATTAAAAAAAATGTGTGAGTTGTGATGGGCTGTTGATTGTGTGAGAGCATGAGAAGGGGGGATTGTATCTGTGGCTCAAATGATGAGACATAATAGGTGTGATGTATTATTAGTGATTTCTGAGTAAAATTGCAAACAGTAATATATGAACATGAAAACTAAGACACTGAGTTACTAAGTGATTTCTTTCCCACTGGATATTTGTAGGAAAAACTATAATCAAAGCTGAAAATTTTATATGTTCCTTTTACTTATTAGTCTCTACAAATTTAGTCATGATGTTGAAAAAAGCAGAACAGAATTAAAACATTAAAACCGAAGATATTTATAAAGAAAATAGAAAAATCTCAAATCCATATATATTGTACAACCACATGTAGGACAGTTACTAGGGAACTAGGTAGACTGAAATTAATGAATGCATGCTTTTCTGGATTCTGTTACTGCTGCTCTGATCCCATATTTAATGCTTTCATAAATTTTTAATGTTTTCTATGGGAGGACTTGCCTTAAGGCTGGTTCACTCACCAAAGTGGCAGCACAGTGTGTAAAATGACCTCTTGCCCATGGCTGGTTGCAGGAACAACAGCACTTTGAAATTATGTCTCTGGGGAAGTTATAATGGTTTTTCAGAGGATTTGTAGAAGCAACTTGTACTCAGCTTCTTGGCCTGACCATCCTCAGGTGGTATCACCCACTTCATTTTAAAGTGGCCTGCTGGAAGTGCACACATATGTCATTTACTCAGTTTTTGTTCTGCTACCCAATTTGTCTGGGAGCTCTTTGCAGAGGCTAAACTGGGTGAATTTTTGCATGTTATACCCTGTGTTTGTATAGCTGAGAAATGACTCACATCTCTCAGCTGCACCAGCTGTTAGCTGGCTGTAAAAGCTTAAATGTATCTTGCTGCATTTGAATCTCAACATGTGCAAATTCATGACTGCAGTTGCTAGCAGAGTGCTGTGCAGTAATGGCAGCACAGACAGCTTGTTCCAAAATGCCCTCTTGACTGTAGCCTTCCTTCAAACATAGAACTGCCTTCTATGCTTCTCCCATTCTGGGGTGTCTTTGAAGTTGGTCAAATACTGCATCTGAACTGCCCTATGTGAGCATTTTTGCAACTTCCTGCTGTGGCACCAGTTTTCTGGTGGAGGTCTCGAACTCTTGGTGCATTTTCATTGTCATTACCATAAAACAATTGGCAGACCCTAGATAAAACTATGTATATCTGCTTGGTGCTTGAAGCATAACCCTGTGCTAAACAGTCTGGCTGCATGCACATTTTAATATTATCAGTAATTATTACATTGTTTTTGGGAGAGAGGCAAGTTACCTTGTTGGAAGATCGAATACCGTGAGAATCTGAGTACATATGCATTTGTTGATGTCTCTGCAGTCAGAAGAGTTTGATTAACATTTTCTTAAATCACATCTAAGAAGTTTTTTCCTCTTTATATTTAAAGCATTGCAGTAGTAAAAACATTGACACAAGTATGATAAAAACTTTTGGTTGGCTGATTACTTAAATGCTGGATGGAATATTTATTTTGAATGTCCCTTTGTTAAACCGTGGTACTGTTTCTGTTTTTTATAGAGAGTAATAAAATTCTTTATAATTTTTCAAGTGTGTCTTCAACAGCATCAGTGAAATCTATACTGGAAAGTAAGGTCTCTCTCTTTTTTATATGCACACATTTTATTTTAGTGAGGAAAACTGCTACAGATGTACAAGAAATACATTCTTAAAAAAATTTAAAAGAGCAAGTACAAAGATTAATTTTCAATTCTTAATTACATGCAAATTCAAACAACTGTTTTTGAAAAGTGTAGCTCTATATGCCAACTTAAGCATTATTCCCATGGAGAAAAATCATATATACTGTTGTTATTTTATAGGCAAAATAACTGTGAACAAAAGGTGGTGGCTGGCCTGTTTGGAAAAAGAGGTTTTGAGATACCTATATTTATAACACAGATCTCAATACAAAACTACACCCTGACATTAGTATCTTTCAGGTCTTTATTTTTTCTTTCTATTTCCCCCTGCCCCACCTGCTCCCCCCACTAAATTGGGAAATATGTTATTAAAATTATTATTATTAAGCTACTATTGTATTTTTTAACATTTTCTGAATGTCTGTACAATGCTATATCAAGTGGTTACACGGGATTTTATTGGAATGAATCATAAGCTTTATATGTAATTCTAACCATGGTTATTTAATTCTTTTGTGGAGGTAATAAAAACTGAAACCCTAATTTATAACACTTAATCTCATTTTTATAACACTAATTTTTAAAAATCCACCATGAAATAAAACGATGTAAAATGAGTAGTTAATTTGCTTTTGCAGATTCATTTTGAAAAACTATTTTCAAGCCAGAATCCCTGTCTGCACTAGGTAGATATAGCAGTAATTTATTCCAGGATGTATTAATGAAAATAAATTTAAAAGCCCTTCTCAAAATGTCTTTTTCAACCTTGGAAGAAGTTAAATAAAATCCCTTAGCTAATCATAAACCATAAACTTGTGTAGCTTTGGTGATATATGTTCTGTCAATGAGTCAGATTCCTCAGCAATGAAATAATTATCCTGATCAATAAAGTAAATTAGGAATAAAAGACAGAGTGAAGAGGAAGATGCTGGGTAGGACAGTGAATTGGGTGTTGGTATTTCACTTGTTTGATCTTGCTTTCATACAAAACCTCAAAACACTAAAAATAAAAATGCCAAGATTATCTTCTGTTGAACAAATTTTATTTCTAATCTTAAATAAATAGTCATGGTAAGTCAAACCAGGAAGGTTGCACTCAGAAGACCTCCTGAAGTTTAATGAGACTTAATGTTCTGATTCTGAAACGCTGCAGCCAGCAATGACAGCCTTCATAAGCTCCTCCCAAACTTGAAGATAAAGTGCTGTGGTATATCAGGCATGTCAGAGGTGAGAAGCCTATGCTGGAGGAGTCATATGAATTGGTGTGGGGATATCTGATCATTGCAATTAAGGAGCCTGGAAAAGAAAAAAAGAAAAAAATCTATTGGGTAATTTGCACCCACTGTGACACCAGCACATGAAGAACAAAGAGCTGCATCTCAGTCTACAGCAAGAGGGTCCACCAGTTACAAGGTTGACATAATTGTATTTAAAGCAGGCAACTGCGAGGAAAAAGCTGTGCAGTTTAGTGGCAGTAGGATATTTAAAGTTATCTGACCATTTACTAAGAAAATTAAACACAAACACCTGGGAAGCATCAAAGGCACAGTATCACCTTACTAGAGAGAATAAAAAGTGCTCAGTTGGCTCTTCCTACAGCCAGCCAAAGACAGCAAAAAGTACGAAGTCCCCCAGGATGACATAAGGATAGAAATGCTCTCCCTAGAGAACCATTTAAACTGGCAGCTTAGAGACAAATAGGATTTGCTATGGGATGCAAGGGAAAGAGCAATTTGCAGTGAGTCAGTCATAAATTTGGGGATTCTGTGGAGGAGATTTTGGTGTGTGTAGTGTATTTATGGGAGGCTTAGAGGAAAGACCAAAAGGTTGGAAAAGGAAGGATCCAGGTGGGTTGGGATGAACTGGCATGAGAAAAGAGAGGGACAAGGGCTAAATAGGTCTGGTCATATCTGAACACCTTGCTGCCTGGTAAACTTGTGTGACAGCTCTTGTGCTTGAACTGCAGTTTATCCTATGTTCTCATTAAATCTTGTGTTCTCTGACTTTCCCAAGAGGAGTAGTGAAGGGGAAAAAGCTGATTTCTGCTTTCTAGTGGTAATCATCAAGACACAAAGAAATGAAACAAAGTTGCATCAGGGAAAGTTCAGACTGGACATTAAGAAAAGGTTCTTCACCGAAAGGGTGGTTGGGCACTGGAACAGGCTTGCCAGGGAGCTGGTCATGGCACCAAAGTTGCCAGAATTCAAGGAGGGTCTGGATGATGTTCTTGGTCATGTGGTTTATTGTTAGGTGATCCTGCAAGGAGCAGGGATTTGTACCCAATAATCTGCATGTGTCCTTTCCAACTTGTGCTATTCTATGAATTTATTACCCTAATTAATAACTAATTCCAATTAATTTAAGAAAAGGACAAAGATTACCTTGCAAGTTATGGTTAAACCATTATAATAAGGAAGGATTTCAAAACTGGCTCTGATGACTTATTGCGAAAATGTTTTCATCAATATCTGTCCTCCTAAATTAACAAATCTTCAGGTTTAGGCTCCCGCTCTGTCCTGTGGAGAAAGCAGCACTTTCAGAGTGATCTATTCCATCCTAAAATTAATCTCCATCTCGAGGTGTGTTTCTCTCTAGCAGACAGTGGAGCCTGGATGACTGATATTAGGAAATTAATCTCACTCAACTAAAGGTAGGTAAAATGAATCCCATCTAAATGACAACCTGAAGCTATTGTATTTTAGGACAGGACAGGAAATGTTGTCATTTCAATGGAAAACAGGCTGGCTGTCCACAGCATAGAAAAAATAATCTTAATGGGACATTGACATTAGATGAATAATTTCAAAGGCAGGTCATGTTTACTTTATCATTTCAGATCAGTTCACAATTGTGCAGTTGAAACAAATCTTTTGATTGTCCCTGTTTTCTGTGCCTTGGAGCACTTTCTGTGCTTTACTGTGAAGCAGAATTTCTTTCTCATGGGGCTGAACCAGAAGATGCAGTCCAATTGGGACTGCAGACCAGACTAGAGTTAGTCTAGAGTAAGTCCCCTTAATGCATATAAGTGTGGGTTTTCAGTCCTCAGCTTCAACTGCTTTGTTTTATTCAGCACCATTTGGTTTACTTTATAAATGTATTCCAATAAAGATGCATTAATGCTAAATAATGTCTCTTCAAATCAGCCTGGAGGCAGGGGGTTGTCACAAGTTGCAGAGATACAAAAAAGTCCATGCTGCTGCCTTCGCTTTTTGTATAGCAGACTTATATTAATATCAAAAGTGACATGGCACAGTAACAGTACAAAAGGAAAATCCATCAAAATGTTTACTTTAGCTGTCTCATACATTACTCATGCCTAAGAAACAAGACATACAAATGCTTCCATCTGCTCTTACCTCTTTTTTCTGCTAACATCAACTTTTCTATACGGCAAGAAAGCTTTAAGTCATTATGAATGAGCTGTTTTGTTCAAAAAAGATTTTTAAGACCTAATATTTTCACTCTAGAGCACTATACTTAGGCAGTTAATTTACTTCTCACACTGTTAAATTGGTTCAAAGTGACAAATTTATACTCCATACTTAATATTTAATGCCAGTTTATAATATATTCCTCTATCAACATTTAGAAGTTTGAAAAAGGTACTCGTGATTCATATTTCTGAACACAATAGAAAGGATTAGATTAAATGAAAAATACACATATTTTAAAGTGACTGTAAAAACCCCACGTATTTGAAACAGATGGTGTTTTTCTACATATGTGCCCAAGTATTTGAGCATTGATTTTCTATATGTGAATACATGCCTCAGGATGACTCCTGGTGCACACATCCAGCCCAATCTCTCTCTGACTTCTGCTCCTCACCATATTTCAGAAGCTTTTTCAAGTTGCAGGTTGCTAATATCTTGTAAGGAAGAAGCAAGTGACATTTGTTATGCAGCTGTTTTGGGTAAATAAAGATTTTTTTTACTGCCAGTGGTATGCAAGATGAAGCTGCTTGGCTGCAATGTGTGCTTCCAAATTTTAGCAATGTTGTCATAGTATGGCTCTGGCTGTTCTATAGAATGTATTTAATCCTGAATCCATCTCTGTCTTCTGCCTTTTTTCTCATGTGTCTTATATTCTGTTAGAGGTAACTATAGGGGTCTGGGCTTGGGGAATTCCTCCTGTATCGGCAAAGGTGGTCCAGTTCTGTCTCCCTAGGCTGTAGTGTGGCTGAGCACATAGTCCCAGCAGGTGCAAACACCCCCTGCTCTGCGTAAACTATACCTATGACCAGGCACAGAGACTGAAACAGAGAACAGTGGTTTTATCTGCAACCTCATAAACATGGGACACAGTCATCCATGTTAGATGACTTTGTTAGAGGAGTCACTTCCATCTGAGCAAGACTGGAGTTTGCCAGCTGCAACATGCACACACATACACACCATGACTCTCAGGTATCTGGTGTTGCACACAGCCAAACCATCATCAAAACATGCCTCAAAACATGATCCAGCTTTTGAAAGCACTTGGATGGTACTCAAAACTCTCACTGTACTTCTCTGCTGTCCAACTGGGTGTTAGCTAGTCTTCACACAGACATACACAGATGAAAGAGAGTATAGTGTCACTGTTTGAGGAGCACATCAGCCTTCTTTTCTCCAGGCTGAGCAAGACAAGAGACCTCAGACACTTCTAATAAATTTTCTTTGAGATCTTTCTCCACCTTGTCCCTATCACACTGGACGCACTCTAATACTTTGATGTCCTTCTCATATTGATGTACCCAAAATTGCAGCCATCCTTTGTGGGTTTGGGAGAGGGTTTAAGGTATGGCTGCAATTCCTTTAATTGTAAACAAATATTGCTGAAAGGTGAAGATGCTTCCTAATCTTCCATCCCCACTCTAATCCTAGAATTACTGTTGCTGTAGGGGTTGTTTCACGTTTCTTGCATGTTGCTGAAGTCAGTCTCTTCAGAAAAATGCATTAATTTTCTTCCATAGCAGCTTTGTCTCGTTTGGAATATGCTTGCTTAGTGAAGGTATTTGAAGAAGTGTGTCTCCCACATATGCTCATATGTTGTATCTTGTTCATACTAAGTACTTCTCTAAGAAAAATATATAACCCCATTAAATACAACCTATGATAAAAGATGGATTATCTCAAAGGTAGAACCATTTTTCTGTTATTTCAATGATACAGCACCTGTCCTCTTTTTTTATCTGCAGCTCTTAAATGTGAAACTGCTACTACTGTCCACAAAAAAAAGAAAAGCTATGACTTTGCAAAATGCAGAGGAGTGCATGACGGGAATGACTATTAAATGACATGAATGACAGGAGAAAAATCACATATTTACTATTTGTCTGTGTATTTAGGCAGGGAACTATTGTGGAACTGCAATGTTCCACTGGTATGGGTGACTGTACAGGGGGAGGAAGGCAAGAAAATAGCTAGGATATCTAAAACATCTGTAGACTCCATTAATTACAGACCCCATAACTTGAATGGACATCCCAGAGGAATTGCTACACTCAGCACATATGACAGAAGTGGTCGGAATATTTTAAAACTGAGTTTAGTTAGTGATTATAGCTTTAATAAGGTTTTACATTATAAATACTCTGCACATAATATCTTTGATTATTTTGTCTCCCTCCTTCCTTTATTTTTTTAAAAAATTATGTATATTGGCCATTTTGACCTCTTTTTTCCTCCTTGTGTTGAAGTGTTTCTGAGAATGCCTCACTTCAGCAGCCCAGTGGTGATGCTGGTTACATTCCTTCCAGAGACATAACACACAGAACATGCAGGATGCAAACACTTTTCTGAGCTGTATACAATCTCAAAAAAATGACTAGATTTTTCCTCTGTGATCAAAATGACCTAATTAAACATGTTAGCAGTCACAGGAGGTTTGGATGGCTAGTAAAACAGTTTTATGCTTGCTTCCAGTAATTTAGCTGGAATAATTATTTGTCTGATCAATAGAATGGACCCATGGAGGGAAAGTAAATGTCAAGTGTTGTTCTACTTTTTCCATATATTTCCACAGTGAAAATATGCTGCATTTTAAAAACATCTTTGGCTTTATCACACTAAGCAGGCAGATGGCAGTTGGTCCATGTTAATTTGAGAGGGGAGCAGCAGAGGTCAGATCTCAATGACTAAAATCTGCCTATCTGTGTAAAAATAAAAAAAAAAGAAGGATGGAGGGATGGAGGGACGGAAGGAAGGAAGGAAGGAAGGAAGGAAGGACCAGCTAGTCTTATTTCAAAACAGGCTTTTGCTGTGATGCTAATGCTTGTTTTGCTGGCAGTGGAAAATAAAAAAAAATTTAAAAATGGGAAGATGCTTGTACTATGGGAACCATGACATGCTAATTAACTTTGGCATTGTTCCTGCCATATTTCCTAAAGAATTGTATAGCAGAAGATATGGAGAAGATAGATTTTTTTGATTGCAGTTTCAAATAAAAGTTTAGAAAAAAGGTTCACATAGAAGTTCACTAAGGGCGTGTTCATAAAAGCCATTATTTTATGTCAGGGAAAGAGAAAGAGTTATGCACTTCTTTTTGTTCTCTCACTACTGATATTTTTCTCTTGAGAAGTAGGAGATATCTCTTTTTCTTTCCTGAATGACTTCTGAGCTTCTGCTATATATTGGTTGCACATTGCTTTTGCAGACATGATTGTCTTTCCTGGGAAGCTTAGTCATGGTAGTTGAACCTAAACTCGGGGAGTCTATGGACTTGTACAGTTCAGTTACAATTACTGCTGAAATTTATACAGGAAAAGCCCTTTCTAATGCAGAATGTATGACCTGTTGATTTACTAATAGTCCAAATCTGTCATTCGTAGTAGTTGTTGTACCCTGTGCCATTCATTAATGCTACAGGAGTGTGTTTCACTAGTCAAAGTTAGCACTGTGCTTATTTACATATATGTGTGTGTGAGTGTGTGGGTGTCTGACAAACTTCCAGTCTTAGTCTTTTCCTTGCTATGCTGATAATTCTGTATTTACACTAAGCTTGGTAATTGTTAAGATGATTCCAGGACTGAGATGCACAAATATGCCTTTTTTTTAGTGAATGGGTAGGACACATAACAGTTTGGGTTTTATTTAATTTTTTTTCCAACAGTGTATTTAAGTAACGAACTTGTCTTTTTACATAGTGCAATACAGCAACAACCTGGAATTTTCACTATGGCTGATATGAGGTAGCTATTAAAAATATAACAGTGATGCAAAAAACATTCCCCCCCCCCTTCTTTTTAATCTGTATACCAGGTAATATTTTCTCATCTTGACTTGCTGGTGTTCCCAGAGTGAACATTTTCCACAAATGCAACCAGGCATCCCACTGCCACTCAGTTTGATAGGAGTACAAAGGGATCTACTCATGACAGCAGACATCCCTGGAAAAATGAAACAAGCAGACATGGCTCCTTCTCTGGTACAACCTTGCAATTTCATCTCTTGTCAAGAGCTTACTGCACTGTGTCAGCTTTAGATTTGGACCTTAATAAGGTACAGAAACAGATAGTCTCTCTACAGCTGCTGTCATTTCATTCCTGAAATTGCAGCAAATATCTTGAATTTTCTGTCCTTATTGAAGGGATGACATGTTAAGAAAGCTACTGAAGTTTCATAAAATGACCACCTTGGTTTTCTCAGTTGCCCACAAGTGTAATTCATGTAGAATTTTTCATCTTTCTTTCTAAATCTGGAAAGGTCACTGAAATTAACCATTTTGATGTGAAATGCTGCTTTTCAATCTATCAACAACTAGAGAAGGCTGAATGCCACTTTTTGTATTTCACAAGGCACAACACAGCTGTCATATCTTATGCAGCATATCTGCATATCTTATCTAACACTCCTCTCCTTACTTTTTACAAAAATGGTCAGAAGGAGCTTAGAAGGAGCTTAATGGTTTACATTTTGTCTTTTATATTTTTTGTCTCTTTAATATGATATAATTTTGCATACTATTAAATCTCTTCCATGCAGAGGTTTAGGAACTCATTGTCCTTGAAAAATTATGCCCTATGTAGGCCATGCATGTGTATTGCTTTGACTTTGGTGACTCTGGATGGGAAGCAGTGAATAAAAACTTCAACTTGCTGTTACATGAATAATTCATCCACTTGAAAGGTGGGAGCCTTCTTTCACTAGGCAAGAAGGAGTCAAGGCAAGATGGCAGCCAAAAAAACTAGAGACAATACTCTGATATTCTTAATTCAGAGGGAGGAGCCTGCACTTACTCTTATGAAGTGTTGATGAGGCAGTGGATGGCAGTTAGGAGAATTAGATGATGATGTAGACAGTTTTTTGAAGAACTTTGCAAAAGAAGAGCTGCACTATTTCCATGCACTAACTATGAACCTGAAAGTTACAGCAAGAGGCATTCGCTGACTCCAGAAAACTCAATATTTGTGTCTGTGGATGCTCCTTTTAGGATGCTAGAAGGTAACTTTTAAGATGTATTCTGATGGGATTTAGTTATCGCTTAAACTAACACTATAGATTTTACAATAGGGTATTTTTTAGAGGATAGGTAAAGACTTTGTCTTTTCACTTGGATGTAGTTGGTGACTTCATGTATGTAACTTTTAGGAAGATACTTTTGCATGTGTAGGTAGAACCCTGTTGCTTTTGTGAGAGAAATCTTTAAGGTAAGCCTACAAATGGTATGTGAAAAGACTGTCTAATATATAAATAGTAAAATGATACTTGTCCCATTTGAGATTTTAATTTCCCAAGAATTTCACAGAAACAATAAACAAATACACTGCTTAGGGATAATCATATCACTGTGTATCCAGAAAGTCTCACTTGAAAATACTTTTTTCTCAAAAATGTACCTAGTTTCTAACAGTTCTAGTAATCTGCAGAACTCAAAAGCTTTGTGCATGTATCTGACTGGAAAATACTTCATTTGATATAGTTGATGTCAAAAAAGGTTTTGCTAGGGAGTGGTTTCTGTTAACTTCTTCCATCTTCGAAGTAAATTCACACACAGCCTGTTAGATGAATCTCCTTATACAGTGTTTGCTCTTTTCTCACCTTCTACCAAAGAGAAAGAGAAAAAGAAAAAGAGAAAGAAAAAGAAAAAGAAAAAGAAAAAGGAAAAGAAAAAGGAAAGAGGAAAGGAAAGGAAAGGAAAGGAAAGAGGGAAGGAAAGAGGAAAGGAAAGGAAAGGAGAGGAAAGGAAAGGAAAGGAAAGGAAAGGAAAGGAAAGGAAAGGAAAGGAAAGGAAAGGAAAGGAAAGGAAAGGGTAGACAACTTATATGTAAATGCAAAAAAAAAAAAAATCCTGGGTTTCCTTTATATGTGCATACATGCAGAAACTTGCTTATTATGAATAGGAATTTCTTAAAGATGTGTAGACATTCTCAATTTTCATTCCTCTACTGACAAGCAATGATTTATTATTCTCCCAGACCTGTTTTTAACTCTTTTTTTTCCACTTGACTAACAGCCTTGCAGTCATATAAATATTGCAAGACTGCTTCATAACTATCAAGCTTTTGAATGAACAGATTTTGACAAGAACTCTTTCATTGTCTAGGACTAAATTGTAGACTGGTAATCTTTACTCAAATTTTATTCTAGTGGTCCCCAAGGAAGTTTGTACATGGAAACTTCTGTCTCTCTGCTTAGAGTGAATACAGAATGTCCTAATATTCCAAAGTGGTGGAATACCAGAGGTGGCACTCTAATACCAGGGGATTGCATAGATGCCCTTTGCACATGTTTTGACATGAGTAGAGGCTTGGGGTTTTTTATTTGTTTCTTTCTTCCTTGGATCTTGTGCCATATTATTGTAAAATTTATAGTGGCAGTTTAGGAGATAATTAAATGTTTAATCTCGGTTTTCTCACTAAGGACTTCTTTTCTTACTGGTAAAAGACACTGGCATGTAAAGATACAGCTTCTGATGTGGAGATGGGCATGTTCTTTCCATTGGCAGAAGAGTGTATTTCCACAGGAAATTGTTTCTCAGTAATAGTGCTGTAGCTCTTTAATGACTCAGACATGAACCATAGTCAATAACATTATAATGTTTATATCTCAGTATATTCTGAAAACAATGACATTTAAAAGTAATTTCTTTTAGGAAAATATAAGGGACTATGTATTTCACAGTAGTTTCCCTGAAGTGTGAGGAATATTAAGTACAATTGCACGGATGGGTGTTGCACATGGCTTATTCTATCTAAGACAGACAAAGTAATTTCTGTTATTTTCTTTCCTATGTCCTCCTGTTTTTCTCTGCACTGCACTGGAGACAATATCCTTTGAATATTTTTGGTTTTCCTGTCTTTAACCTTTGTCTACCAGTTCTCAGTTTCATTTCTCTGAAATAAACTGCTTTTAAGAAAAACAAATCATAACAGAGCCCTCTCTCAAGAGAATGGTGAAACTGATATGATGGAGCAGCCACCACCAGTGTTGTGGAGAGATAGCCAGGATGATAACAGCTTAACACAGGTTTGCTGTAACCACAGTCCAGACAACTGTGCCCTTGGGCAGGATTATCCATTTAGTTTAAAGTGGCTGGAAGGTAGCTTTCCAGAGATACTTCAGCAGCATTACTCTTGTTGTGAGGCCCTTTGCTCCCCAGTGGCGTCATCTGTCTCCTAAACGTCAGTGCAGTGTTTGACTGCTGCCTGTACGTTGGTTCTGTACAGCATTACTCTGTAAAAGCTAAAGGTTAGTGTTCTACTGGTGGAAAGGGTGGGAATGATTCAGAAGAGCAAAGCTGAAATCATAAAAGGAAGGGACTCAATAGATCAGGGCATGCCCTAAGACATGCTGGTATAAAATTAATCAAAAAAACCATTCCAGTCCCTGCTCCATCTCTCCATCAACTTCAATGTTGGGAAAAGTAGAGGAAACAATAAAGAAACCATTTCTGTAGGAGACAGATGGCATCTTAATTGTTTTGAAGATACAATTAAACATTCTTATGGCAGGATATCACTTTCTGCAACTCTTCCAAGTCTTATAGTTAAATTACTGAATATTAGGTTTGTGTAGATAGATAAAGATTTTGGAGTGCATGTGAGTGTTTGCTTATTAGAATGAATCCTTTAGGTTATTGCACAGGAAATGCAAGTCCTTTGTATCTGGTCAACTAGCTTTTTATAGAACTGAACAGCAAATTCTATTTCAAAAATTTGCTGAGGCACTGAAAACAGTTTTAGCAGTAATTTTAGTGCATGCATGTCTGATCACAGAACAAGCAACCATATGGAATAATAGCTGTAGGGATCTGCAAGAGAAATGGTGATACATATCTGAAGTTTTCTTTTAAGCTTTTCAGCTCATTTAAGCTGTAATTCCTTGAGGAGTTGGGAACTAGAGCAGGGATGTCTGGTATAGAACTGAGGCAAAGCTGCTGGAGGCCTCAGGGAAGAACAGTTGTTCCTTGTGAAAGGTAGTCAAGTATCAATATTGAATATTCAAATTTCAATATTGGATGAATAGAAAGAAGTTGGCTTCCTTGCCTCTGGTCATCTGTGTCAGTAGCAATTAAGATATTGTACTAAATTTTACTAATATATCCATAAATACTGGCTTAAAACTTTTCTTGACAGCCATGTTTTAACCTCCAAATTATTGAAAGAAGAATAAAAGAAATCCTTTAACTACTTGAGTTTAGAGCAATTTAATTGGCAGCTTCAAACACAAGATATTTTCTGTATGTACTCTTGCAATTAAATACAGAGATAAAATAGCTACATCCTTTGAATTGTCCCATTATCTTCCACTGATTTAATTTGTATGCAAATGTTTAAAGCATACAAAAGTACCATATCACCTTTCATTCTGCAAATGTATAAATGGATGTGGACTGTCAGGCATTGGGATCTCTAATACAAGAAATTACGTGTAAGCAACAATTTTTTATTCCAAGTTCTCTATTCTACTGAGTATTTAGGTGGCATTTTTTTCAGGTAGTGTGTACAGATTGTCTGTCAAACTGAGTTTCCTTCCACCAAGTCCCCCCACATATTTTAATGAATAATTATTAAGGCAAATCATCCTATGTCTGACAGGCTACGTGTGCTGTGGTAATCTGTGCAAGCCAGTTCCATGTTTCTCTTCTTTTGCTCATTTACTGTTCTGTCTCAGTGGTTCAACAGAAAACGCCTCTATCGGTGCAGCTTAAATGTAGCCAGTCACTTTGACAGTCTGACTAATGCTCAGGTACAACTAAAATGAAGATAAACATCTGCCAGGAGAATCTCCATCAGCAGCTACTGTGCAGGGATGTGGGCTAAGCAGCAGCTGATTTCTCTGTTGCCCAGCACTCTGCATCAGCAGAATCATGCTTGTGACAGTTAATGTGTGCCCATAGTTAATGCCATGCTAAAATCAGAGGCAAGACCATTTAGACTGACTATCACAGTCTTCCCATATTTTAAGATGACTTCACCTTTTCTCTTCCTTTTGAATTGTAGACTTCCTAGAAATATCTTTGCAGCAGAAACAGTGCCAGTACGAACCAGGCTGACAACTAAAGATGAAATGTAGTGTTTGATTTCTCCCAACATCTGACATTCTGTGCAAATGCCAGTGTGTCTCTTTGAGTTCACTTCAGAACGTACATTCTCTTTCACCCTTCCCCCACAGAATATGCAGGATGATATTTAAGAAAGCATAGTTCTGATATTAAATGAAGTACAGGTGATTAAGAGCAAACAGAATGTCAAGAAAAGGTTATGAGTTAAAATGTTCCTCATTGTAATTCCAAATATTTTCAGTGAACTCCTCCACCATACTGTAATAAATACAGGTTTCTGCATAAAACTTGGTTTCTGAAAATCTTTGTACCAGTTCTTCCCTGAAAATAATAGAAGTATTTATTCTTGGGTTATCTGGATCCTGCTATTAATTTTTTAGATAAATTAATAGCATTTTGCCCTAGATCTGAACCTCAGTATCACTCAGAGCAATGGGTGTCTTCTTCAGTTTCTGTCACCAGGCTGAAAACCTCTGCTAGAGTCATAGAATATCTTGGATTGGAAGAGACTCACAAGGATTGTTGAATTCAACTTGTGGCCCTGCACAGGACATCCCCAAAAATCACACCATGTGCTTGACAGCATTGTCCAAATTCTTGAACTTTCTCAGGCTTGGTGCTGTCACCACTTCCCTGGTGAGCCTGTTGCAGTGCCCAACCACCCTCTGAGAGAAGACTAGTGATCATCTCAAATTTTCCTAGTGCTCATCTTAAATTTCCCCTAACACAGCTTCATGCTGTTCCTCAGGTCCTGTCCCTGGTCACCACAGAGCAGAGATGAGTGCCTGCCTCTTCTCTTCCCCTCATGAGGAAGTTGTAACAGCAGTGAGGTCTCCCCTCAGCCTCCTCTTCTCCAGGCTGAACAGACCAAGAGACTTCAGCTGCTTCTCATGTGGCTTCCCCTCAATGTCCTTCACCATCTTTGTTGCCCTCCTTCAGTTACTCTCTGAGAACTTAATGTGATTTTTATATTGTGGCACCCAAACCTGCCCCCAGCACTGGAGGTGAGGCCGCCCCAGTGCAGAGCAGAGGGGGACAATCCCCTCCCTTGCCCAGCTGAGATGCTGTGCCTGATGTCCCCCAGGACAGGGTTGGCCCTCCTGGCTGCCAGGGCACTGCTGACTCATGTTCAACTTGCCATCAACTGGGACCCTCAGGTCCTGTTCCACAGCACTGCTCTCCAGCTTCTTGTTCTCCAGTCTGTCCATATATCCGTGGCTGCCTCATTCCAGGTGCAGAATCTGGCACTGTGTTAAACTTACGGTTGGTGATTGCCCATCTCTCTAATTTGTTGAGGTTTCTCTGCAAGGCTCCTCTCCCTGCAAAGGAGTCAACAGCTCTGCCCAAATTAGTATTGTTGGCAAACTTTGCATTGTGACCAATTATTGTGTTTACCTTCACGTGTTTTTCAATGACTCCCAGAATAATATTCTCCACAATATCACCAGGCACTAAAGTGAGACTGACACAGGCTTGTGTTTTCCAGGGTCATCTTTCTTGCTCTTCTTGAAAACTAGGGCAACATTTGCCAGCTTCCAGGCAGCTGGAACCTGTTCATACTCTTAAGCCCACTGAAAAATCATGTGATCACCTGGAACAATCTTTCCAGTAGTTACAAAGGGAATATGCAGAATGTAACCATTATTTTCTCAAGAGATTGTTTCTCAGATTTTCTTTTTATTTTTGTTCGTTTATTTTTCGGTTGTTTGTTTTTTTTTCTCTTAAGGTTGGTTTTTCATCATTTAGCTCCCAGGACTGTCTTGCCATACAATCGACTTGATACCTATGCAAGCATAAGAAAATGGGATGATCTCCTGGTGGGAGTGTGGGACAGTGAGGGGGCAAGACCACCACTTCACACATCAGCTGCCTGCTAGATTGGTCTAATCATCCTGTGAGACCATATCTCAGCCTTTCTCCTGACCTTTTTTGATGACAATAACTTTCAGCATAAACTTCCTTTGATTAATCCACAAGTTATGTTTATTTTTTTCCTCAATGTTTTGCTATTGCTGCACTCATAAGTTGTTAATTTAATGGGGGTCAATCAATGTAGTTTTCTGGGTTGATACAGGAAGACATTTCCTCAACAGTGAAATTTAAGAATTTACATCTCCTGAAGTTAATCAGACTATTTAGCAGAAGTGTAGCAGCATTTCTATTTCATTTTCTTCTCTAGCTAAGTTAATGTAACTTGAGTTTTGTTTTAAAGATGAAAAAATATCCTTTTACCAGTGGTACTGTATTTTGTTTGCCTCACTTTTAGGAATTCAAACTGATGAGGCTAATATCCTGGCAGAAAAAAACAACAAACACATGAAAATACAGAGTAGTACTATGGAAAATTGTGAATTTTAATAAACCGTATTTGGAGACTAAAAATTTAAAAAGAAACCATTTCCTTCATATTGCCAGATTAGAATAATAGATACAAAGATAGCACTAGGGAGGGAATGTAATTGCCTGATGATCCCACACTGAAGCCTGTCATAGAGGGGAATTTGAATGAGTATTTCAATAGATGACATGGAAATAACAGGATGCACAGGATTAGAGATTATAATGAACTCCTCTGCCATTTTCATAGACCTAAATTTCCATGTATTATGCTGCTGACAATAGAGCACAGTGTAATATTCTGTTTGCTGCTCTGCCAATGGTCCTTTTATAACATTTTTGGAAGGGACTGTCCAGGGAAGTGCCTGAGTCACCATCCCTGGAGGTATTTAACAGACGTGTAGAAAAATTAGAGCCATAGTTTAGTGTTATACTTGGCAATATTAGGTTTATGGTTGGACTTGAAGATCTTAGAAGTTCCTTCCAACCTAAATAATTCAATGATCTGTGTCAACTTTGCTGTCTCTGCTCTCAGAGCAGTGATTCTTGTCTATATTTATATAACTTTTGCCAAGTGTTAAATTCTGACTTAAAAGGCAGAGATCCTTATACATCTAGGAAGTAAACAGTGTTTAAGGGGTTTGGGTGTGGAATTGGATGCTCAGACTTTCATCAAATCCTATTGTTAAACTTGATGATTCTGGGAACATCATAACAGCAAAAACTGTAGGCACTGGTTCAGACCTTGATGTCTGCACAGATTATATATGTGAACACATGATGGTTTTATCCAATGGCTTCTATATCAGCTCAGAAAAATAACTTTCTAGAACTTCAGTAGAGAGACATTAACATAGGTTTTTTCTTTATTAGATACAAAAAGACTCGCTAAAGCTTGACATAAGATACTAGATTTTTGTTTTATTGAAAAATCTCAGCACTTATTCCAGCTTCCCTATTTTGCCAGATATCTAGCTTACTTCTTGGCAAACAACAATTACCCAAGTAAAAATGCTATGTGCTACTCCAAAAATATCCCTCAAATATCAGCTTCTAATGGACAACAAATCACAGAGATTTTTGTCTCTTGCTCCTTGTTTTTAAAATAATCAAAATGTGTGTTTGCTTACTTAAGCATTTACTTTAAATCTCTCAATAACCAAGGTAAAGGAAGTAAGGTAAGTCTGCATTTTCTTTTACTTTGATCAAATGTTAGACTTAATTGCTTGCTGGATTGACTGATATGACATTGCAGTTTAAAAGGATTATAAATGTGGCTTTGCCTAGTGTCTTCTGGGAAATGTTTTGAAAAAATAAGCCTCATAGTTTGTGTCAAATGTTAACAATTTGTTTTTAATAGCAGCTTTTGTGAACCCCTGTGATTAAAGTAGGGCTAGATAGAGGCAATGCCACTAATATAGAGCAGCTGGGCTTGCTATAAATGGGCTTTCTTCTTGTGGATTGGTTATAAACTTTGCCCTGTGGCTGGTTCTGCTCTAGTAAATGCAGATACTTCAGCTGGTAATGGAGTTTTCATCTTCTCTTCAGATACCAGCTGAAGCCCATATATTCTGATGAGAGAAGGAACTTGTTTTGTTGCTGTATATTGCATAAAACAGTTGGAGTTTTATGCAAAAGATAATGGTAAATTTTCCCAAGGGGAGAGAGGGAAGAAGAGGTACAGGGAAGGAGAGGAGATGCTCCTTTATGGCCGTCTGGCACTGCATGGTTTTCTCAATGATGCAATTATTCCATCCTGTTTTCCAATACTGCAGGTGCACGATGTCTCAGAATCCTGTGACACGCGTGCTGCAATATAACTTTGTGTCCCCACTGCTTTGTTCAGCTCTTGTTGGCTCTCAAACTTTTTATGGCAGCATATGGCTGTCTGATGTTAGCATTTCACTGTGGACAACGTAATGAAGTTCCAACAGCCTATTGCTCCCCTAAGCCTCATGCCAGCTAAAGTGGTGGTGAACTTGTCTGGCAGATGTAGTGCTACTTCAGAAGAGCTTGACATGAATGTCTGGAATGTGAACAAGGACCCTCTCCACCTTCCCATCCCTAATTAAAATTGCAAAATCATAAATTTTTCTCCAACTCTACTTAGGTTCTGGCTTATTTTGATTTGAAAATACTATTATTTTTAAATATGCAGACTTTGATTGTTTGGCTGTCCCTTTATGACGTCTCCACGGTTTTGGTTTCTATTAGCTTAGTCAGTGAGGGATAGGATCAAAAATGGAAAGTTTGAAGTTGTGGTTCAATGCCTTAATAATAACTAGTCCTATTACCTTTTTATTTTGTTTCAGCCCTACATTATTACAAATTTTTACTAGCTTTTCTGTAAAAGGATAAACTGTTCTTACTTTTTTCTTTTCTGCTTCCTCAGTTTTCAATATTTAGTCTAAATATTTTAACTAATTTATAGTGTTTAAATTGTTGACAGATGTTGGCACACACTAAATATTTCAGAAGTTTAATAAAATACCATGGAACCTGTATAGCTACAGGAGGGAAATACTGAATTGTTTAGGATCATAATTTTTGAACTCCATTTTCCATTCTTGCCAAAAGGAGCAGAAACTTCAATGGAGGAATGAAGATATATCTAAGTGGAAATGTTCATATAGGTTTTGTAAAAATGTGTGTATTTATGGAAATAGACCGGAACATTCGCATTGCTTATCTCATTTGAGCAACTGGTGATTTGAAGAAAGGTTATTATGTACAGCCTGGGTTAGAGAACTGGCCTGAAATTTTCAGTATTTCAGAGCTGCTGTCATACTTTAAAACCAATAGTGCCGTGGTGATGTGTTTTTTGATAGTATTAGAATCAAGGGTAATTCCCAGTTGCTTTCACATTGAGTTACAACTTTCAGCCATTTGTTTAAAACTAGAAATTTTAAAATGAGGCTATTAGAAGTATTCTAATGCATGCAAGAGGAAGGATCAACATTAGCCATTTAGATGAAATATTTAGAGGACAAGCTCCCTCACTCCTTGCTTGGAATTTTCTTAGGACTCAATCTTCCAGTACAATTGTCAGAAATTCGGAAGAGCGTTGTGTGATATTTTAATCAGTTAGGACTCAAAAGTTTCACCTGTCAGTTAAGTCCAGTATTTATTATGCAGTCAACATGTTTTATATGTTTAAATAAATCAGCTGATGATCTCAAAAGCAATGCAATATTTTTGTATTGCCTCTTCCCCTGCAAGTTTGTTCTGGTACCTGAGTTGGTACCAGAACCATGGTTAGCAGTATGACATGTTGTGTTCGTTCTTGTCTGGTTTTGGTTGTTTGTTTGTTGCTTGATGGAGTAGCTTCATTTCTAGGTGCATTTAGAGACAATATTTACATCCTATTCAGTTAGTCATTGGTAGTGCTTATAAAGGTTACATGGCATTGAGGTTCCTACTGTGGTGCAAATTTAAACTCAGGGAAAAAATTAGAAGTGTATATTCAGACTGTAAAGATTGAATTAAATAATTACTTTTTAGTTGGTTTCAGCTATAAAACTCTGAATTAATGAAAATCACTAAGTGCTATATGAATGCTGGAAGAAATCTAAGACTTCAATACAGTGATGTCAAAATTTTTAAACATAACAGCCTGAGTAGTTGCTATGAAAAGGTCAAAGAGCTGCAAGCAGTATGAGTGAACATACTGGACCACTCTGAACAATTCATACTGTGCAGGTAAGAAAAAGACAGTGGAAACTACTTGTGTGGATCTTCTTAGGTTGATTGAATCTCTACTCAAGGGACAACATTACTATTGATTCCAGAGGCAGAAGAAGAATCAAAGTCAGTGTTTTATCATCTTGATATCTTGTGGTATGTATGAGCTTAAGGGAGTGATTTCCACTGTGATAAAAATTATTTGGTTTTATCTTAATTGCATGCTGATATTGACTTATTAGTAGTGCTGGTCTGAGGAACAACTGAGAAACCACAGTTGCTGGTCTTGCTTTCTAGTGTCTTGAAGTGCTGAATAGAACGTTTGAATAAACTGAAATCTGCAGAGCTGTTATGTTTCTAGTTTCTGTTAGGTAAACAGTCACTGGAATGACTAGGAAATACTGTGTCCTGCCAAATCTGAGCCAGATACAGCATGTCTTTCTCAGCAGATAGTCTAGGCTTTTTTAAGACTAGAGTGATGGAAATGTTTCATTGTCACTTCTGCCCTATAGCAAAAGTAGTTTATAAAAGACAAAAATATTTAAAATGGATAATGTACTATAATATTTAGACTATTGTCATAGTCTGTCTAGCTTAAAAGAGAGACAACAGGAAAGTAATGGCACTATGTTACTCTTCACTGTTACATTCATGTTACATACTCTTCATGTTACGTTCATGTCAGGACAGTGAACACCCTTCTTCCATATCCTGTTCTGACTGCCAGATCTACAGAAAAAAATTAATGAAGCATCTGTCTGGCCTTGAGTTAGCTACAAGTCTGAGCAAGAGGTTTCCAAAGCTTTCATAGGCATGTGTCACTTTCACTTGGGTGATGCTTTTCAATTCACGCTCTCCCCAATGGGATCTGTCTGAGCAGTGCTTCAGCATGTGATTTCCAGTTTGTGATCATGTGGGGGTGATTTGCAAAACAAAGGACTTTTTTATAGCATAGCTTTTCTTCAGTGTTTTACAGTTCCATGGCAGAATTTTTATGATAAAATATATCTCTTCCATCTCCTAATAATCAAGGTTAAAAAGGTTTGATCCTCTTCCAGTTTTTGAATCAGGGTGTCTGATGGATACAGCACGGTTCTTTTTTTTTTTTTTTTTTAATGTTCTGAGGAATATTTCAATAGTGCAGGAATGCATTCTAGAATATGAATGTGCTTCCAATTATCCTGATGGACTACAGTGCTCCACAGAATCATTAGGGTAATCATGCATGCTGATGACTGTGCCCTTGAAATGGACATAACAAAACATACATCTGCTTAGGAATAAATTGGCATAACCTGGAGATAACCAGCACTCAATTTACACACTGGCCTTTGTGAAATACATCGTATATAGATCCATAGTTGTAGCTGGACCACAGAGGGTTAAAGGCACCCGCAGATTAGCCCATTTTTTTGGCACCTTATTCAGTACTACACTCTCAAATGTGGTGTTGGCAAATCCAGAACCACTGCCCCTTTAGTTAATGGTCAGACAAAATTTGGACTCAGTGTCACCTGAAAATGAGTCCTCTGTTTGGTTGCCTTTGTTATTAATGGATATATGTGGCTTCTGGCTTTGTTTAGAGGAACGTTGTCTTATGTATAATGTGGCAAGGTAAGATCTGTAACAATAAAATTTTGGAGTGCTGCAGGATCCTCAGGACTGACGTACTGACAGTCATGGGGTATTTTTTTGTGCTAGGAATATATTGGGAATGGAAGACATTAAAGTGCTGAAGCAACTTTTCTCATGCTGGGGCTGAGGTATTGCACTGAGACCAAAATCAATAGTCGGGAAACTGAAGACAACCAAGGAGCACACAGTCATTTTGGTTAGTGGTCCCAGCTGAGGAAGTAGAAGATGAGTAAGGTTATGCTGTGGAAATCAGGGTTTTCTGGGTATGGGATTAGACTCAGTGGTTTCATGTTTAGTTGCTAAAAGCTCTCCTTTACCTGCTTGCAAATTGGGTTAGTCACATTTCTTATATGAAAGATAGAGTGATCTCAGTCAGGTTATTTCTGATTAATGAAATGCTACGGCAACAATCTCTACACTAAGTGGTACAGAGACAGTAAAACACAAGACTGGTTACAGGCCTGCAGTGATAACTATACAGCCCTGTTACCCACTGCATTGTTCTGAGCCTGCTTCAATTAGACCTAATTAATGGCTTTCTCTAGCATTCAACCTGACAACATCTTGGTATCTTTTTGGCATGTGTAATAGTTGCTTGCCCTTGCTTCAGGCAAACCTTATTGCTTTGTACTATCTCCAGGTCTTATTTCACATCCTTGTACAAAACTCTGTTCTAGTGCAGAAGATTCCCATAGAAAAGAATGCTATAACATTGTAAGCACTGTGTCATATCAAACCACAGACTCTGAGTTTACAAAGGCCTGGGAAAATTTTATGACATCTGACAACAAACCTGGAAGGGGTATTTAAAGATTATGTGTCAAACTTGAAAAGTCACCAGAGTGAGACATGTTACCAAAGGTTGCTTAGAGTTGTTAAGTACATTTTTCAGGTGACACTAGGAAGGTTATGGATATGCAGAATATAAGGGATATGTAAATACTTGTAATGTAAGGATATCTGGTCTATGGACATAAATGATTAATAGTCAAGATAAAAAAAAAAAAAAAAGACCAGAGGCAGAAGAAATAATAAACCCCACCTAGATACTCAAACATTAAGGCACAGGAGATAAGGGAGACCAAAGAGCATATCTCAGATGAGGGATTGAGGAAATTCAACTGAGGAACCAACTCAAAGTCTTGGAGATTAATATTTTGGAAATTAAAAGTAGGGGAAATTTATATCTGAGATATTTGAGAGGGCTTGTTGGGATTATCTGAAATTTATAGTGGGAGGTTATAGGGGCAATGTGGGAATGTACAAAATTATTCTATGATGTTTAGGGGTGGAGCAGGAAAAGGGAGAGTTTAAGGTGGGTTGGAGGAGGAACAAGCATGGGGAAATGGAAATAAGGAGGACAAAAGTGGACAGTCCCATTTTAACTTGCTTGCCGTTTGCCACATATGTTTGTCTGAGCTCTGTTCATGATCACTGTAGTTTGTCATATGTTCTTAAACTCTATTCTTAACTCTCTTCTGTGTGATCTTACTGTCTGTGTAGTGGTGCCTCACTAGCATACCTTGAAGTGGATTAGCTGACAAGTGGGAGAACAGCAGGACCTTGAAAGACCCAAGGTTAGACCTGCTCAGGGACCAGGTCTGCAAACAAATTCAAACAAGGCCATGGGCTTGGGCTCATTATGGTCATTAGCAGTGGTCTTAAACATTGGCTGCCCTCACATATGCAGGCAGAGGAAAACGAAAAATTAAATTAAAATAACATAAAATAACCACTTTCCAACCCCCCTCCCCCATAACAATCAAGAGAGAAAAAAATAGGCTTGAATTTATCTATCCAGTCTCAGTTTGCTTTCTCTTCCTTGCTGTAGGCACATTCCAAGAATTCAAAGGTTTTGTAAACCAGTCAAGGCTTCCTGGAGATCAACTAGTATTTAATGAGCTCCACAAACTTTGGCAGCTATTATATTCTTTCGGGAAAACAGGTAATTAATCGATTTTCTTGTACTATCAGCTAAACAAGACTGGAGATTCCAGATTTTCTCATTCATACTGTCAAAACATGACTTGTACCATTAGCTTCTATCATTTTGTATGTACTAGTAGATTCTCATGACATGAGCCATCAGCATACTCATGGTAATTACGAAGCCTCTTCTCCTGGTCACTCTTATATATTCAAGCTTTGTGGTTGAAGTTTTTGTTCTGAGAGCAATGTGCTTTCTTTCTATTATTGAAGATGGGGAAGAAAAGCATCTTCTAGATGAATTGGCTAGCAGAAGTAGTGATACAAAAAAAAAAAATCACTTGAACTGTCAAGGACCTCTGTGCCTCCTGACTCATAAGTAAGTAAAACTATTTTGGTGCCTTGCTGTGTTGAGAATCAAGGTCCTTTTCCTTTCTGCCAACTGAAGTGCTGTAACTCTCTGTTGCTAAATGCTCTACGTCAATTACATTTTTCTTGAGTACATATTTTCCCTCAGTTCAATTGCAGGAATAGCTTTTATGGTTTGAAATTCAGCTTTGACTGGGCAAATGTCTGACTTACTTGCAGTCAATATTGCCAATAAGTAACAGCTATCTACCTTGCTGTATTTGACAGAGTTTTCTCTATTATTTCCCTTTCATGAAATATTCTTATGGAATAAGACTAATGTTAAGTGAAGAAGATGTAAATATTTTTAAGTTGCCTTATATATGCAGAGCAAAATGACAGTATGGCCTTCTGGTTTTTTGTGCAAGTGTTTTGAAAACAAATTTTACCTGTGCTACTGATGTATTATTCAATTTATCTAAAAGCATTATGGTCAGTTTCAATGCTAAAGAACTTCACCATGATTATAATCTACCTATTGACTGACATATATGTATAGTGTAGCCAGAGATGCAAATCATAATGTGGGGAAAATTCCTTTTTGCCTTTGAGATATTTCTTGCAACTGAAAAGTAGAACTGTAGGGTGCTCTGACTGAGTTACTTCATCTATATCCAGATCATATGTTACAGATCAGATTAACAAATATAACATGTGAGTGATGCAGCAGTTGTTGAAATTTTGAAGGAAGTAAAAATGCACTCAATAAATGGTTTTCATATTAGTCTGAAGTTCAGATATTTAGGTACGATTTTTTTAAATGATCATTTCACTAGTGATTTCTGTAAAAAAAATTTCTAAGTTTTTTTTTTCTTTCAGTATTATGTAGAACATAGAGAAGTCTAACTCTACATCCCAAGTTATTCCTAGAATGGAAATTATTTAAGGATCAATATTTTTGTAGTCAAAGGCTGGCACTGGGCATTTTAATAATTCGTAAACATAGGGAACTTAGGCAATATAAATACCATAATGTTTGGTTTTTTTAGTTTTTTTTTTTAAATAATATGTATATACCCTTAGTATAGGAATAGGGAATGCATTAAATAAAACATTTTAAGCTAGATTTTTAAATTATTTTTTTCTATTTTATTTGTATGTGCCCAGGTGTAGTTCTGATCATCAGTCTGAAAGCAACCGATCTTGCAGAAATGTCAGGTGTTGCATAAATAACAGAATTATTTGCTTTCTTGAAAACTACAATAAATGCTTTCTTATCTCTCTGTATGTGTTTTCTCTGCAAGGCAACCTCATAGACTGGCAATACTTGTCTACAATACTCAAGAATATCTGTTTGAAAAACAGAGCAGATTGCATCTATATATCAGTATCCTTGATTGTTGTTCTGGTATTTTATGACTTTGTCAGTTGTTTCCTTAAAAATATTTACTTTTAGGGGTTTTTTTAGCCATTATTCTTCCCTATTAGTCTGACTCTGTCTTACTTGTTAGGACTGATGTTCTCCCTTTTCTGCTTTAGGTAGTCAGACAGTGCACAGCTGTTTACCTGTGTTAGCTAGCAATAAAGTAATGCTATTACTCTATATACCATCAATATTGAGCACATAATAGCAACTGTGTTACTGTAATGGGATGCTACTGGGTATAGAAAAGTGAAAAAAATTCTTCTGGTATTTGTCTCTTTCTTGAGACAAAAACAAGTGAAGTGGAAGAAGTTTCTTAAACAACAAAGTGGCAAAATCAAAATTTTGAAGCCCATCAGACTGACAGGAAGAGTTTCATGCATCAGAAAAGTAACTTGTATAGATGAGACCTGCATGACAACAGGAAATCCAGACTATGCTGCTGAGGTTGGAAAAAAGAGCAGTTTGAAAAAGAAAGAGTTTCATCATATATATATATATACAATATCACCATGAGATGAGAATTCTTTGTTTTAAACTGCTCTTTGTTGAAATAAATAAGGTTGTTCCTGATTTTCCTGGGGCAATCATCCTCACAGATGCACAACGAACATTTATAAGGAATACTTCTTTGTTGCCATCCAGATTACTAGTATAAAGTAGCACTATTCACTGCTCGAGAGGCAGATAAATGTGTTGCTGCCCAAAGTTAAGAAAATCTGGATATTAGTACACAGGGCTGAACAAAATAAATTTTCTTTGTGTGAGTAAAGTATTAATGCATCCTTTGTAAATGTCTGCTCTTGTGAATGGACACGCTATAAAGACAGTCATAGAATCACAAAATTGGCCAACTTCTCAGCTTGTGGTTGGGAGGGACCACAGTGTGTCATCTGGTCCAACCTCCCTGCTTAAGCAGGGTCATCTTAGAGCACAGAAATACATCCAGATGGTTTTTGAATATCTCCAGTGGGGGAGACTCCACAGCCTTTCTGGACAATCTGCTCCAGAGCTCAGTTACCCTTACAGTAAAGTTCTTCCTCACGTTCAGGTGGAGCTTCCTCTACATCAGTTTCTTCCAGTGCCTCTTGTTCTAATGGTCAGCAACACTGAGAAGAGCCTGGATTCCTCTTCTTGACACCCTCCATTTAGATATTTATGTACATGATGAGATTCCCTCTCAGTCACCTTTCCTCAAGGCTGAAAAGTATTGGATTTTCATATGACAATTTAAAAAGAGGAGGAATGCCCAAGACGCATTAGAATTTAGTCTCTCTCAACAAAGGTATTCGTTCTTTGTGCTATGATATGCATTACATGTGGTGTCGAAAGAGCTGCCTGTAGCTTCTTGCAGAATCTGACATTACTGTGGAGATTAAGGACTAGAAGAATCTAGGTGTAGTTTATAATTTCATAAGAAGTTTACGAAAACATACAATCATAAGTCTTGAGAAGGACTATAAACACAAAATTTCGGACTTTAAAAAAGTTGGAGAATCTGTATTTAACAGCTTGTGGCAATGAAAACCATTGTGGAAAAAGGAGCATGAAGCATCAAAATTTGAGAGATTATTGTAGGTGAGGAACTGTCTTTACCTGTTTTTGGACCACAGCTCTGTGGATCTGACTGTCAAGATGATTATGACCAGTGGCCTACCACAGTGAAGTATGGACATTTTAAATGGATGTGTCCTGAGAGTGAAGGCAGAACTGTGTCCTAGACTAAGTTCCAGGGTATGTTTCAGAGAAAGTGGGTGGACTTTAGAGAGTCATGTTACCTTACTTTTTCTCCCTGTCAATCTGACCTTAAAAACAACTATTTCAAGGAGATGCTTGCAAAAACCTGTCTCGTTATGCTCATTTTTAGTCCTGGAAGAAGGAAAAAAATGAAGAACTGAAGCAGTGATTTTCAGAATCAGAGGCATCATTCACAAAACATGGTCTGCCCAGCCTCTTCTCTCCTCGCAACTGTGTATTATTTCACAGTAATTTGAGACTACCATAATAATAGCTCGAAGGTTGGCAGTGTGCACTAACTGCAAGTCTTGTTATTACAATATTATAAGGCATGGACATTACGTGGACAATTTTATGAATACCTAATCAGTGGATGCTGGGCTTGGGGAGTGAACAAGTGAATCTTTGGGACTTAGTTGCTCTCTAAGGTTAAAAAATGACAGAGAGTTAGTTAGAATAAGCACATTTCCTTTCTTGGAATAAAATAATTTAGTATTAGTTTCATTAAACTGTAATTTAATGACAGTCACTGCTTGAATACTGTGTGGATCTTTTTGAGTCAAGAGGATGAGCTTGGACAGTCAAAGGAATACATGGATAAAGTAAATGTTCTCAGAATTCCCTCAGTTGCTGGAATATATTTATGTAAAGTACTTTCCATGTATAAGCCTGGGCAGAGCTGGAAATGTGGTGTAGCTAAGTTTCAGAAGATGACTAGGTATCCAAGATGCATCGAACATGTAAAGTGTGTGTCCATTATAATTTGAAAGGTTGGTCACAACACTACCATACTAGAACTTGAGTACAACTATGTCTATTAAAGACTATTTGAAATGAATAATTATAAATAATAGCAGTTCCTCTGTTTTGTAAGAGGCTACTTCATAGTTTTTCACTTAATGCACAGCACCAGGTGGTGAAAAATGACAGCTGAAAGCAATAGCTACAGTTCTTTATATGTTTGCTTCATTTTGCTTTCAGCTCACATCCTGAAAGAGGGAAAAAATGCAGATTTTTTTTTCCTTCAAGATTAGATTTCAAGCAGAAAATTCATGACTTGCTAAAAAGGCTTTGGTTAGATCACCATTTCTGTGGATTGATGTCAACATTTGATCTATCAAATTTATTTGCACAAAGGATGATGAAAGTAAACTCTGAACTTGCAAACCCATGTTATTAGGAAGTGATTATAATTATTAGGCCATCAGATGTCATGTTATTCTGCTTCACTTATAATGGATAAATTAGATTAGCTTTGAAGATAATAGAAGACTCTGTAATGTGCAAGAAGATTCCTGCTTTCTTTCTTTCCTAAACTTGAAATGTACATATCATGAAAAGCACAAGATTTTAGAGAGAGAAAGGACCTGTATGTTATTCAAAGGGCCGTGTGCTGTCCAGAGGAACGGGATTTATTCCTAATTTTTCTGTAGCTAATGGCCCTGTTTGGGTCAGATTTATGATATGAGTAAGATGCAGCTATACTGGCTGAACTGAATGCCTAAAATTGTAATCAAATATAAAGCCAGTGAAAATAAGACATACAAAAAGCAGAGAAAGAACAAAATATCAAGGCTCAGCTCTTCGTCCTGGCAACCAGGGAGATAGTTATTCTGCAAACACTAGCCTAAGATATCTGTGTTGTGTTCCCTGTTTGTCAATTGTTTATGAGTTTTGCTGGTCTGTGCTTTGGAGACAGAAAATAAAAAATCCCAAATAATAATTCCTTAACACGTGTATGCATTACAGGTATGTTAAGAGAAAAAAAACCCACCCAACCCCCACAAATCCCAAAATAAAACCACTCCTCTTACATTTAGTGCAATATTTAGTACATAAAATCAAAGAGGATAATACTGCAAAAGAGCAGAACACCACCTAATTATTTTCTCAGTGTTATTCTGAGAGGTTATTCTGAGTAAAAGCAATACATGATAATCTTACTACTGGGTTTTTTAAAAGCTCTAATAAAAAAGCCATTTAGGTAGGAGGCTTACTTTACCTCTGTAATTATAAATCTCATGAAAGAGTTTAATATTCCTATCCCAAATTCTGAAATCATAACCCTTGGAAACTTGCTGATTGGTGGCAATCAGCTCACGTCTTAAGAGGTCTTTAGTCATGAATGTCTCAGGAATGTTCAAGATTATTGACAATAACCTGCTTCTGGTAATAAAGCCTTAATAAGGTTATATACATTTAAGAAGTGGATGCACTTCATCGAATTTCTTTTTCACATACAGCATAAATTTTTGCTGAAACTTAGGCCAAGGCTAAGCATACATAAACATTTATTAGATCCAGACATCTGAAACATGGGTATTGCCCTGAGCATACATCAGATGAATTAAATAACACATGCCACATAAACCAAGTTGACCTAAATACCTTTTCAGCCTCTGTCTCCTGCTAGGTCTGGATAGCCTGGAAAAGCAAGGTGTAAGGGGGAAGGTGCTGATACATGTTAAGGGGGATAGGGCTGGATTACACATATACTTCAAGCAAAGTTAATGTTATACTTATTGAGAGAGAGAGAGAGATGTCCCAACCTGCAGTTAGATTAAGTGCTAGCAAACTTCCACAGCTTCAAGAACAGGTGGAACTCAATACTCTTGTTGACTGATGTTGATATCAATCTCTTTTTCTGTGCTGTTTCTTTTCTGTCCTCTTCTAGTCAGGCTCTGACACTTGTATCAGTTGATGCTCAATATCCTGGTGAGTTGATGAACAGAAGCTTGGTACTGCTCTTTCAGCAAATGTTCTGACCCTTTTGGAAATATGTTTGGGAAAAGGAAATCTTTGAGTAACAGAGAAAACAGAAAGTCTGAGCTGTTTTTTTTTCTTATATAATTCTTAATTTGCCTTCCACACTTTATTTAAATTTTATATTTTTCACAATTTGACATAGTCCATGGTATTCTTTCCATTATTCCCCACTTCAATGAAATGTAATTTTTTTAGTGAAGTGTTACCTTTGGCCTTAATTTTGATCATGTTTTTATCACAGTTATTAACTCAATTTTCATGGTTTCATTCACAATCTCAGTTCTATGAAGCAGTTTACAACATGTGGATATTCCTCCATTTACCTATTGTAGAAATACCTATTCAGGTAGATTTACTTTTTTTCTTCATACATTGAATAGGAATGGATTTCTGAATTCTTGCTCTTTCATGCTCACCATTTCAACTTTTGCAGCAGTACATGCACTTCTTTTCTGTTTGTAGCTATTCAAAATTCTGTTTCAGACATAGCTGTTTTCAGTGGGGTTATTTTTTGGTATTAAAACATGCTATTTCCATTGGAAATTAGGAATGAAAATTTTTGCTTTGCAGACATACATACTTCTGCACATACAATCCATTTCTTAATTTATTGTTGTATTTTAAAACTTAGTATTTTTCACTAGAAAAGTAGATCATAGAACTCAAAGTAAGAAAAAAGGTTGAATGAGATCTCAGCAGGTCATCTTTACCAATCCCCAGCTCAAACCAGGGCTAGCTTCACAGTAAGATCAATCATGCAAGGTGTCATCCAGTTGAGCTTTGAAAATCCTCCTGGGTAGAGGTTTCAGAGTCTCTCTCAGCAACCTATATCACTGTGAAGAATTATATTCTACTGGAATCCTACTGATGTCCTTTTTAATTTTTTTTGTTAAAGCTAATTGCTATTCATAGTGCAGATTAGTGAATCATCATTATTTATGATCATTATCTTCTGCAATTCCAGGAACTTCCTTGTGTCTCAAAATCAGTATAGATGTAGTAAGTCTTTTGAGCGAATGCATCACTTGCTGCAACACATTGACCTACAAAAAGGTTCAAAGGTTTGCTACATCACTAACTGGAATTCATATTAATGTGATTGAATTTTTCTTCAGAAAGTCCTTAGCAGTTTTATGTTAGTGAATTTAACATTTGTCAGATTTCTAATGTGGAATACACAAAGCCTGTGCATTTATTAGGTTGGTTTTCTTAAGCATTAATGTGCAGATATTAACGTCAGTGAGAAGATGAAGATGTTATACAAATGAATGAATTCTGAATGATAGAGGGCTGTCATTTACACATGAATCAAGACTGATCAAAGAGACTCTAAGTTTTCCCTAGACTTAAGGGAATCAAAAAGGGAAAAGTGCTGCATATCACCACCCACACTCATGCTAAACAGTCTCCCAACAGAGTTGTAATAGGAGAAAACATCAGTGCAGAGCAGTATGAATGAGTTACTGAGGTAGAATCCTCACTAGGGAAGGTTTAAGCAAGACTTCCCCTTGTTTTTTTTATTATTCCTCTTTTTATTTCTTATTACTAGCAAACCCGCTACTCAAAGCCAAATTCTGTCAACTTTGCCCTAAAGTTTCTATTGGAAAAGATAGATACTAAATTCAGTTGTAGTTATTCATAAGAACATTATATTTTGAATGTTTGCTATATGATTTTTTGCATGCATATCTATTTTAAATTTGTTTTTAAAATGTAAATAGCTTATTAGATAATCCAATATATCTAATTTAGCAGATAACTCAGATAATCACAATTTACATGAGCTTGTGACTACTGCTGCAGTTGCTGTGACTAAAATGTCAATTTTCTGCAACAGGACAAAGTAACTGGTGCAATTTTTACCATCTTCATGATGAACAAATGAGTCTACCGTCAATGAGGTCATCACTCTTGCTGGGAGGTTGTTCACTTTTTGTTCTTTGCAGAAAAGGACTGTGTCTGAGCAAATGCCTTCTCAGGCTACTTTACAAAGCCAACACAGATGGGGCTCCATGTCACAGATTTTCTTTATTGTTTTTATAAACTCTTTAATGGTGATGGCACAACTAGTTTCCAGCTAATGGAGCTTTAATTACTAGCTCTATTTTGGGCTCATTTCCCCATTTGGAAATTGCTATCTCTGTCTCACTTACTGCTGGATTCTTCTCTGTGATAATTCATCTCCAGATGAATTTGGAGAACAGAATTGAGCTTTGTGGCTGCAGCACTGAAGCACACTATCTCCAGAAATGAAACTGAATACATAATTTCTTTCAGATATCTGCAGTCCTGAAAATACTATTAAGGGTGAATTCAGAATACTAAAAGTAATTTTACAGGTAATATATCTGTTCCATTAGTCCATGAGATTTATTCTTATATCAAGTTACTGTAGTAAGTGCCATTCATTTGTATTGAAGAAATTATACTTTGTTATATGAGATTTTTTTCTTAGAAGACGAAAAATGAAGTTTGATATAGATGTATATATGTGCTTATGAAATGCAGTTATTGAATGGTGGTTAATTAGCTTGTTTTATTAGATTTATGAAAGAAAAAGGAAAGTATTTGTATATAAAATTAAATAGTATGAAGAGTTTTAACTCAAATTATTTGTGCATGAATTTAAAGTAGATTAGCCAAACAACTAATTAATGGATGAATGCTTTTAAGAAGAATTAAAGTTGTTCAAATTTTCTTCACATTGAGTGACATGGTATGTAAATAAACCATCATTTTAACTCTTAGCGGTAGTTCAAACAAGATTTTAATGCCATTTAAGTGGTATTATTTTCCCATGTAGCTGAAGTATTTGACTGTTTGGCTTCCCGTACTTGGCTAAGTTTACTGGAGGTATGAGATTATATCTTTGAAAAAATATAAAAAAATCCAGCCTCAGAATGAAAGAATTTTACATCACAATTTGCTTGTACTGTGAGTGTAAACTGTCAGGTACAGTACAAGGTTTTACAGATGCATCTGTATGGTGCCATACCAGTAAATCTCAAAGAAAAGGAATTGAGCTTTTTGATGGGTGATAATGAATGTAAATATGATGATGTTTGTGTTAGCCTGAGCCAAGAGTCATAGTTCTTCACCTTGAATTCAGTCATAGAATATTTATGTACATTGCATCTTTCTATGCCTTTAGAAATGGACACCAAAAATTGCTGTGAAAGCACCAGAATGAAACTGAGTTCATTATTTCGTAGAACTGCTGCAAAGAAGACAGTAAGAGCTCCCTGTGGCATGGATCTGATAAGCCAGTAGAAGTTTCTGGAGCTTTATGTATGCCGACTGACTTAATAACTGTACTCTCATCATCAGTTGTCAAAGGGGTGACAGCTCCCAGTAGACATCTTGGCTGTAATGAGCTCTTGGCTAAAATTTGATTTTTGAATTGGGAGTATAACTGTGCAGCTTGCTGCTCTGATGCTTGGACACCTTTTCATTTCTTCTCTACACGCACTTTTCCCTCCACAACCATTTCCTCACAAGCCAGCAAAGTCTTCTGTCTCAGTTCTTCTTTTCTCTGTTTTATTTTAGATCCACACCTCTTTCAGCATTTGCGCTGTCAGTCAGAGCAAGTTGTGCTGCTTTTGGTCATTCGTCTACAGTAACGAAGAGAAGCACAGACATTCGAGTTTGTGCCAAGCAGGGGACTCTGGCACAGCACATCATTGGCAGGAGGCTACTAGTACTAAACACTGGTAGGAACATTTTTATGCTGCTGTGGCTGTTTTGCTTCTGGTTCGAGGTTTCATGATTTGGACTTCTCCACACTGCAAGAAACTAAAGATTTACAATTCATCTTATCCACTGCTAAGCTTATCCTGACTTATTCTAAATAACACTGCCTTATAGTAATTTATTTTGCCCTGGAAAAGAGAGGGATTCTGTAGTATGTTAAACTGGCCAAAGTACAGTTCTGCAGGGACTGTTAGTTCACACTTTGTTAACTACCTGAGCTCTGCCTTCAGTGAGGTCAAACATTCTGGGGAGAACATAAAATTGATATTGCAAAATTATTAGCCTTTCACTTGTACTCCAAAGCTTTCAAATAATAGGTAAACCACTTTTCATTAATTTGGATTACAGATTTATGAAAGTGACAATACCTGGAGTTAAGTATATAAAATTTTGTTAAACTCTTCATAATATATGGGAAAGATATATACCTTCATGCATCTCACCCTTTGAAAGGAAAAGAAAACCACTTTCTGAAGTCTCTCATTCAGTCAGAAGATAAATGTGTTCCTTCATTTTCCAAGATTTGATCATTCATTATATTTTTGGACTTACCTGGCAATATTAAACACAGCAACTAAACTTACGTGGGTTATTCCCATTTCCTAGATTAAACAGGTTAATTAATTCCCTGAGGGGACTAATGAGGTTGTGTTTTTGGTATAATCATGTTAATTTTCTCATTGTGAGGGTACAAACAAGTGAACAAATAAAATAATAGATTCTCTTAAAAAGCTGATTGATTCTGTAAAGTGCTGTTTGTTAATTATATGGTCAATTTCATGCTGTCATTTCATTCTCTGTTCAGAAGGTAACAAAATTAGTTTACCTGGGTGAATTCATATCAGTACTGACTCTTGATCAAAAGAATCTCTTGACACTGCTTAATGACAAAGAAATACTCTATTTTCATGGAAAGTTTGAATCAATCAATTTTGCTTCCATGGACTATTAAATTATGTTTTTCTGGTGGAGTAATAGAAGTCATAGCAGAAATCCATTAGTTCATGCTGACAGACCTAAGAAAATATATCCTTATTGGTTTTAATGTCCATTGTTGTCTTACGAAGTTAACTGAGATTTATTGTACCAAAGATCTGTAACATTTAAGTCTTTATGCATCTGTGACAATCAACCAAGTAAAATTTTTCTTCAGAAGAACTAAATCTGGTGGAACACCAGTCTTAGGCTTGGGTACATTTTGTAAGGTTTGGGTTTTTCTTTCCAGACTGGCTAGATCTTTAGGTACCTTAACTGCTTTGATAAAGAACTTAATTTAAAGCAGCCTCCAGTATTTTAAGTGCTACCTGACTTGAGAAGCACACTACTACATTTTCAATTCTAATTTTGAGTAAGATCATAATTTCCATTTATTCACATAGCATGGAATAAAGAAATAAAACATCTGCCTTAAAATCAATGCTGTAACACAACTCATTCCCTAGACTCAGCTTGTACTAAATAAAACATAATAAACATTAAAATGAAATATATTCTGACCAAAATTCATGTTCTGTCCTGTAAAGAACAGATGTTTAGAAATTAATTTTGCTTCTAAGATATTCCTTAAAAGCAGAAGGATATTTTAGCATTTAAATTAAGATATAATTACTGTCTATATAATTGCTTATGTTTTGTTACCCCCGTAGCCTCATTTTCTTGCTTCTGGTGGCACTTTTTGAAATACAAGCATGAGTTTAACACTATTGAATTTGCTTCTTCAATTTAAATTAAAAAAAAAATTGGAAATATCATAATTTAAGAAGTACTCTGGTCTTTAGAAAGAAAGGGCTATTTTAACCTGGACAACTGTAAACCTACTTAAAGCTAATATAAATTTAAATTAGGAAAAAATCTTGAAATGCTAACTAAAAATATCGAGTTTTAAACCGCAAGATTTATAGTACAGTTTTTCTTCTCTATTTTTAAAGAACAAAATATTTTTTGGTTTTCAGGTCCCCTTACCCTGACATATCTCCTTGCAAAGTGCATCACTTAATATTGTAAGGCTTTCCAACAGCTGGTATTTATACACATTCTGCTGATATCATAAACATTCTCACATTTTCATTCTAGATGCTCTTTGGTTGCAGAATTGAACACAGTTCACAGGCCTACCATGTTATTTGTATTTTCTTGGAATGCAATTACCCAAGAAAAGGACTTTGCTTCTTCTTTTCATTTTGTTTAGTAAAACACCAGTATCACTAAAATCTAGTAGGATTAACTAAAAATCTAGTAGGATTTTCTGGTTTGAAATGAAAGTTGTTGCACTATCTGAATTATAAATAGAAAATTCAGTGAAATCTCGGAGTAAATAGAATGAAAGTCTGATAAAATAGTAACCTACTGTTTTAGGATGGTAGAAAGTTAAATGGCTCCTAAGTGAATCTCAAGAGGCAGAACTATGCAAGAAGTATTTGTCCATATTTACAAAAGCCACAATTAATATACTCAGGAGAAAGTTGAAAAAAAACAAGGCACTTCCTTCTAAGACAGCATCTTGCACTTCTACAAGGAAGGACTCTGAAGGAGGTGACATCTTAAAGCTCAACCAGCTTTGGCTCATCAGGGTGAATACCAAGCTACTCTATGAAGCTGAAGCCCTTCAAAGCCGTTGTTTTCTTTTTCTGTGTCTTTTTGTGATCCATGTCTGTCTCTTTCAGTTCAGTATGAAATTCATACTTATTAAGCTTTGTTTACTTTATGTCTCCAAAGAGAAATATTTAGTTTTCTTAATATGAGTATGATAGGATAGTGTACTCACATGCTTCACTTTTGATTCTTACCTATATAAACTTTGATGTGTAATATTATGTATTCTTCAAATTTAACCTACTTTAGCCTACTGCCCTACTAATATTTTAAATTTCGTACTGTTCCTTGAAGTGAAAGATAAGAATCTGAACTTCTGGTATCCATTATATGTATGTGTTGTAAAGCCCTTTTAGTTTCTTATTCAACTGTACTATTTCCACTGCATCAATATTTCCCATAGTGATCGATTTTCATTTCCATATTTATTCTTTTATAATCTTTCAATTTGTGACTGGCATTTCTTTTTATGAATAGTTATCTGCTGTTTGAATATTTAATATTTAATATTTTGTTTATATTACGTGAATTAAATTGATTCTTGAGTAAATGTCTGATTTTCAAATATAACGCAAGTTTATTATGCTTCATTTCAACATTGTTATAGCTTAATACCCTTACAGCTAGTTACAGCTTCTGTTAATTTGAAATGACAGGCAATTTTCATATTGATCAACTTAATTGCTATGGTATAAGAAGACTAATGAAAGTTCTTGCTTATGGAAAATATTCAGCATATGATTAGATGTTATTTTTAATAGTGCATATGTTAACCTGGTTATTCCAACAGTAAATTTTGGAGCCTCTTGGAAATCCTGAAGCAAATATCTTTATGTCTGACAACAGCAATTTCATTCAATTACATTTGGAGATGTAAGACCGTGATTTCACAATACTATTTCATGTCATTTCTGCATTGCTTGCCTGTTAGTTTCCTAATCAGTAAAAGGCTTCATGTAAAAGGATAGAAAAAAAAAGAGACCAGGAAGGATGTCAGTTTTAACCTGCATGCCATTTTATAACAAATTTTCATTCTAACCTCTTGGAATATGGCTTTTATATTTGTATCTCATGATAGAGAAGAAAACTTTACCATAACCTCTTGAATTTTAATGGCAGATACATAAATTCTGGAATAAAAAGAGAAGTCAAATTGGAAATGTCAACACTCTAGGCTATGCCTTTAAGTTTGATGTTTCCGCAAAGCTTCTTCAATTCCTTAGCAAAGAGAAAAGCTGCATATTTACATCAGAAAGAAAATAAAAACAACAACAATTTCCACCCTCAGGAAGCAATGTAATGTTTTGTAAAAATTTAGTTAGGCTCTTGGCAATTCTTGTTAAAGTGCAACAGAAGAGTTTTGGGGTTTTTGAGATATCACAATCGGTTTGAACTTTTCAGCTAGTTTTAATATGAAAAATAATATTCCTTCTCCTACATGGATCACTTTATTCAACTTAAAATTTCAGTGCTTTGAAGCAAACAATTCTTTATTGTTTGTACGGATCTTAAATTACTTGATTTTGTCACTAGAGCAATAAACACTATCTGTTCCTGGAAAATCAGGAGATCAGCAAATCCTAGAAAATCATGAAACCTTGAAGCAAACCCCAGGCTTACATTATGTGACAATTTAAGGGTCAATAATGTCTGAGTATGGAATTACCCAGAGTAGTGACAAGAGTTACCCCACGAACCAGGCAAAATAGCAATACTAGATTTGTATCCTTGTTTTGTGAGCAAAGGAATTTATGCTTTCCTAAGTTTCTTCTGAAAATTGGGTATGTAAGTGCAAAGCTAACAGTCTTGATGCTGAAATTTGTGATTGTGTCAATAAAAAAAGTGATAAGTATAATTTGAACTTATGGGCTTTCCTAAGTGGAAAGTGGAAGAATGTTGAGACCTGATGTTCTATAAATCAATGGCAAATCTTTTTAAAAATGTCATAGATTTAATTAAAAATTGCACATTTTTAGTGCCACTTCATATTTTCTGATATTTGCAAATGTATGGAATGTCATGGTTCCTGTTTTTTTAATCATTTGGGAAAAATAATAATGTTAGTTAATAAAGTGGAAAGATACTTTTTTCTCAGGGGGAAATATTTTTTAGCTCGCCAAAGATAATTGCAAGTCATGCTATCAGGATTTATTGACTTGAAGTCCACATAAAATACGGGTTTGAATTATCTCTGTGGGAATTGCTTTAAAGGGATATTATTGTTATTAAAAGTTGGCAGATTTAGTCTGAGAACTGTACCCAAACAGAAAATTGGAGAATTACATTGTTCAGTCCTGCTGAGGGCTATTCAATTGTGATGACACTGATTATTAGATCTGCCTGTTCCTTTTTCTGTGGTAAACTGCACACTAAATTATACTGCAGGAAATTTGTAATGTTTTTCAAGATATCCAAATTACTGTTAAAATTATATATAATTTTCTGTATGTATTGTTGAGTTATCTTCCAAGATTTCTTGTTTCTACTGCAGAATGAAAGTGTCTTGCTCACTTTTACTCCTGAAATCCCAAGTTTTAAATATTTTATTTTTTAGTATAAAATTGTAGTCCTAAATCAATTAATTTTTTTAGAAAAGAAGACTAGATAGAGTAGCTAGTGGTATTTTGTTCTCAGTGTTGAATTCAGTTGGAAGTAATATATTTTTTAGGAAAAAAGGCAAAAATATAGATAATAAATCTCTCAGAATCTATTGGCATGTTCTATTGTGCTATAACAATACTATACCAAATTGCTTTGCAGAGAAATGCAAAATAAATATATTTGAAAAATGCTTCAAAAGTTGTTAACCTATGGAATTGTGAATATATGCACTCCTTTTATTATTAATAAAGAATATGTCTCATTGCAAAGACAATAATTTATCTAAACTCAGGGTTCCTTAAAAAAAAACAAAAAAAAAAAAAAAGAGGATTGAGGTTTTAGATTACTTTTTTCATTAATTAGGAGGGATACAGTGCTTCAAGAGTATCACTACTTACAGACATTTCTCAGTTGATTCTGCTCATGCAGAAAGACCCCAACTCACACAGCCTTTACTCACAGGAGAGATGCTCCAGACCTCTGATCATCTTCATGGTCCTCCTCTGGACTCACTCCAACTGATCCATATCCTTCTTATGTTGGGGCACACAGAGCTGGATGCAGCACTGCAGTGGGGTCTCACCAGAGCAGAGCAGAGCAGAAGGGTAAAATCCCCTTCCTCCCCTGCTGCCCACACTGCTTTGGATGGAGCCCAGGACACGTTTGGCTCTGTGGGCTGTGAGTGCACATGGCTGGGTCATGTCCAGCCTCTCATCCCCCATCACCCCCAAATCCTTCTGGGCAGGGCTGTTCTTGATTTGCTGCTCCACCGGCTCCTTTTGATGCCAGGGGTTTTCCCAACCCCGGTGTAGCACCTTGCCCTTGGTCTGGTTAAACCTCATAAGATTCCCATGGACCCACTCATCAAGCTCGTTGAGATGTAGTTATAAGTAGGAAAACGAAAACAAAAACACCTTGTTAAAAGAAATTATGTATCTCTGGGAAATACTTAAAATGAAAAATACCACACAGGTCCTTTTTAACATAAATGTTGCATATGTTGGGACTTTACCTGGGGGCACAGAAGAATCATTAGTATGTAAAATGAAAACTAAACCCCAGTATATTTCAGCTTAAAAAATCAAGATCACAGTAATGCTCATGCTTCCCTTTGCTCAGCTGTTACCTGTGTCATGGTTTCAGGACAGAACTCAAAGAGAACGTACAAGACCATGCTCTGGTCTTGTTATCGAACTGGTTATTGAACACTGTCTTCAATGACTGACCCATGTACCTCTCCCTGGATTTACCCTTCTGGTACCCTTCAAGAAAGTAGACATGCTAAAACTCCTAAATTCCTGAAGCATATGTTTCAAAAAGCACATAATCCAGAAAGAGTGGCAATTTTTATCTTTGTTTAGAAGAAGCCAGTTATAATATTTATTTGTTGTACTTCACATAAGGCTCATTATCAACATCCAATGCCTGTAAAAGAAGACAAAAAGGAACAGACAAGCATTTTAGTTTTTTCTCTGACAACCTGGTATTTAACTTTATGTACCAAATCTTTGTTAGATAGAAATCAGCAGAGCTCTGTTACAGTCTGTGAACTACATGCCTTTCAACAATTAAAGCTTTGTGACCGTAACTCTGAATTAGGCATTTTTGTCTTTCTCTCTGTAATTTCAGTTTCTTTTCTATTAATATTTTCTTCCAGGTGGAAAGTGTGCCACTCCACAACCCATTTTCTTTTAAATCTTCAGCTTCATTTTAATCTTTTATATCTTGCTAGAAACTTATTTATTACATTGTATAAATGAAATAGCATCTTCAGGACTTCTCTTCCTCTAACTTTTAAATATAGCAATAAAGCAAGTTTCTTATGGTGTGGCTAAGACATTTGTATGTTTACTACTTAAATTCTATTACACTCCCAAAATATGTTGTACTCATATTCTTCTCTTAGTAGTAGTCTGCTTTTCTGTTATTACAGTCCTTGCTGCAGTCACTCATTTATTGTATTTTTTTTTTGAGCATTGCCAATACCAAGTCCAGGAAAATGGGTAAGCTAAAATCACTAAGCAATACATTAATTTGCCATAGCTGTCTTTATCTACGTTTTTCAGCAATTTGGTGAGCAATCAGATACTTAACACTAAAACTCTAAGCACTTCTACATGCATGTGGCAGGTGTCTGATTTAAAATTTTAATGCATCACCTTAAAATCAATTCTCTCCCATGCTCAGATTTTAAAGTTTTTTTAGAAGTGGATAAGGGGCTCAATAGATGTAATATGGTGTTTAGTAACCACCATAACAGCAAGATGCTGGTGAGCCAAAATATGTTTTTATCCGCTGCAGCTTGTTTATTCCAAATTCTTTAGTTACACCTACATTAAGGAGGGTATTGCAAAGACAGGATGTTTTCCTCTGGATTTTATTTGTCTGTTTTCTCATGCATAACTGATAGAAAGCTGTGGCATTTATTAAAAGAAATTCTTTTTTTTATCTCTTAAGAATAATAAATTTCATTCCTGGAGTTTTGTGCATCTATCTACAGGCTTGGTGATTTTTCTTTTCCTTGTGTAGAGCCTTTAAAATGTACATTGAGTTATAAAATTAAAAGAGATTTTGTGGCAACAGGCAGAGGTGGAAACCCCCCACCCCACCCCCCAGAATCCAACACTGTGGGATGTCTAAATTACTTATCCTTTTGCTGATGTCAGTTTTCATTTCCATGTCTGATGCAGAAAATACACATGGTGTGTAAATAAACATTTTCTCTTAATCTAGAGATGGCACTTGCAACTTTTCGATTCATCATGTAAGAATAACTGCAGGAAAAAAAGTCCTTTGACTCAACTGAATTCAGAAGACAACTCTGAACTAAGTTCATCTGAAGTGAAAAATACAGAGTTAATCATGCTTCAGTTTTAATGCTGAGTACACCCCTGTCTGCCTATCTGTTTTGCTTGCTTCTCTTGTGCTACTCTAAAAGATTGGTGGATGTAGGGAAGGAGAGGGACAGAGGAGCCACATGAAGTCATTGGTCACATAGTAACAAATGCCCTTGTGACTGATGAACTTTAATTCTAGAAGATAAAAGGAAATTTATGCAGTAGGATGCCAGTGTAGCAGCTGGTAATCTTGGTGTCCCTGGGTGTTGTGTACATTTGGAGTGGGCATAGCATTGTACTGCTGTCATATTGTGCTCCTACTTGAAGGAAGCAGTAAGGATTTCTTATGTGTGTCTTGAAGTGTTGTCCTGTTCAGAATTGAATTTGCAGTCCTGAACACTCGGATTTCATGACAAATAAAAGTGTTTGCAGTTTTTTGTTTGGTTTGCATTTTTTTTTTTAGGTAGGAAATATTGCATGATTTAAACAAAAAATAGTCTACAAATAACTGTTACATGATATATGGAAACTTGGAAAATAATGTGACCAAGCTGTCTATCTTCTTGTGTCTAAAGACAGCATTGCACCAGGAAAATCTGATCTTAAGAGAATTAAAAAAGGCATAGTAACTGTATGTATACATTTACCTGTGCTTTTCAAGATTTGAATTCTGTGTTTATATAGGAGAAGTAGTTGGTTGATCTATAATTTAATTGCTATCCTTTGCAACAGTGAAATAGATCTGAGCATGCTACCAAACTTGATTAAACAATTTTAAACCCAGAGAGAAGGCACTGCAGCAATGTTCCTCTATTCAGATGCTTCTTGTGAATGCAATGATTCTTGCGAATGATACTAAGTTTTCACACCACCCTTCATGTCCTTTTCATCAGCCATTTTCACACTTTTGAAAAAGAAAATAATCAAATACCAATTATGCAACATAAGTATTTGATTTACATTCACAATCTTCAACTAGTCTTGATTTATTGCTGGAAGATGTTTTTCCAAACAGGCCAAAATTGCAAACTTTCCTCATTCTTACAGTATTATTTCCTTAATTTTTTTTTTCTACAGTATTGCCCCAATATATAAATTTTATATATTGTCTCTAACAGATTACAAGACTATGATCTCAAATGGAATTTAAATATGAATATTTGAAACAGAAAGTCTGGTCAAGAGTATGTTTGTTTCAAAATATTCTGTGCAGGGATAAAAGGAATTTATTTTCCCAGACATATGCAAAATCTCTTTATTGCAATCATTGATGTTTGAACACTTATGTTTTGTACTTCCTTATATAAGGTGGATGTGAGTAAGTTAGTTTTTAAATGGGAGCAAAAGAGCATATGAAAAATCTCTTTCCTTTAGCAACACAACCCTAAAGTAAAAGTCAGTTTCTTTAAAATTCTTCTTATTCAAATTATCTTAATGACTCAAAAATTAAAATAAAAAAATAAACATTGTTTCATGTAGCATTTTAATATTAAGTTTAATGAAAAGAAATACTGTTACATTTTCACTACCACTACAAAGATGGATGAGCATTTTCAGAGTAACTTAAAATTAATCACAGAAATGCTCTGATGAATCTTTTTCATAAAGCATGAGATTGTGCTTTATGAAGCAGGGAGGTCCTTTATAATGCAGTATTTTCAGCAGCCCTTTGAAATGACACAGTGCTTAGCCATTGTATTTTGGTCATTTTGCAGGAGCTTTTAAAAAGGCAAAAATGTTGACCTTTCATTGATGTTAACACTTCCAATTATTGATAGAGGATCTTAAATTGTTCACTAACAACGTTTTTTCCTCAGCTCCTACAGCTGAAACTAGAAAATTGCTTCGTTTGCCAGTTAGAAGTGTTAATACAACAGAAAGAGATGAACAGAGTGAAGACACTATAAATGTGATTATAGGTGGTGGATGACAGTGGCTGAAAATAAGGCTGTGAAATGCTTTCAAGTGTGGCCAAAATGGTTTGCTGCTTTGAGACTAAGTATACAAAAAAATTGTTCTCCTGTTGTGAAAGTGCTGTCTCTTTTTTATGTTCTGTTGCAGTCCAAGGAGAAACCAGAAACCCTGCCAGGAGCTGGCCTTTGCATCTTTTGCTAACCTTGTTAAAGCACCATCATCATTAATCAAATTTGCAGTGATAAACAGATCACTGTTCTGAATGTCTTCCTGGACCTTAACAGTTTAAATATTGGACTACTGTGTCCACACTGACGCCATAAAAGATTTCTTAGTTCACTGTACTAAAAACTCTAAACAGTCCAATGTTATCTCCTGTTCTATGAGGCAACAGCAGGAAAACATTTCCTGAGAGGAAAACCAGCAAGTCGTGATGCTCAGTGTTCCCAATTAACCAGAAGCCAGATACTTCAGGTGAGTTACAGTTTCTCAATCTGTGCCAGTCACTAAAGTGGCAGAATGTACTTCCTAAAATGACTGGTACTTTGTGGCACAAAGAAAAAAATAAACAAAAAAATCTATTGCTGTGCTCACAAATAGAGACTTCAAAAATGGAAAGAAAATTAATTGAAAGGGAAGCCAAATTTTATTTGATGGTAAGTAAAAGCAATTTTAGTAATGCCACAGAGGATGGCCCCTGCCCCTGCCTCAATCCTTGAGAGGCATTGTGAGAGTTAGAACTAAAAAAAAGTTGATAAAATAAAATGGACATAAAGCAACACTCCATGAGGCAATCCTCCCTGATATTCCAGCAACTGGTACATTGTAATTCAAAGATTGCACCAAGTCTAAACCTTAGAGCTGGGTGTGGTCAGGACAGGTCCCAGGAAGGGAGGGAGGGGTTGAGAGGTGCTGCAGCGTCGGGCATGGGTATGTCATGATGGAGGGATTAGGCTACTTACAAAATCATAATCACAGGTATTGACAAAAAAAGCAGGTTTTAGTACGAATTTGCAAAAGTATAACTTTGTGACAGAGGTTGATGCCGAGGTTCACTTTATTAATTACTACTTGGATGAATCATACTTTGGAAAATCAGATTAGAATCAATTTAGAATGATTTACACAGATTACAGAGATGCAAAAGGGTAAGGGTGCAGAGGATACAGATACAAAATGTTGAGAGTGCAAAAGGGTTTAGTAGCACCTAATCATTGAACAGTTTACTATTTATAATGCGATTAAATAAGATTTGCTATAACAGTGACTTAATTTCAGATTCACAATTACAGAACTCATACCACTATCAATTCCCACATACATACAGGAACAGAGATGTTCAAAAAACATATAGATGTGGTGCTCAGGTTGCACAGGTTGACACAAATGAGACTATTGATGTCTCCCACAGAAGGTATCTGCAAGTAGCAAAACCCCAGTCCCAGAAGTGAGGAACTAAACCTTGCCTGCGAGGGAGAAGTATTTTGCCATCATTCCGCATGTGCCTGAGATTAGAATTATTTGAGAATAATTACGGAACCACACTTAGCATATTTATAGATATACATTAACCCTTTGCAAGTCCCTGGGACCATGGTTTCTCTGATGCTAAGTTGATGTTGATCCTCATCCACTGGCTGTAGGTTAATTACATATCATTAAGAAATCAATAAAACACTTCTATTTTTGTTTAAGCTGCATGAACCAAACACTTTTACCATAATCAGAATTTCTTATTGTCTTCAGCAGTGGTCCAAAAGTCAGATAACAGCTTAGTTTGCACAGTAGCAAGGATGGATGTTCCTAGAAAATAACATGGTTTTCTTGGAAGGTATTTTGATGCCAATCCATGAAATTACTTATTGTCAGGCAGATTTTCCTCAAATATGGGAGATAACACACAAATAAGAATCTTCAAAGAATATCAATCCAAATTGCAAAGCCAAACACTCAAAAATTCCCATACGACAAAAAAGCATTAGGTAATACATTCTAAATATAAAAGTAATGATAAAGACTTAAATAAGTAAAATAACAGAAAGTATTTTCAGCATTTTCTAATACAATGACCATAACTTGATCCGCTTCAATCTTCTTCTTATGGGAGGAATGCAATTTCCTTATGGCTATTAACTAGCATTTTTTAAAATCTACATGACATGAAATGTCATGAAATGAAAATTCCCTCTAAATAATAGTAACATTCAACCAGAAGAACATTTGATAAGTCTAGTCAGGTCAGTGCCTTAAATATGTACTTGAATGTGATCAGTCTTTGCAGTGAGATAATTGAAGGCAAAGTCAATTAAAATCTTTTCCAAAATCATAGCAGAGAGAGAAAAAAAATTATAAAAGAGAAGCATTGTGTCTCAGGTTTTTTGTCCCAGTAATGATTCAATTAGAGTTGCAAAATATCTCCTAAGGAATCTATAGAGATTTGGTAGAACAGTGAAACATGCTGAACATCCTTCACTTATATCAGTTTCTAGATAAAGTACTTCAAGGACAAAGGAATTTTACATTCCTTTTTCTGATCTTTCTATAGAATCCTCAAACTCTGTTTCTGTTCACTCTTGTTTCTGAAGTTTTGGGGTTTTTTTAATTATAATGTGCTTTTGACTATGTCCTTGTTCAAAAAGAAGAAAGGGAATGAAAAGAAGTATTTCCTCCTACTAGTACATCTGAACTATGCTGGACTTCTTCAAACTTTAGCTATCATGTCCAAAAGCACGATCTCCAAAAATCCTGTTAGCTTTTTTAGCATGCTTTGAACTCTATTCACCCCTGAATTTACTCTGCTCATGGAGCCTCCAAAATAACAGTCTTCTTCAAGAGGTAATCTCTGAGCTGGCTTCCAAATGAAAATAATTGGAAACAGAGAATTTTTTCCCAGTGCTGTCTACAGAATTTAGCTATTTCTACTTCTCTTTTTTTCCCCCCTAACTTCTGTGGTTTATATAGGAATAAATACCCCAAAGCTCCTTACACTTGGCTAATAAAAGTGTGACTTTCTCATCATCTCTCTTTACTCCACTCCTTCTTGCAATATGCTGATGAACATGATCAGCATGCTTGCATCCTCAACAGCAGAGCTCACGAAGATGTTACCAAGAAATTATTCTTATGAAGTCCAAGAATGAGTTGTTTAATAATGAAAGTCTGCAGAACATGGAAATACAGCGTAGTTTACATAATAAAGTAAATCACAGGTTTAAGAGCCCATAATGTTTGTTCTAATTCCTTGGGAGTAATAAAAGGGAAAAGTGCAGTAATAAACTAAGCATGTGATGATTAAGCAACTTTGGATTGAACAAGTTCTCTTTCTAATAACTTATTCACATTTTATTTTGTAGCATATTTATTTAAATTTTTATGACACTGCATAATCATGCAGAAGAAATTGAATTACTGCATACACTTACATGAAATCTAACTCAAGTACAAATATAATTACATAACTGACTATTGTAATTATATGGTCATTATTGCATGAAGAAAATATTATACAACTTTAATAACTTTGATTCTATTTCTCTTTATTCAAGAACATTTAAGTAAACAGATTATATGAGATACCTATACAGACATCAATTATGCCACAGAAATATTGTTCTCACAATTTGACAGCAAGAACAGAAAATTAATCAAATTTTGTCATGATTCTGATTAAAAATATTCATTTTACTTGATAGATATTTCAGGTAATAGTACAAAACTAAGAAAATGTTCCTACTATTAATATTTATTTTTCTCCACTTCATCATTCTCCTATTCCATATCATATCACCGCACATTGATACTTCCATTTCATAGTGAGGAAAAGAGCTGAAGAACCTAATTGCTATTTTACTTCTGAAATAGCTAAATTTAGGATTTAAAGAATGAAATTTGGACAATAAAATTACTGCCTCTCCTTTTTCAGGAAATAAAAGATTATATATTAAACTTCAGTTCTTCCTTTTACTGTGGAAGTATAGGCTTCTTTTTATTAATTAACCAAAACATACCTGTGGTGCTAATGTAGAGATGGATTTCTAATGGCAGGATCTGCTTCTCCTTTCTCTATCCCTACTATAAAAATTGAAATTTGTAAAATTATCATTGACATTGAGCTCTCAAAGGTCTGTTCTAAGGCTCAGATATATGCATCAGCTTGATCATCAATTGCTTGTCACAAATCACAAATGGCAAGTAATCAAAACATAAACATACTGCAAATATGTCACTACAGATTCCCACAGCAAGTTCACATTTCTGTAAAGATTCTTTAGGAAGATATTTTCCCTCTGAGTTCCTGTTAGTTGTATTAAGTGCGCCTTTTTTCAGCTGCATAGGAATTTTCCCATCCATTCCGTACTATGTAAGTGGAAAAATGGTTTTGCAGAAGTGTCTCTAAAACACATTATATTTACTCAAGAGCTTTGAGTCTTGAAAATAACTTGAGTTCTAAGAGACATCCTCTCTTGTCTGTATGAGGTCTTTCGTGGCTCTAAGGAGGCAGAAAACTGGTTCATGAAAAGATGAAGTGAGGCAACAACAGCTCCAAGGGAAGCTTCATGGAGCATATAACTCATATTCCTGCAAGTCTCATTTAGTGCAAGCACAGAGCAATAGGTTCAGCATATATTTATATTCACAGCAAGTGGAAAAATGATGTCTATAAAAATTTCCAAAAATGAAGGATCATTTACCTTCCCCATAATTTTGAGTATTTACATTGTGAAGGACATTGATAGAAAACTTCTCTCTGAGTCTTTGAAGATAATTTCTTTTCACAGCTTTTAACATCTTGCATCACTTGATTTGTTTCACCTACACTATATTGTTCTTTTATCAATATCTCATTGTTGTCGGACAAGAAAATCTTAGAAACTCTTAAGTAAAAGAAAAAATAGTATTTCATAATGCTAATTGGGCATTTGAATAACTTTAGATGGTAAGGACATGAAAAGCTGCTATCTCCCATGATTTCAAGAACTCATCAAATCCTTTCATAAAAGCAGATTTACTCTTTCAAATAGTATTTACATAATCATTTGATATAACTATCTGCATTCATTTTGTAAGGTTCTATAAATGAAATACAAGATCTTTTATATTTGAAGTCAAAGAACAGATAAAAAAATAATTTTCTCTCCTTTTAAACTCTGAAAGTAAAGAAAAAATGGCATTAGACAAGCTATTAACCAATTGCCACAATTCATAATTGAAAAATGAAGATGAAGAAGAGGGAAATGAGATTGTCTTTCCAACTACTGTGTTCTGTATTGTGTTCTATTTTGCAATATTGTTACTCAGTTACAAATATTATCACCGGATATTATTTAAATGCCTCTTGCTACTAAACTAATTGGCAAAAAAGTTAACATTTTTTTTTAGGCAGTAACAATTGAAAAACTAAGCATTGGTTTACGTACCAAATGAAATGTTATACGGCAACCAAGATGGCACAATGCAGAATACTTTTTGCCATTGCAACTTCTACTGATTTTCAAAAGAGCATTAAAACTGAAAAATGCAGGTCCACTTCTGAGTTATGTCCACTTTGAAAATAATCCTTGATAATAGTTGAGCCATAGAATGGGTTGAGTTGGAAGGGACTTAAAAAAGCATCTTCTAATTGCATCCCCTGCCATATCCAGGGATATCTTCTGCTAGATCAGGTTACCCAGAGGGCCATCCAGCCTGGCCTTGAATTCTTCCAGGGACAGGGCGTCCACAACCTCTCTGGGCAGGCTCTTCCAGTGCCTCACCATCCTCCTAGTGAAGAATTTAGTCTGAATATCTAATCTGAACCTATCTTCTTTATGATGCATGACCTTCATTTTTTTTTTTTCTGAGAAATTTAAGTATGGATATGTAAATCCTTGGTAAGTGATAATATTACACGTAAAAAATACAGAACTAAATGAGCAAATAGTGAGTGAGGTTGTTCAAAATAGTTCAGAAGGACAAAGGAAATAAAGGTTGCTAGGCTCTTCACAGTGTGAAAGATGCTATTAAAAAGTACCAAGCAGTATAGTAACTTTTATTCTCATTCCCAGCTGTAATAGCAGGTTACAGCTAGGCCAAAACATTTCACACTCAAATTAAGTCATATCCATTAAATGAAAGAAATTGACCTTGTAAATTTATGATAGTCAGAAGATAGTTATGACAGAAGGTTTGTGACATTTACTGCACAAATTAATATTCTCATCTTATAGAAGTCAAACTACAGAGCATCATGAGCACAAATAATCCCTAAATGTAAGATGAAAACTAGTCTATTCTCAAGAACTGAAAACAGCTAAAAGTTGTTACCTGATTCTAATTCAGGGAGTTATAAGAAATCAATTTTCTCTGTTGCTTTCTAATTATACATAGAGGTGCAAGCAAAATGTTAGGATATGAGTTAAGATGTGTGCACAAAGGTGAGACAGTTTCTGTCAAATAGAATTTGTTAAGATACAACTTCCAACTCCCCATGGTAGAACAAAGCAAGTTTCTTTAAAATGAAGAGCATCTTACTTGTCATTGTCAAAAAGATAATTGCTCTTGTCCAAAAACAGACATTGAAGTATAATTATCTAATCCAAAATATAATTTTAAGTCCAAGTGACCTGTAGACTGGATTCAAATCCCATGTATGTGTCCCAATTACCCATTAGTATCAATTGCACATCACATTTCAATATGTCTATTATGATATATGTTAAATGTCTAAAAGTTGTTAATAAATTAATTGCCTTCTTTCTTACTCTTTAAAGAATAAATATCAACTATTTACAAGCAGCATGGAAAAATGTATTGGTTGGCATTGGAAGACACAGTATTGGTTTCACAACTTTGCCTTTGAGAAGATGCTCTATTGAATTAGGACTAAGGTCTATTGGAATTCTTGTTTTTAGGAAATTCTCTGCTATTCTTCTCTGATGTCAGAATTCCCCAATGTGTATAGCTTATTTCATTGTCTAAGGGAAAGCAACCAAGAAGTTCCTGGAGTGGGGAATGCAGTTCAGATGCAGGCAAAAGGGTGGCTGGTGGAACCTTAGCAGTACAGACAGCATGGATATGAGTATCGCCATGATTTGCAGCAGGCTCTGCTCTCTCACATACTGCCCCTTCACAGGGTAGAAAAAGAGAGTTAATCATTCCTGGGAACAATCCTTACCATATACCCAATATTTTCATCCATCACAGATACAAGCACAACAGAGGCCTCAGGTTTCTCTGTGTCTGGATTGATTGCCCAGGGGATGTCTGAGCATCTGTTTTCTGGTGGACCGGCATTGAGCAATGACGTATGAAATTGAAAATGTTAGGGGTGGCTCCAGTGCAGAAGCCTGCAGCTCAAGTAGGTGGTCTGCTGCAAAGGGACAGAAGCATCCCTGTAAGCCTGACCTGCTCCACAAAACTTTGAATGTGATGCAATGAGTAAAAGGCTTCTGCAGTTCTGGATCAGAAACAGCCTTCACAAAATCCCGGACAATCCAAAGTCTTCTTCAGACCTCAGGAACCTGAAGTTAATCCTTTTCCTTCCTTCCCTGTATATGTCACAAGTTCCTTGGAGGAGGCCCTCTCAGGGCACAACACTAGGCTGGGCACAGCTTTTCCATCTTGTTTTGGTTACGTTTGCTTGAGGAAAGGAGGAAGTATGAGAAGTGCTTTGGGCCAGTGGTCACTCCCTGGCAGCCAGAAGAACAGCTTCAGAAAGCCGTGGTTTTGATGGGGGGAAGTTTCCAGTGTCACCTGTCCCCTTCCCATTTCTATGTCAAAAGATGAGTTAAGACTATACCCATTAGGAAAATATTCTTTCTAGGCTTGCAGAAGGTTTCATTCTAACATATGTTTTCATTCCTATGAATTGAACATTCAAAATCAATTTCACACTTTCTCATTTACTAAAATAGCAAAACATTCATGTCAGTGACTTAGACAGAAAATGCACATGACCATCTCTTTTGCAACTTTTCAAAAATGAAACAAGAGAACTTGCTATATTCAGGTATCAGTAGCTGTAAAGATATATTTGTTTTTCTAGGAAACTAGTATTTGAGTGTTTTAAAGAAAATAGTCTCAGAAGTATTTTGATGATTTTTCTTTTATGGATGTATCATCACCCAAAATAACAAAATAATGTCATGCTTGAACAGTCTTTCTACATTTTTCCCAGAAGACCATTCGAATGAATTTGTTTTCCATAGCTTCTTACAGAAAGTTGCCCCAAAGTTTTGCTTTAAAACAGAAAACAAATAAATATTGTTAAAAATCCATTGCTAAACACTGTCAGTTTTATAACTAGGATATGATTATGTAGCTGAGCTCCTTACTCCTAACATGTTTTTTTTATATGCGTCATTTTTTCTGGATATGATTTTTTTGTGAAATCAGATATTCTATACAGAATCTACTGACAGTGAAGGTAATGTCAGAATTGATCACCTCTCCTCCACACACGTGGGAAGGCTTCTTGTATGTAACAGACATGAGAATGGCTTTCTCAGATGAGAGGGGCCAGAGCTCTGTCACAGCTGAGGAGGTGGGTCTCTAGGAATAGGGTGAGACCTGCTGCCCCTCTCTATCCTCCTCCACAGCTTCCAAGCCAAGCTCACTGACTAAAATGACTATAGCCTGCATATGCTCACAGAATGGCCAGGAATCATATGCAGACAAAGATAGTCTGAATTATTTCAGGAACAGCTTAACCTCATTAACAACCAGTCCCCACTGGCTTGAGATGTGCTGTACATTGCCTCAGGCTTTGCCTTTTGTGTTGCAAGGGGCTCCTATCTGCCCATCCATGGGCTGCTTTCCAGGTGCAGCTCCATAACCCTTCACCTAAGCTTCCTCTTCTCCAAGAGGAATTTTTCCCCTGCTTTTTCATGCAATTTCTCTTGTGTTGTTACTCCTTGCCCCTGCAGGCTCCAACAGTGCTGCTGTAATTGATCGTCTAGTCAGGGACTGTAGCATGAAGAACCTGCCTTTGATTTGATCATGCTCCTGTCAGCAGTAACAACATCTCCCTCCTCTCTCTCCCCTTACCTTCTCACCCAATTCTTGGTTTTAGGTTTTTTTTCAACATAACTTCCCTGTTAATAAATCTTCATGTATGTGAACTTACCTCAAGCCACTTTGCTTAACCATGAGTCAGCATCATGTGTCTAAACAACATCAGACTGAAATTTTCTAACTTGCCATATCATAATGAAATCAAGAAATTTGAGTACAGACATGGTGAATTGTTTCAGATGATTTGTGGTATTCCAAATTATAACAGTCAGCAATTTATCACATGAACACTTGAATTAAAGTTAGAGTATTTATTGTAATATTTTAATTTTTGAAGGGTTAGATTATGCCATGTGATACAAATAGACATCAAAAAATGTTACTGAGCATTTCAAGAATAACGCTATGCATATTATGCTTCAAATAATATTTTTATAATATTAAATAAATTATATACATACATATATATATCTCTGCTGGTACTAATATTTTAGTTACACTTAGAGAAAGTTAAAAAAGTATTGAGAACTTTATATAATTATATACTTCATTATTTCAGAACAAGAACAAATTTAAGATACTACTTTAAATATAGAATAAAACAAGTTCTTAGTTAATTGTGTAACTAAGTGATAAATCTTATAATGTTAATTTGTTCAATTAGTGTGCAGAGAAGGTAAATATGCTCTCTTATCTCTGTACTTTTTTAAGGCATTTTTGAGCTTGAGATGTATCAATATCAAGTTTTGTGATATTTGGAAAGAGGAATTATTGCCACCTTCATGTCACTAGCTCTTAAGTTTGTAAATGTTGTTTAACTTGATAGAAAGATCCTCAAGTATATTGCATGACACATTATACCATTTATTTAAAATATGGGAATGAAAACAAAATTCAGTCTGTGTATCCACTATTTTGAAAAAGAATCTGACATGTCACCTTATTCCTGCCAAGGTAAAGAGCTGAGTTTGACATATACATATGTAATATGATAGATGGTATAAAGAATAAACATTCAGCCAGAAAATTTTCACCTATCAATGAACATTTCAACCATCAGTCACTTTAGCTTTCATGAAAACCTATGCTCCCCATGCTCAGTTAATCCAAACACTTTTTATAGACTAATAATCATATTCAGGAAAGAGAAATTCTATTCCTTCAGGTATTCGTCAAGAGCTAATAGTTTTCAACCATCAAATCAAATGTTTACCTGTAAAGATAGATGAAAAAAACCTCTGTGTTTTTCTAAAAATGTAAATTATTTTGAAGTTACTTATTATTTTACTTAAAGTAGTAATATAGCATGAACAATAATTTGAATATCAGTAATAATTAATTATAGAAATTATAATAATTTTATAATAATTTATAATAATTTAAAAATTCCTCTGAAATAGCATATCAAAGATATTTCTAGAAAGGAGAAAGCAATACTCCTATTGTATAACAATAGAAGGTACATTTTTTAATATCTACATCACACTAGGTTTATTTCTACAATGTAACTAAATTATAAAGGAAGATAATACTTAGTGGAGTAATTTATATTTTGATACCTATTATAGATGTCTCAATTAAAATAAGTCATCTGTTCCAATATTTTTTCTTCAGAAGTTGCTTTAAGTCTCTTTGTAGTTTACTTAATCAATTCTCATTTATATTCCCAGTACCATTATTTTATTCACAGCCTTATAAATCCTAGAAATAAGTTTCTTTGTTTTCTTTTTTAAAGAATGCTAATAATCAGGTTTTTTTTTACTTCAAAACTCATATTCTAGCAGAATTCCATGTTTTATTTCATACATCATTTACAGCACGCTTCATTTCAACCCCAAAGGCAGTATGTAGGTTATAAAGAAAAAAACCAACAATTGAAAAGCAAGGTCCTTTTATAACTGTGGTCATAGTTTTGTTGAGAATGACACTGGTTACATAATAAAAATGATTACTTTCTGCCTTAGAATCATCTCTAGGATTTTAGTAGGGTGTTTCACAATGTAATTATTATTGTGTGAATTGGAATTGTTATTCAGCTCACTGACATACATCAGAAAAGAAAAGAAATGGACAAGTTGCAATCCTAATTTAATATTGCAGGTTGGTACATTGAAGCCACACAAAGCTTGCAAGTATACAGACACAATATCTGTGGAAAGGTCAATTAAGAATCAAAGCAGGAAACAAGGAAGAATGTTTGCAGTAGTGTGAGGGCTTGACTACTTTAAAGATAAAACACTCCTCCATTATCTCTGTGGCTGACTTTGTTTCCTAAAGTGTGTAGTATCTGATATCAAAAGCTCAAAAGTCAGCAAATACACTGAATAATGTTAGTCCAATGGTATGCCAAAAGATTTCTTGAACAAATTTCTTTTTATATTTCAGTACATCTGTGTGTAGACATCTGAAGATCAAATTGATACTGCATTCCAAATGCCAGGTATTCCATGATTCCTCAACAGAATTTTGGTTCTTACCAGTTTACATGAACTAATGGTTAGGCACAATTTTGCCTAATACAACTCACCATTTCATCAGTTTGGGTTTTTCTCATTATAAGCAGACGCAGCATCTCTTTGCAAATTCAGCCTGGAAACAGGTACAAGATAGAGAGAACTGACTGTCATTTTGGTTGTTTTCTGCTACAGGGTTCTCTTTTTTTACATAGTTACAGTCAGATATAAACAATATCTAGTCATTCCAATAATTTTAACATAGCACAAAGTATCATAAATGCTTAAAAATTTCCTAAATCCTCATTATGGGTACTGACACACACTGATGTTTTCAGTTTTCTCCTACTGAATACCATATTGCTAAGTAGCCAAGAACCTGCAAAAAATATTTCAGGATTTTTTAAACTGAAAAGAATTGGGTGAATTAATGATCGGAAGACATTGAATAAAATGTCATTCTGTACACTTAGATATGGTTAATCTTTGATTGCTTGTGATACTGATGAAATATAGATGAGATATTTTTACTAGGAATTCAGCTTTATGGGCCTAGAATAAACCAACTGTGCTCTTGTTAATATTCGCTGGTAATATACAGTTCAGCAGTTCCTGTGCATCATATCCTCAGTCAAGAAAAAAAAATTGCTGGACAGCAATGGCATTGAACATGCATTATGCTGTTGCATCTGTTTTGTCTCTACTGGGCTAGTAAACCATACTCTTCTGGGTAGATAATAGTTGAATTTAAATTAGTGTAAGCAGCTGGTAAAATTTTGGTTGTTTTGATGCTACTCTTATTGCAAAGTAAAAATCATCACTTCATGAATTAATTAGGCATTCAAAAAAAAAAAACCAACAAAAAAAGAAAGCTGAATAAATACATTTTTTATTTTTGCCACCTTATAAATAAATATGGAAGTCTTTGAAAAGCAGGTGCTAGCAAAGGTGCTAGCATCATGCTGGATTATTTAATAAAGTTCATATGCAACTTTGGGTAGTCAAACACTTTTCCAGAAGTAATCAGAAATGGCAATTAACTAGCCTTGAGAGAAATATCTTGTGAAGAGGATGCATGCTAAAAATACCAACAGCCATTGTTATTTGTGACAACCTTCATCGTACATGAATGGAAAAAAAAGATCTAAAGTACAAACCATTACCAAAATCCTAGTAGAATAACAGAGAAGTAAAGAGTAAATGACAAAAATTTAGAGGAAAAAACTGTATTTGTAACCCCAGTTAAGACATTTATGGTAAAGATATTATTGAAGTGTACATTATAACAACAGCTTTATGAAGTGGCAAAGTCTGCAGATAATCACAGTAATATGCAACTTGCTCTATAGTTTTAACTTTTTCCTGTGTGATGCTCATTTGCTAATGTTTTCATGGCCTACTACCATTTCTATTGTAAACAACAGCTCTGATGCAATCACCTCTTTGCTCCCTGATCCACATTGTTTTCTTCTGATCCCTTTTTATATGTCGTGCCTAAAAATAAACCAGTTTTCTCTGCTATGAATGAAGCTAATTTCTATTCAAACACTTCTATTGTTCCTTCTCTGATCTATTTCAAATCCCTTGTGCTGATTGAGCTTTTCACTTTCCTTTCTTTCTTAAAACATTTCTGTGTTTTACGGTTGTTCTCACATTGACCTTTGGAATAAAGCACTCTTTATTCTCCATTTGCATTCGTCCAAACCCCTCATTAGTAAACAATTCCTGTCTAAAACAAACTGAATGATAGAGTGCAAACTGATCACTGCAGTTCCCTCCTACTATGAAGCAGTGACTACTGTTTTTTAGTCCATTCAGTATTCTTATACTGTTTTCTTTTCAAAATATGAAAAATACCATCCTGACCAAAATGAAGAAATCTCAGGTAGTGTGGAAAAGTACAAAATAAATTAAGGTTACATAAATTAAATGGCAAAATTCACTCAAAGTAGCAATTACTGGCTGTCATGATTTAAGGATGCTACTCCCCACTTCAGTTCTTCCAGTTGGACTTTCCAAACCACACTGCTGCTTGCTTGCTCCCTTTTCTGCCTCCTCTGCCCCCTTTCCCCCACCAGGAAGGTGACCAGGGACAATTATTGGCACAAAAGACAAAGATCAGAGATTGAGATAAGAACAATTTACTGGAAACATCAATGCGATAAGAAAATTAACAGTAACAACAATATTAATAACAAGAATATACAAAAAAAGAGAATGTTTTGCATGCTCACCACAGAGCCCAACACAATGAATTATGGTCAACAGGTTTCTCACCCCACCATGCTTTTATTCCACCACAAAAGGACACCCCTCTTTCCCAGAAAAGAGAGACAGAGTCCCTCTTCCCTGCCTCTGGCAGTGACATAATGCAGTATCAAATAACATGATGTCTTCCCACACTCCCTCCTGCTGATGTGGACCAGAATCAGGACACCACTGCAGTTACTATAGGTTTTGAATATCTAGCTTGCAGCAGTGTCATACCCATAAAAAGTATAAAATCATTTCATACTGAGTTAACAGTTTGCCTACCACATTTAAAGAATGATTTCTAAGTGGTTTTCCAGTGCATTTATTTAAAGAACTCTTTTGTTGAAAACAAGATTGTTGCGTCTCTAATTCTCTGTGTGTATATTCCTTATGCAACCCTCTTATCCCTCTTACGAGGGAATTTGTGTTCCTCATCCTCAAAAAATAAAATAATAAAAAACCCTTAAATTTTGGTCAATTCAAGTATTTGTGATGTTGTATATTATTTAAGGATTCAAATATATGCAATGTGATTCTCATTCAAATAATTTAAGGAACTGTTGAAAATCCCCAGCATGTCATTCAAATGAGGATGTTAGTGTAGATTATCTCTCAGAATAAAGATTCTCTTTCAAACTATTTCCCTTCTGAATACACACCAACAGACCAAAATGAACTCATCTGCACAGAAACAATCACTTTTAGTTCATCAGGGGCTGAGACACAGATACAGAGAAAGTTTGCATAAAGGTAAACAATATTCAGTGTTTTTCTGAATTGGTGCATACACAGAAATATTCCAGTTAGAAACCTTTTTGCTTCTATTTCTTTCCCCAGCCAATTTATGGAAGCTTAATCTTTAGTAAAGTCAATATTATGTCAATGCACAGGAGTCAATGAGTCATTTTAATGCTGTATTTGTAATTGCTCCTTGGAGGCATTGCCTCATTCTGAATTGTAGATTTCAAATCTTGGTTTTTTGTTTATTCATTCATTGTGAACAGCTCTGAATTCATTATGATCAAAAACATCTCTTCTTGGTCTACTTCTCTCTGTTCTAATATTACCAGAATTTTTTGCATGTTGCTGCTGTTTTTTTCTCTCGTAGCTCATCTGCCATTATGAGTCTACCTAGACAACCCACAAATCATAGTTAATTTAATCTGATATAAAGCAATAACAATCAGACAACACATATGGGGGTTTTTTTTCAGAATCTTCACAATTTTGTTAGCCAAAAAACCCAGCAGGAAGTTGCAACCAGCATGAAATACAATTGCTTGAAGGGTAACAGATGATGCCTCATCGCAGTACAGGAAGCTGTGTGGTAAATCATCTGGAAATATGTCATGCAACCCAGCAGGAAAACCACTGAACTAAAACTTTTTACTCTGCCAAAGGCTGTTGGGTAGACAAACGGACACAAATACACCAGAGGGATTCAGTTACGGTGTTCAGAGGAACTCCTTTCAAATGCAGAGCAGTATGTTAGAGGTGAAAGTCAATTCCTTGTTTGTATTATTAAACAAGAGGACTACAGAGAAGAAGTTTATATACAACCTATTTTCTTCTGGCATGGCAAGGATGGAGAGGTGGTGGGGTCTGCCCGTGTGTTAGGGAGTGATTTAATTGTCTAGAACTTAATGATGGTGATGACAGGGTTGGGTATTTATGGGTAAGAATCAAGGGAAAGACCAACAAGTGGGAGTCTGTTATAGATCACCCAACCAAAATAAAGAGGTAGATGTTCTATAAGCATCTGGGAGAATCTTATGGGAGACTAAACTTACAGGATGTTTGCCGTAAATACAACAGAACAGAGGTGACTCTGCCTAGGAAGCTCCTGAAGTGTGTGGGACACAACTTCCTGATACAGCTGCTGAGTGAGCCAGCTAGGGGACATGGCCCACTGCCCCTGTTTTTGTGAACGGAGGACTTGTGGGTGATGTGGGGGTCAGAGAAAATCTTGGGTATAGTGATTGCTAAGTGATGGAGCTTTTGATTCTCAGAGGAATAAGGAGAGGGCTCAGTAGAGCTGCTGCCCTGGACATCTGGAGGGGCAACTTTAGCCTGTTTGGGAGACTGGCTAGCACAGTCCCTTGGAATGCAGTCCTGAATGGCAAAGGAGTCCAGGAAACCTGGACATTCCTCAGGAAAGAAATCTTGAAGATGCGGGAGCCAGGTGTCCACATGTACTGAAAGACATGTCAGTGTGGAGGAAGAGCAGCCAGGCTGTACAAAGGGCTGTGGCCAGAGATCAAGAACAGAGATGGAGAGTTTATGGCCATTAGAAGAAGAGACTTGCAACTCAGGAGGTCTAAAAGTGTGTAGTGAAGTTATGCAGGAAGAAATCAAGGCCAAACATGATGACTACCTGCAAGAAAGGCCAGGGTGATCTGGGGAGCTACAAGCCTGTCAGCCTGACCTTGGTGCAGGGAAATGTCATGGAGCAACTCATCTTGAGTGCCATCACATGGCATGCACAGGACAACCAGGGGTCAAGCCCAGCCAGCGTGGGTTTAAGAAAGGCAGGTCGTGCTTGACCAATGCGATCTCCTTATATGGCAAGGTAGCCTGCTTAGTGGATGAGGGAAAGGCTGTGAATGTTGTCTCCCTGGATTTTATTAAAGCCTTTTACCATATTTACCACAGCATTCTCTTGGAGAAACTGCCTGCTCATTGGATAGGTACAGCTTGTCAGGTAAAAAAATCTCTGGGTGGCTGGGCCCAGAGGGTGGTGAAAAAGAGAGCTAAATCTTCTTGGCAGCTGATTACAGGGTTAAGGGCTAAGTTTTGAGCCCAGTCCTGTTTAATACTTTTATCAATCATCTGGAAAAGGGCATCCAGTACACCCGTATCCAGATGACAGCAAGAGGGGCAGGAGTGTTGATCTGCTGGAAGGTATAAAACCTCTGCAGAGGGATCTAGACAGCCTGATGGGTTTAGGCCAGTTGTATGAGGTTCCATAAGGCTGAGTCCTGCACTTGGATCACAACAATCCCAGGCAGCACTACAGGCTGGGGGAAGAGTATTTGAAAAGCTGCCTGATAGAAAAGGACCTGGAAGTGCTGGTCAACAGCAGCTGGACATGATCCAACATATGCTCAGGTGGCCAAGAAGGCCAAGGGCATCCTGGCCTGCATCAGCACTAGTGTGGCCAGCAGGACAAGAGAAGTTATTGTACCCCTCTACTTGTCACTGTTGAGGCCATAACTCAACCGCTGTCTCCAGTTCCTTACTTCAGGAAGGACAAGGAGGTGCTGGAGCATGTCCAGAGAAGGGCAGCAGAGTTGGTAGAGGGTCTGGAACACTAGTCCCATGAGGAGCAGCTGAGAGAGCTGGGGTTTTTTAGCCTGAAGGGAAGATGTTACTGTGCTCTACAACTACCTGAAAGGAGGTTGTAGCTGGGTGAAGGTTGATCTCTGCTCCCAGGTAACAAGAGATAAGACAAGAGGGAATGGCCTCAAGGTGCACCAGAGGAGGTTTAATTTGGATAATAGACAATTTCTTCACTGAAAGAGTTGTCAAGTATTGGAATAGGCTACTTAGGGAACTGATGGAGTTGCCATCTGCAGAGATGTTTAAATGATGTCTAGATTTGCACTAGGGACATGGTTTAGAGGTGAGTTAATGGTTGATCTTAGAGTTAATTTTCATTGTGAGTCTGTAATTCCATGGCAAGCTGAAGCACTGCACTCTTCACATCAGTCTGTACACAGAGCACTTCAGTAGATTTCAATGAATGATTCCATTCTTCATGTGTCCTGAGAAAATACTTCTGCTAGTATACCATTCCTAACATGAAATGTTCTGAATAAAATAAAAAGAAGTAAAAAGAACAGTCTACAGAAGGATAACTTTTGAACTGTTGAATGTCTACACCACTTACTGGCCAAGCCCACTGGAAAACACAGACTTGTCTGTAGGTGTCATATGCTCCTTCTTTAACTTTGTTAATGATCGTCTACAGAAGTTATTCATTAGAATCATAAACAGCTTTTCTCTGACTTAATCTTCTTCTGAGACGAAAGGAATGAAGCTGTCTTGAAGAGACAGGAAAGAAAAAGGTCTCACAGGTGATGTCAGTCATGGTTTCTAAGGGATCAGCCAGAAAATGTGGCTTAAAATAATTTTATCAAATTGGAAGGCGGTGTCTTATCATGGTGGTGGCCCATCAAGATCTTGGAAGATTTTCTTCTTCCATCAAATTACTTTTCGCTCCCATTTTCAAGCAGTTGCAATTGGGACTGTATAAAGGTTGCTTCAATTTGTTTCCTGTTGCCATAGAGGCACATAGAATTTCACAATGCTCAGGTTGGCCTTTATAGATGTTCTGCACTCACAGAGTTATGATGGATCCATGTGTATCTCCTGACAAGGAGGACTTTGAATTGAAGCATGCTGCATAGCAATGAAGATGTTGCACAAAAGTGCAATTTTCCCTGGATGTACAATTAAAACCTGGTAAGAATCAACTTGTCCTCCAAAGACTATGTAATATATATTAATATCTTCATTTTTGTAAGAACTTTCTGCGAATCCTAGATAAGGATCAGTTATGAAAATAAAAATTTATTATCTCATCTGTTTAATTTTTAAAATAACAACCTACCATGATGTCTTCTTAAAGCCAGTAGTAGCTCCTAGACTTCAGGTGCCAGTGACTGCTACAACTGAAGCTACGTGAAGCTGACCCTTTAATTCTTATTAAGAAGTAAAAAGTAGCAGCATCATTCTCTGATGTTAGATATCCTCTCTCAGACAAGAGTTGTAGCTTCCCAAATTCATTCCCTTCATTCTTTCAAGAAGTTTCTGAAGAAGAGATGAATCACTGATATCTTTGTGATGAACTAAAAGTTTCCTACATCACAGCATGTCATTGGAGGACCAAAAAGGACCACCATGGACAGATGTTTCTTTTTAAGTCTTACTTTGAGTAATTTTTGCCCTATTTTGTATCAATTTCAATACTAACATTAGATATTACTAGGAATTATTTACACCATTTCTAAAATAATTTTTAATATTTTTTCTATCTAGATATCAGACCTAAATAAACTCCACAGATTTATTTTATCTTGAATGTCAAAATACCTCTTCTAATAAAGTTAGCTTGTCAGGGAAGAATGAAGTATTACTTTATTAACAAGAAGAAAAGGGGAGGAGATAGGAAGGGATGAGAGGGGAGGAAAGGAGAGGAAGAGATAGGAGATAAAGGTAGAGATAAGAATTTTTGGTTCTTGTCAAGTATAGTTTATACTCATTTGAAAGAAGAATTAGCAGTCAGTAGCTGTTCCCTTTCCAAAGTCAACTTAGTCTTGAGCACCAAATAGTAGAACAGTAAATATAAATGCCAAACATCATATGTAATTCATATGTCTACATAATTGTATACACATGTATAACTAGAATTAATTATATAGACACTATAATGTAAGAAATACTAAATCACTATTTGATTTCAGGTAAAAAATTGTCCAGCAAGGTTAAAAAATGCAACTACATGGACATCCTGAGTTTGATTTTCAAAACGTCCTTTGCTATCTATACCAAACCCCATACTTTTTGGGAAGCTACAGGTCCTATATATTCAGAAGCTCCCACTCCTGTGAACATTCAAATATGGGCGAAACAGAGTTCATCCATACATGGAAATGGACAAATCTCTCTGCTGAAATGTTGCAGACCATTGTTCAGTGAGTACAATCTCTCCTCATTTGTGGTATTTCTCACTCAAAATGAATCTACATTACCCAGTCAGGAGCAGATATTCTATTCAGGACAAATTGGGTATCCCAACACCTGTCCACAAATCAGTCTTTTTAGAAGTAATAGAAATGAACAAAGCATATAGTAGTGACAACAACAGAAAATTCCTGAGTTGCTAGTCTTCCTGAAATTTTATTTCACTCAAATGGTTTGAAATTTTTAGCATTTATTTACTATATTGCAAAAAATCCAAAACTATTATCTGCCATAATTTTGCATCACACACTTTTTCTGATATTCCAGTCTGTTCTAGTGGGTGTTAGTTTTCTCAAGGCCAGTTTTATAATGCAATTAGGAATAATGGCAAACTTCATAAAAAATGAGGGGAGTAAATCCCAACAGCACCTGGTTAAAAGAAAGAGGAAACTGGGCTAAAACAACTGACAGTTATTTCCCTGAGTAGAAAAAGGTAGGACAACAACAGGCAAGGATGTAGCTTCATTCAACAATTAAAAAATATAGCTAAAATACAATGGTAGTGCAAAACCAGGAAGATAAATACATTTGTATGTCACTTGCTGGCCTTTTATGCACCATACTGTAATTTAAATTCAGAAGTGTTTCACGAATTATGAACTTCAACTTTTCAGGAATCAATAGAACTACTTAGCAAAAACTTAATCCACTCTATCCCACTACATTCAGCAGTACTTGGATCAAGCTGAAAGCAAAGTACTACACAATGTGAGCATCAGAACCTGTAGTAAGTAATGATTTCCCTTGGGATAATAAAATATAATTTTTGTTGTCTTTTAATTTTTAGATGAATTAAATAAAAATGGAGGAATTTTATGAGTTAAAACATTTTCAATCATGATAAAAGATGACAACTGAGATAATTCTAAGTGCATTCTGGGATTACTCTTTCATTTATTTCAAAGGAAGTTTGTTTGAATACAGTAAAATTGATACACATTATTCAGGAGTAGACTTTCAAATTTTATACACAGACAGGAAAGGAATTATATAGCATTTTTTCATATTGGCAAGGTATTTTTTTAATCCATAATACACTACTGAAAGAAATGCTCGCAATACAGAATGGTCCAGTAAGTGTTTTGAGGCTGCAGAGAAGACTAATAGACTTCACCTGTCACAGCCTTTCCATACATCCTTAGAGATTAAGGCAAATCTAATATCTCAAATACCAAAGTCAACAGCAAACCATGGTAATGAACATAGCCCACTAAGTAAATAATTTCTCATTTACAATGCTAATACTACTCTTCATTATAATTTCCTGCTGGTTCTAAAACAGACCATGAGGCAATTCAACTTTCTGTATTCAAATGTAACAATATAGCTAAGGTTAGAGATATTTTTTCCTTCTTCCCCTAGTGAGGAAAATCAAACTTTTCCATCTTGAGAGACTGCACAAGATCTTCTGTCTATTTGCTGTTGCCATGTCAACTACTCTGCTCTTAGTTACTGCTATGTCCTTACATTCTTGAGCTGGAAATTTAGTTGGAGACAGATAAAGATAGTCTTTCCATGGCCTGTATCATCAGGAAAGAGAGGGAGAGAGCTTGAGTTTTTGGGCAAATGCATATGATAGCAATAATTAAAGGGGAAGACAGACTATAAATCCCTTGCATTTATATTTTGTATTCAGTTATTTCTTTCTTGCTCACTTATTTTTTGTCTTTTGGAGCCAAATATTTGTTTCTTTGCTATAAAGCAAGACCCTGAGAAATAAGTATTTTTGTACTGGTTTAGCTGTGCTAGAGGTAGTTTTCTTCAAAGTAGTTTCTTATATGGGGAAATATTTTGCATTTGTGATGAAAACAGCATCAAAATTACAGAGATGTTTTAGTCACTGCTGAGAAGCACTTATGAAGAGAAAAGGTTATTTCTGCTCCTCACCCCATTCTATCAACGAGGGGTCTGGGGCAGAACAAGGAGCTGGGAGGGAACACAGCTGGCACCAAACGACCATATTCCACACCACATGGTATCGTGCTTGACAATAAAACATGGAAGGGGTATTTTTTCTGTGACTGCCCTTGGTTTGGAACTGGTTGGATCTCAGACTGCTGATTATAAGCATCAGTTAGTTGATGGCAGATAAGGCTTTGAGTTTTTGTTTGTTTGTCGGGTTTTTTTTGGTTTTTTTTTGCAACCCCCTTTCCTTTCCTTTCCTTTCCTTTCCTTTCCTTTCCTTTCCTTTCCTTTCCTTTCCTTTCCTTTCCTTTCCTTTCCTTTCCTTTCCTTTCCTTTCCTT
>VWZU01013220.1:430449-479155 GCA_013397095.1 Sterrhoptilus dennistouni | reverse complement strand
TTTTTTTTTTTTTTTTTTTAAATGGGGAAGTGAGACTGAGGACAACAGAGATGATAAAGTTGATGGAAGGTGGAGGACTTGGTTATGAACAACTCCAGAAGGAGTTCCAGCAACAGAACAGAACATCACCAGCTCCCAGAGGCATGACGACAGTGATTAGTGCTGGTATTTCCACTAGGTCAAACATGCTTCAGATGTAGAGCTCAGACCTTTACTCTTTCCCCTCCATCAAATTCTCAGCATGGCTCTCAGTTTGGGTGATATAGTTCATATGCAGCAAAAGCTTAGATGTCACAGGGAAATGGAAAAGCTTAGCCACGGGGTCAAATGCAGCACAGTATTTAATAGAAAAGAGACACAGGACTTGTGAAAAAGTAAAAAAACCAGAAAATAGATGGTTTAAAAATCCATATGAAATAGTCTTCTATGTAGATCTTAAATGATCTGTATACCTTAGTACAAAAATAAATTTATGCAGGAAAATGTTATGCCAAGCTGTGCATAAATTTTGAATGGAGAAAGGTGTTAACAAGAAGAAAAAATCTGTGACATGAATTGAAAATTAGAGAAATGGTGTGGTATATAAAGAAAGAAGAGATCTACTATGCACATTTCTCTCTTATCCATGAAAAGCAGCTGTAAAAATACAAAGAATAATGATTCCTTGGAAAATGCCATATATTCACAGCTACAAAAAGTAGCAAATTGCAAGAAAATGTATCCTAGATTTTGCTTGTTTCAACATATATGTTCTCTGGGGTTGTTTTTTTTTTTTTTTCTGCTTTCAGGGTCTGTTACTTCAAATTATATTTATCATCCCCTAGAGTCTCAGTATGTACTCTATTTTCAAAGTCCTCAGTTCCAGCACCTATTTTGTCTTTAAAGATCGAAAAATCACCTATTTTACAACTGAGACCTAAAATTTTTCCATTTTCTCTCTATCTCTGTGTGGCCTAATATAAAAATATTCAAAGTGGGTTAGCTTGACGAGAAGTTACTAATAATTGAATTTTGGCATTTATTTATAGTACTGTACCACCTTGAGTTAGAAATGTTATGGGTTCACTATGTTTTGGACACAGAATATTCACAAAACCAGGCATATTTAGCTGATCATCTGTTGGCTAAATAGGAGATGACTCCTCTCAAGCTCCTCTCTTGAGGATAAGACACCAGTTTGAAAAGAGAGGGAGAATCTATACCTTAGAACCCTGGGGGTGGAATTCTTAGATCCTGATGGAGGGTCACACTCCTCCTAAATAGAGATATCTCAATTTGGGAGGAGTGAATGGTAGCTTTATATTATAAACACATATAAAAGAAACTGGTGGGTGGTGGGATGTCAGAAATAAGCATTACTGTGATTAACTCTTTTTTTGATGTAATATGTTATGAAAGCTATACAGTTGCTTGAGTTTGGGTTTTTTTGTTTGTTTGTTTTTGTTTTTGTTATTTATTTTCTAGAGGAAACATATCAAAGCCTTAATTCATTGTAGCAGGATTCTCTGTACAACACCTGATACAATGCAGACTACAGTAAACAAGAAGCCTCTTTTTAGCATTTTATATATATCATTAATCTAATATTCAATGGCAAAACTTGCAGAGACAATTTCAGGCACTGCAAGCATCAACTTTTCTTTTTGCTGCTCTCATGGCAATTGCGATCTCCCACAGTCAACAGACAGGAACTCGTGTGCCAGCTCCAGGCAGTCGCATCCCACCAGTGCAGCTGGCTCTGCTACATCAAGACGACAGGCTGGGAGCTGCAGAGGCCACAGCTCAACTCTCAGTTATGTCTTGGCAACTCTGCCAGAGAGCCAAGTCAACCAGCTAACAACACTAATGTCTTAACTCACTGCACGTAGACTTCCCATATCACACCAGTATTTTATCTGCAAGGGTGACAAAATTTATTCCTTTATAAAAGTGTCTGGTAATTATGGGACTGCTACATCAATTTATTAAGTTCTACCAGACTAATACTACTAATTCAGATTCATAAAAAGAAAGACATTCAAAGAAATATGTTTCCCTGAGTATGTTTTTAAATCAAATGGGAAATTTATGGGAGAAAAGCCATTGGTTGAGAATGGTCTTAGGAGTGAGCTTCTCCTTTTCAGACTATGACATTACTTAAGCAGTATGTCTAGACAAGGCAGCAATATAGGTGCTTAGAAAGCGACAGTTACTGCAGAATTAGAGACAGAATTATTAATTTTTCTTGAGTGCAGTTATATTGCTGAAAGCACCTTACTCAAACACAGTTTAATGAGTAATGTCAAATAGCACATTTTAGCAGTGATGTCTATGAAATCCTTTTAGCAATCCATCTGCCTTTTGCATTGCACTCCAGTGCTGCACTGTTGTGTTAGTGTTTGAATACAATGGCATAATACATTCTTTCATTCTGTTTTGTAGCTCCTGTGGAGTGCTAGCACAGATTCATGTCAAAAGCAGTTTAGTTTCTTTATCATGTTTCTTAGCAGGCACATATCCAAGCTCAGGAAAAGCAGAGCCCCATGAATATGTCCAAACCATGCTTGGCAAGCAAGCCTGAGCCTTTGAGAAGTCTGAGATTAATAGCAGAGTATAATATCCAAGATGAAATAAATCTAGAATGAAACATTACTTAAAAATAGCTAGTGTTAGATTCTAGACACATTACACACTCCTACAGTAATTCTAGCTGTGTCTTGAGCCTTGAGAGAAGAAACATTTTCCAGTAGATAAACCAGCCAAGTGTACTGGGTTCTACTGCACTGTGGCTGTGTGCATGGCTTACATGGACTGCCATTTCTGCCTCCTAAAACAAAAATCAAATGTATAAGGAACCACAGAAGGGAAGAAAGACTGGACTGGAAGACAAATTCATGTGTGGATCCACCATCTTTGGGAAAGTATTTCTTTATTCTTTGAATTCCTGTATTCTTTGCAGTTACATTATCAGAAAGAGTCTAGCTGAGGATCTTGAATTTCTTTTTGCACTGGCCATGGTTATAGCCATAAAGCTTTTAAGTGGAACTGAGCCTACTGAAATGTTGGTTCTTGGATTTTGAGTCCAAGATTCCCCTAATTAGGGTTTTTTTCCTTTTCAAAGTCCCGTGCCAGAGTTAGAAACAAGAGCGGATCTTGCAGCTTGGTCTTGAAAGGTGTTTATTAAGTTTTTTATCTGAAGGTCAGTGCACCACCTAACACCAGGCTTAGCACACTGAACGACATCACTGCCAAGAACACGAGACCTGGTGGCCAAGGTCTCTTAAGGACTTCTAACCCAATTAACTCTTGAAACATACTATATTTACAATTTTGTACCAATAATTACTACTACTTCTAAATACATAATTCTCTACATCACCTACATTCTACCAATGTCTTTGTGCCACTGTCACAGCAGAAGATGGAGTCGAAGAAGAAGAAGAAGAAGAACTTAGGACGCCCCCAAAATTGTCCATCTTGCCTCTAACTATTTCCATTCTAAAAACCCAAAACTACAAATTTTCACCCTGTGACAAACTAAACTACTATCTAATTTAAATTTTTGTTGTTCTCTTTTCATCCATAAGTGTTGGCAATTTTTCCCATGGGCTAAGGTCAAAGGCAATGCTTTTCTGAGGTCCCAGCAGGGGTCCCGGACCCCCCCAGGGCAGTTTGAGGGGTTTTCCTCATGCCCTGGACTCCAGCAGTTGGTAAAACAGGTAAACAGTCCACAAGCATTTTCAGGATCCAGATACAGGGCATGGCAAATACAAAAGCTTCAGTAGGATGCTCCCTGACTTTACATTGGAATTTTGTGGATTTTTTACAGTTTCGCAAATAATTTGGATAAAGCTAAATACTGTCTTGGAGATCACCAAAGGCAGAGAATTGAGCCCTCCACTCTTCCTATAGTGGGAAACGCGTGGCCAAAGAGCTACCTTAAAATACCTGCACCTGCAGAAATAAACCAAAACTGTCTTTTGGATTTTGAGTGAGAAATGCTGCATCAAACCTAAAAGGTTGAGATGTAGAGAAATAAACAGAAAGATTAATTAATTAATCTCTTAATCAAGCAACAGGCCAGGATGAAAGTCTGATATTGCTTTAGGAATAAATGGGAAGTGACTGTTGAAGCACAGTGTCCTAGCCCCCTGGGACCTAGCTCTCCCCTAATTGTCCAAGGGATAGTCCTGACAGGAAGAAATGCTCTCTTGAAAGACCAGAAAGAAATGAGGACAAGAGATATCCAGGGCAAGTTTTTTGAATATCAAAAACTGCTGTCACATGAAAGTTGTCCAGGAAAAACAACTATCTGTTTCATAGTATCTATTCCTTTAGCTGTCATCATCAGGAGAAGCAGCACCAGAGGGAACGGCCAGGCATAAAATAATCAGTATAACGGCATGTTGATCTTCACCCATACATATTGATCTGTGCCATTTATTATCAAATATCTTGGCTCCAGATAGGTTCCACTGGTAGGCAGAGAGTACTGGATGGGACCAACTAATCTGTATCTATTAAGCTATGAAAACATTCAGCTTTTTCATACAGGGAGAAGACTAGAGATCCTGACAGGGTTTTGAAATATCTTATTAATGCAATTGCGTTCAGCTTCTTTTCGAGTCCATGGCAAACCTGTCCTTAAAGTCCTTTAGGACAACCCAAAAAACTCAAGCTAAAAGAACTGTGCTGATTGCTTTAACTTGGCTGCAGGATCCTGATCCCTGTACCTAACAGAACCAAAGAGAGGAAGAGAGCAACCAGGCTGATGCACCACAGGACCTTTAACAAAAGGCAGATGCTCTCCTGGCCTCTGGATGGTGATGCCGATGTATGGTTATGCATCATTATAAGAAACTGGACAACAAGATGCCCTCTGGCACTGGACTAGGTTGTCACAGGCTTAGCTACATGATCCAGCAAAGAGATAATGATATGATAATGTCAAATCCCGGCCTAAGATAGTAGATTTATTTACTCCAGCTTCTGTATGCCTGTGAGCCCTACTGATGCTGCCTAATAATGATACTGGCATATGTTTTGCTGATGAAAGCAACTCAGGCAGGAGGAAAAGAAGTTTTTAAAATCTGACAACATGCTGACCCTTTTCTTCAATTCTCAGTGCTTTGTCTTTCCCTGTCTTACTTGTAAGAACTCCTCTAGAACATCACATGACTGGGACTGAACTTTATAATGACACATTTCCTTTTCTTTTATTCACTTTTTTGAAAACTTTTTAAAATTTGTGGATATGCATATCCCTTATTACACAGAGGAATCTGAAAAATACTAACAGATTTCTGATAGAGCATCTGTAAAATGTGCTGTCTTAATACTTTTTCTGGATATAGCAAGCATATTATCAGTACTTTTTAGATTCTAATATCCATTAATTGCAATAATTTTAGATTGAAAGTAAAACACTTGGCTTTACTAGTAACTTACATTATATATGAATAATTATAAACCCACTAATACTTATCAGAATTGTAGACTGAATTAGTATGGGTTAATCTGAATTTATGCTTAGATATATATTTTATACAAAGCAACAGAATGTTTCCCTTAAAGAGATTTTTGAAACAAAATGGAATTTCCTATATAATCAGTTGGTGAAACAAACCTTAAATTTCTGTAAAATACATTCAAAAAGTTGCCTTACTCTCAATGCCTTTGGGCTGGATGCAAGGTAAAGAAACCATATCAACATATTGTATGAATGTCAATTTTTAAAGTAAAATAAATGGAAATGAAAATCACTTGAACAGTGACTACAAATGAAAAATACGATAAGTTAAATTGACAAACCAGTTAAAAATATAAAGTGCTAATTGAAACATTGGATGCTATATAACATTTGCTCTAATTCACTTTGAATGTGCACCAGTGAGGAAAGGCATTGCTTTTCTCAAAAATCCATACATTTCACTAATGTTTTGTAACTAAATAGAGTAGGTTGAAAAATACAAATTGTTATTTTTAGAATAAAGCTGATTTTAATTTTGTGTTAGATACTTCCTGATGAATTTTGGTTTTTTTGAGGTAATTCAGTTAATATTCAGTTCTGGCATTGTTTTCAGGACTAGTATGCCTTCTCATCATCTGAGAAAATAAATACACTAGATTTTTAAAAAAAATTGTCATGATTAACATCACTAGGTAGCTAAACACAACACAGTTGCTTGCTCATTTCACCTCCAGCAAGAATGGGCAGAGAATTGGAGGTAAAAGTGAGAAAACTTGTGGGTTGAGACAAGGACAGTTTAATATGGAAAGCAAAAGCTGTGCGCAAGTGTAAAGCAGAACAAGTAATTCATTCACACCTTCCCATGGGCAGGCAGGTGTTCAGCCGTCCCCAGGGAACCAAAGCTTCATTACACATAATGATGACTTGGATGACAAACACCATCACCCTGAACATCTCCCTTTCCTTTATCTTCCCTCAGGTTAATATGCTGAGCATGATGCCATATGGTATGGAATGTTCCTTTGTTCAGCAGGGGTCATCTGTTCTGGCTGTATCCCCTCCCAACCTTTTGTGCACCCTTAGCCTCCTTGCTGGTGGAGTGATGTGAGAAGATAAAAAGGCCTTGGTGTTGTGTAAGCACTGCTCAGCAGTGACTTAAACATCCCTGAGTTATCAACACTGTTTTCACCACAAATCCAAAACACTGCCCATACTAGATTTGTGAAGAAAAATGACTCTATCTGAGCCTAAAACTGTGCAATAAGATTCTTCTATCTCAGTTAACATCCTGCCATGTCTCATATATCACCCAGGTTTAACATTGGACAGAAAAGAAGCACAGACTGATTAATCTGCAAATTGGTGGATACTTTTTGGAAAGGGACAAAATTGATTCTGTCCTCAAAGTGTTCTGTGCATGTAGAGCTTAATTACTCCTTCCCTTTTGGTATACTGAGATATGAGTACACTTACAAGGCCACGCTTCTGGGCAAGGGATTGAGTGCACCCTCAGTCAGTTTGCAAATGGTACCAAGTAGAGCATGACTGTTGATCTGCTGGACGATAGGCAGGCTTTGCAGAATGATCTGGATAGGTTGGACAGATGGGTTGAGTCTAGCTGTATGAAGTTCAACAAAAAAGAATAACCAAGTCCTTCCCTTCAGTCACACCAACCCACATGTATTGTGGCAGGCTGAAGGAAGAGTAGTTGGAAGGCTGGCCAGTGGAGAAGGACCTGGGAATGCTGGTCAACAGGGGGTAAACAGGAGCCAGCATGTGCCCAGGTGACCAAGAAGGCCAATGACATCCTGGCCTGTATCAGCGTGGCCAGCAGGGCTAGGGCACCGAGGCCACACCTCAATTCTTGTGGTGAGGTGGGGGCGGTGTCTTCTACCATGTCTGCAGCAAGAGGACCAGAGGAAATGGCCCTAAGGTGAGGCAGAGTAGATGCATAATAGATATTAGAAAAAAAAAATCACTGATAAGGGGTTTGGGCATTGAAATAGGTTGTCCAGGGCTGTGGCAAGGTCACTGTCCATGAAGGTATTATAGAGGCATCTGTATCTGGTGCTGGGTGATATGGTTAGTGATTTAGGGGTTGCAGTAGGAGTGTTGGGTGGATAGTTAGACTGAGTATTGTGTCCAGTTCTGGGCCCTCAGTTTAGGAAGGACATTGAGATGCTTGAACATGTCCAGAGGAGGCAACAAAGCTGGTGAGGGGCTTGGAAAACAAGCCGTATAAAGAATGACCGAGGGAGCTGGGATTGTTTAGCCTGGAGAAAAGGAGACTCAGAGGTGACCTTATCACTCTCTACAACTTCCTGAAAGGTGGTTGTAGACAGCTGGGGGTTGGTCTCTTTCTCCAGGCAGCAACTGACAGAAGGAGAGGACACAGTCTCAGGCTGCATCAAGGGAAATATAGGTTGGATATTAGGAAGAAGTTTTTCATGGAAAGAGTGATTAAATACTGGAATGGTCTGCCCAGGGAGGTGGTGGAGTCACCATCCCTGAATGTGTTTAAAAAAAGACTAGATGTGGCACTCGATGCCATGATTTAGTTGAGGTGTTAGAGCTGGGTTCAACTCGATGACCTTGATGGTCTCTTCCAGCCTACACATTCTGTGATTCTGTAAAACACTTTGGGACATGGTTAGCAGTGGACTTGGCAGTGCTGTGTTAAAGGTTGGACTTCACAGTCTTAAAGGTCTTTTCCAACATAAATGATTCTTTATCAAAATCATTTCTGAAGAACCAGAAGAAAGACTTGTGGTCCATGTGAATACATTATTGCATCACTGAGTCTCATCACACTGGAACTAAAAGCCAGTGTAGTTGTTTGACATGATGATTTTCTGTTCAAGTGAGCAAGGTCAGTACAGTTGGTTGACTAGAGATATCTTTCTCAGTATTGAAAGTACAAAATGCAAAAGGTTTCTGACAATGAACTTCTGTCCTATGCTATTGATATCAGACTTACACAAATAGAAACAGACAAATAAAGAGAGAGGAAAGACAGCAATGGAGAGATGACCAGTCTATCAGAAGTCATTGCTATTAGTGCTTGGTCCATGTCATCAGCCATCTGTCCTGCCTCTTTTTATCAGCTTCTTTGGGATACAGGGTATTATATAAGTATGCTGTCACAGAGTGACAGGTGCCAGTCTCTGTGTTAAAGAGTCAAGACAAATCAATGAACTTTGTCACTGTGCCACTTCCAGAGCGCACTGACTGACATAAATGACTGACATAAATTACTTTTACTTGACATGAAACAGCTGCTTTCCTGCAAAATGCAGCCCACTCCCCAGAATACCCACCAGTTAATGGAAATTGCTGGCAATCATCAATTTGTCATCTACAGGGTGAAGAAAAAACAGCAACATCTCCCATCTGTGGCAGAGAGATGCAACATCACTTTAAGGAGGGCTTGTGAAGGGCAACCAGATTCCCAAATGTGCGCGTGTTAAAAGGGGTTCCCTGCATCTTCAGGTAGAGGTATCTAAGTCTACCTTTGAACTCCTGACTGGTAGAAATAATCAGGAGTTAAACCCCTGCATTTTTGAAATGAATCCTTCTACTTGATTAGTAGGATATGAACCTTTTAACTGTGTATACACCATGACCAGAGCCCAGCACTCTCTGACACAAAGCAACAGATGCCTATTTGCACTCTCAGGGCCTTGACACAAATCAATCATAGAGAAATAGAGCCCCAAATTGCAGAAACAATCCATCATCAATTCTGCAGCCTTGATCACTCTATTTAGGTAAAAATGAACCTTCCTTAATAACTCAGCAGATTCTTTCCTTTCCTGCTAAAACACAGTGAGTCTTCATTTTACAGTTTGATGTAGACATTTATATGTCCTGTTATCATCCTCTCACCTTCTGAGACAGTGATTTGAGTGCCAGCCTTACTTACCATGCAATGTGTGCTCAACTCTCAACAGTTGGGCTGAAGATTGCATAACTAGTGACTGGGAAACAAAAAGGAGGAAAGATTATAAAGGCCACAAAATCTGATAGTGAAAGCACTGCTTTAGCAGCCAAGGAGACCTGTGTCCCTCTATACCACCAAATATTTTTATTTTGCACAAGATTCCAACCACAAAGCTGCTTAATGAAAGCAGCTAATTCAAAACACAGCATCCATGGTTCTAGAAAGGCATCAGACCTCTCAGGTGAGAAGAATTTCTAGTCATAGTTGTGAATTTGTGTTTAAATGTTGAGATACTTTTAACTCAGGCCAGAGATCAGCTGAACAGAGTTTCTGTCAATCCAGCTTTTAGGCACAGACACCTAGACAGATAAATGTATACCTAGACCATTTGAAGGACCCAAAGGACAGGAAAGGTACTTAAATGGTCTAGAGGTTTTTATGAAACAAAATGTGAGATACTGTATTAGTTTTAGGACCTGCAGAAGTCAAAGACCATTGACAGTGAAAAAAAGAGATAAAGGACCATATAGCAGGAATAAAATGCTTTAATTCATGCCGTGTTGGAAAAGTACAGATTTTCAGAATCCAAACATCTGCTTCAATCAGTTCCTTGACTTGCCATTTCTTGTTTCCTCATTCCTTATCTACATCATATAATATGACATGAAGTGAGAATGACAGGGCACTCCTACTGTTTACTGTTAAGGATCACAGCAAGCTCTAACTCTTCTGGATACAGGACACCTTTTGTAACCTTTCCTCTTGAAATCTCATTCAACTCATGTCACTGAATAGATTTCTCTTTAGACAGACTAAAAAAAAGATTTATGATATTGTACCAAAATGTTGAAGAGGAAGAGATTCAAGAGCCACTGTTCTTGCAGGTATTAGCTCTCAGATCATGACTGATATTAAAAAAAAGTTATTGTATACAACTGAAATAATAATCTGAGGCAGAATTGTCACATTATGCTGTTAATGGCTATAGTAATGATTAAAAATGAGTGACAGGTCTTTGTCATCATGTAAAAATTCATTAAATTTCTTCTTTACTTCATTCCCCTGCAAAAGAAATAAGTAAAACAAATGCTCTCTGAGAAACTACCTAGGAATCAAAATACAAATCTAACATCATTTCTCTATAATTTATTAACATGAGAAAAGTTATGGATAGTTCTTAACAATAAACACAAATCTGAAAAATAAAATTTAATTTTGAGCAATGTTATCTACATTAACTAGTCCTATAATGACACTATAGAAGTAATTATACAATTACGTAAGGTGTTTGTGTACAACTGTAATGAGTCCATGAAGTAATTGAAGAACTTCACACAGAGAAAAGCAATTTTATTTTATACATTCTCTTATTTATTTCACATAATGTTCAGAATGAAGCACATTAATAGCAAGTAGAACAGATTGGAAGGGATGTATTAGATCACTTTGTGGTAGGGTACATCTGAAATTTCTTGATATAAAAGAGAGTTTTAGGTCACAAAACCCACTACCTATTCGCTGCATTTATTATTTTGCATTAATTTTTGTCTCAGTTGCTGTGAGATGCATACCAAGGCCAAATTTTATTTACACTCACTAAACAATCACTAGGATTAGCAAAATGGGAGATACTTCAGTAATGCACTACAGCTGTTGGAGACTGTTGTCACAGGATTGATGAGGCTGGGAATAATTTGAGTCTCTTCACAAAATGATACAGCAGCTGCTACAAACCTTGACATAATCTTTTTCCCCAGGTCTATTGCTCTGGACTGTCATCCCAGAAGGTTACTCCATAGCTCTATATCCCAGATAACCTCATATCTACTTTCAGGGAAATTCACCTTTACTACTGCTTTTAGATTTTGATTGCAAAAAAATACTTGAAGTATTTTTTTTCTACATCTGTTTTAATTTCTGTGACTAGAAGTATTGCTTCTAGTTTACTGCAAATGTTGAAAAAATTCTGCTTCTTGTTTGCTTCAAATCAAAGCAAAATCAAAAATAGAGTTCCCAACTTTCATGTGAATTACTAACTTTGGGTTTTGTCTGCTTCTCGTTGGTAGACACCTCAACTGCTGTACCAAGAGAAGTGGGAAGCATCTGATTACAGAAATGAATTTCAGGCAGCAATAAACCTTCAAAAGTAAAATGAACTTGACATATTCGGGCATTTTATTCTGTGTAATTCCTATGAATCCTGAGTGTGAATGAAGTATAAAGAGTTTAGTAAGGTCCATAATTTCATACCAAGTTTTCATTGTCATTTCACATGCTTTTAGTGGAGTCCTTCAGAGCAACTTTAAACTGGGAGAGCATTTCACATAGCATGTTTTTCATACCTTTACAACAACTCAGTTTATTAGCAGTGTGTGTTTTAACATTCACACAGGCACACTTTTAAACAGAAAACTATAAATTGTATTTTATTTTTGAGCTAGTTAAAATAAGTGCCGTCTTGAGAGTATTGTAGCAAGACTTCACGGGCTTTTTGTCACCTGAAGAAAAATGCTCCTTTTTTTTTTTCTATAAATTGTTAGATTAATTCTTGAGCTACTTCAGCAGATATCATTAAAGTTCCACAGTTTTTGTCTAAGCTCTGATGTAAATCTGACATAGTTCAGTTTGTGACTTTATTATTTTTTTTTTTATATTGCAGTGTGAACTAGTGGTATATATTAAATTACAGCATGTTTCTATAGGACTCAGAGGACATAACTCTTTTAAAATTTCTAGCAAGTAAGAAACAACAGTAAAAGAAATAAGATTCTGCAGTATACCTCATCATTTTACCTCAGTTAGGTTTTCTGTGACCTAACTCATGTAGTTAAGACAACGTATTGGTAGAAGTGCATCTGGTCTATAATTATCCACAAGCATACTTGGTTCTGATCCATCATTCACTTTGTTTATGCATTATCTAGAGAAGTATTTTCACACTTTGAAATTTTCAACTTACCATGTTCCACCTATTCAGAGGATCAAGGGGCATAATAATAAACGCTTAAGTCTTCTATAAAATTGATACCTCAAAAAAATCCTGCAATATTACTGCTGGTTTCAAACAATAGGACACTGAAATCTATGGAGGACTTGGGTATGACGAAAATGTGAGTTCGACCTTGTGCTTTGAACTCACACGTAAAGTGTTGCAGTGCAACTTGGGACACTAGAAGGTTTCCTACACTAACTTCCACAGACTGTTGCTGTATGATCTTTCACCAATTTTCTTGGCAGAAGAAAAGTCACTACCCTAGAAAAGAATGATCTTTCCTCATTATAGTGTGCTGTTGTGCAGCAACAGAATGGAGGTAGGCACTGCTCAGGTCATTCCACAAAAAAAACAACCAAAAAACAAACAAAAACCAGACAGGAAGGGAAAGGAGGCTGCCATGACAGATGGCAAAGACCTGGAAACTGAATGTGTACAAAGGCATTTTCACAGGTTTTTGATTTGGGGAGAGGTGGGGGAACCCCAGAAAATAATCATGTTACTGTTCTTATGAAAAAGAAGACATGAAAAAACCAAGAGCACCAAGTGAAATGCTTTCTTAGAAACCTAATAGTATAGGTTCAGATTGACTAAACCCTAAGTAGATCAGCCCCTTTTAGGCTCAAACTATATCTTCTCTGAGCTCCTTTGATCACTCAAAACCTTAACTTTTACTCTTTAAAAAATTATTATTGTTTTTCAATGGCACAATGATTAATGATAAAATACTGAGAGATTTACATAAAATGCAAGACATTGTCATTGTATGTCTAGATGCATGTCAAAAATTTTCATGATGATTAGTATAAAAATGTCAACAGAATCAGAGGCATTGAAAAGGTTTTATCTTCTTTTTTTCCCCATATTTTTGTTAATGAATAAGACAAAAAAGCCAATATATCAACAATTTTTAGACAAATTAACTAGATCAATAATGTTTTTCAGAACATAACGTTAAGAAATTATTCTCTTAGCTTGCCATAAGTAGGGAATCATTATATATTTATTTGGTAGACATTATTACAGTGCTAATCAAGCTATTTTGTTAGTCACATAAATATAATGACTTTAGAGGAAAATTATTTTCTAGACAAAATTCTTTAATCAGTGAAATAAACTGATTCAACTGTATTGCTATCTATATGTGTCTTCACTGAGTCTTAATCAAAAACATCATGAGGTAAATTTAGATCAGCATTCCTAGCTGTGGAGCAGAAAAGTGTCCTGCAAAACATTCTCAGCCTTAACGAAGCATAGAAAGGAAAGTAAAAATCCCCACAACTCCCATGTTTTTTTTCTATGAAGAAAATCTGTACCTAACAACAGACAATAAACTGGTGGGGGTTTTTTTCTCCAGAAGAAAGAATGCCTTTATGAATGCCATTAATATTGGTTGGTGACAATCTAGGGAAGAGATTCTTCTTTCTATTGAAGGACATTGTTTTGTCAAATTTTACAGGAGGTTTCATACCTAAGAGGAAACTTCCTGTTCCAAAAGGTGCAGTTACTGAGGAAAGCAGAAGCCAAAGGCTACTGTTAAATGCTCAGCTACCAGCATATCAATAGATAGAAGGAGAAGGAAATCTTACGTCTCCTCACTAAAAATTTTTGCAAGGGTTTGTTCTCTACTTTTCGAAACAAAATGCTGTCTAAACATTAAAAAAAAAAATCTAAATTGCATGTATCTGGACTCCTTCAATCTGTGCAAGAATAAAATATGAGATAGTCTGGAGCTAATTCAACTGTATTGCTATGGTATTAAAAAACCTTGATGAGGTTCTGTTCAAACACCCCTGATGTGAACAGCAATCTGAAATTATAAAGACCAATAGCAAAATAATATTAGAGGCAGGAATGATGTTGCTGAAAGCTGTGATTTCTCCTCAAAAACAAAGTAGAGGTACCAGAGGCATTTCAACCTTCAGAAAATTTTGATTTAGTAATTTTGAATAATGAGTGGTAGCTTACAAACTAAAAGATAAGATGGATAGTAGGTATGAGAAGAAATGCTTTTTCATAATTATTATTCTTACTATGTATGCCGTCCATGTCTATGAAGATTAATGTTGTCATTGCTAAGGTGGGAGTATAAAACTTTAATTAAGCAGCTCTCCAGTAACAACAGGTATAGGAGAAACCTATGTTTCTTATCAAAGACATAGCACAGACTCTGTCAAAAAAAAAAAAAAAATTATCTGAGTGATCACATTCCTCTGAGTGATCATATTCCTTATTGGGACAGCCCCAAATTCCTTATCATTCAGTTATAGGCTCAGTTGCAGGAAAAGGCAGTGTGCCTACCACTGTCTGTTTCTATTAGACCACACATCATCTGTCTCTTGTGCTGAGAGAGGGCTGGTGCTCAAATGCCAGGCTGTTGCTGTCTGTGTCGTGTGCTTGCTGCACTCCTCGTCTGTGAGTGAGTGAAATGACTTGTAGGAATGGTGCTGTACTTGGCATCCTTGGAACTAACTCAAACAGGCAGAATGGTCCACATTACACCAGGTGTGGCAGTCCCCGCCTCCCACACTCCTCCACCACTATCCTCACCAGGCTTCACACCTCAAAGCACCCCTCAACACACTTGCATAAGTGAGGATGTGCAGACCACCCTGTGAAAAAAAAGACTTGGACAGGCAATGAAACAACTGCCACTAACTTTAAATAGAAAAAGAAAATTCATAAAAAATTCCTATGGGCCACATAAGGATGAGAGTGAAGTTGGAATGCATGTATTAACAGTGAGGGGGTGCCTTGTCCTCTATGCTGTTTGATTTGTTTGTCACTAATGAAGTAGGCAGTGTCTGTCACTGGAAGAATCAATAACAAGAGATCTATATAATAAAAGCCTTTTGAGTCACACCAAATGCTTATTTCTATTTTTTTTTTCAAAATAAAATATGGCATAAATGGAAGTCTAGGAAAGAATGAAAAATTGAGAAGTATCTGTGACATTTTTGCCTCATGTACTTTCCAATGTTTTTCGATTCTGCAGTCAGAAATTGTACATATGCATTAAATAGGTATCCTTGGAGTCCTTTTCCATGAGTTTTCCCCACATGTCCTTCAGTCCATGTTATTTTTAGTATTTCCAACATTCTTTAGAGCAGTTCCACTAGCCTACAGCTACTGAGGGAAGAACTAATTCCCTAAAATTGTTTTGAAGTTGACTCCTACTAAATTGATATATCCTGCCTTTCATTTTGGACAGCTTTATACTCACAATGGATTATCAGCCCTTACCCAGCCTCTCCCAGACATTCTTTTTGAAAGAGATGTATTGTAATCGCTTCTTTTTGTCTTCTTTTCCCAAGTTTTACAGTCTTCTCTTAGTTCATTATTTTATACAAAGAAGCAGTTTGATAATTTGTTAATCCTTGCTCTACTTTTCTGAATCTTTTCCATTTTTCATCAATTCTAGTTAAAAGGAAGGAGAAAGGGGTGATTCCAGAGAATTATACATATCCAGAGATATGATGTTCCCTTTTTTATTCTTCACTTCTTTTTAAAATGATTCTTACCTTTGATTTTCCCGTCTTAACAATATTGAGCTGGCATTTTCATAGAGTCTTTTATGATGACCCAAGATTTAGTTCCTGAGTGATAATGACCAATTCAGGGCCCATTGTGCTGTGTGTGTAGGCCTCATTCCCCTATACATGACTTGACATTTATCTACACCAAATTTTGTCTGCCATTTTAACGGCTACTTGTTCATCTTCCTCAGGTCCTCCTGCAATTCTTCATGGTCTGCCTTCATTTTTACTGTCTTGAATAACTTGTTATCAGCAGTAAACTTTGCCACTTCACTAATATCTTTCAGTTCCAGATAATCTATTAATATATTGAACTGCTCAAGTCTCAGCACAGACCTGTGTGGAATTCACTGTTGATTACTGCAAAAAGTATTCATTCCTGCCCTCTATTTCATAATTTAACCAAGTGATGAAATAAAGTGAAGGACTTTTTCTCTTACGCTGTAAGTCCTTTAAAGCTTTGGATGACAAATTAAACCAGAAACTTAGTGGGACTCCAGGTGGGATATATCAGGCAGAATACCCTTACCCACGTGCTGAACTTTCAAATATCTGTAGTGTGCTTATGACACAGGATTTCCCTTTAAGAATCTACATTGTCTCTTCCCCAGTGCATGGTCAGATTTATGTTTGTGATTATTAATCTGTGCATTATAGGCTAAAATAATTTGGATTGTTGAGATATCAGGTTTATGTACCCTGTTGTGTTTATGAATTTCTTGGAATCTCACTTGGGATCAATTTAAAAGATACCTTCATATCTCCCAACTACTTCAAGTACCAGGAGAGTTTTAAGAAAATCTTGGGTGCATATCATTTGCTCTTGCCAAATAGTCAGTGTTCTTTTGATCATTGTTGCTAATCTTATTCCACTGAATTATGCTTATCAGATTTTTCTCTTCCCACCAAATTTCTGGTATGTCTGCTGTTTCATTATTCATGTTCCTTCACTTGACAACTTATACTTTGTTTTGTTCTCTTCCCAGCATCTAGTTTAAATCATACTCTGTGTTTCACTGATTCCATTCTGTGTTCTAGTTTTTACAGAGACTAAAAAAAATCCATAATATCATCTGTAATAGCTATGTCATCTCCACTTCTATGTTGTTCTGGACTTGTCAGCTTACTTTTATTTTTTCGTTTAAAAGTTCACTCCTAATTTCCTTGATATTAAATGGTAGCAGCTTTACCCATTTGTCATTCAGAGAAAGTACATCTCTTCTGCATGACCGCCCATTATGATAGAAGCTTCTGATGCCTCTTAATACTTACTACTGCCTTCTCAGCCCAGCATTAAAAGTTTGCCTCTCTTTCTCCATCTCCAGCACCACTGAAATTGCAGAGAGCTTTACAAAGAACACTACTTTAGGGATTTTGGTACTCTTAAAACATTCTTAAAACCCTAAAATCTACTCCATCTCTCTCTTTCACTCTGCTATTTTTATTCCCATGCACACCAGATACAGACCCCCTCTGTTGTTTCCTAGCAGTTGGTAGAGACATTTCATAAGGTCTGACACATTTGTGCACTTGGCAAGCAAGTCACCATGAAATTCTCTCTGCAGTCACAAGCCCAGCTTGCTGTTTTTCTGGTAGCAATTGCCCACCACTGCAATCTGCCTCTTGCTTCCAGCAGAGCCTCTGCTTGAAGAGGCATTTCCTTGGCACAGGATGGCAGATGAGCAACTTTCAGCAAGGCAGACTGGGATCCTTTACCCTTCACCCACCTGATACCTCCCACCCTGCCACCAGCCCCCAGCTGGGGCCTCTTCTTTGCTCTCAGTCTCTCTATGCCAATCCAAAGTGCAAATATGATCCTCTCTGTGCATCTGTGCTGTTTCTCAACAGTACTGGTTTGCTGCCTTGAAGAAGAGAGGATTGAGTACCTGTAAAAGCTCTTGAAGAATCTCTCCAGACTCTGAGATAATTCAGATCACTCATTCTAGCCTCCAAAAAGTTTTGAGGGTTTTTAATGTTGGAGTTGCAACCTACCTATAGTATACACATCTGCTACTTGCCCTGAGACTATATACAGCCATATGATACTTGACACAGTAAAATGATCCCTCCCCTCCAGCTTCATACTGGAGAACACCACTTCTATTTCTCTCTGAAAGGGGGGAATTAATTAATAAGAAATTAATTCCTAATGTAGTTACCCACTTCTGATTCAACAATTAGCTTAAAAAAAAAGCAACCCTAACTTTTAATTTTCCTGTAGGTTTATAGATGGTTTTGAGTTTCATCCTAAGTATAACTATCTTTCAATACAAAATCGTCACATTATAGACTAAACCAAATAAAAGTTATTGACCTCTATGCCAGTACAGACATTGTAGATTTCACTCAAGTATCGTCCCAGAAATCTTGATTTTTTTGGTAATATGTAATAAACTTTTAAACTTTTATTAATACAGCCTTTTTTTTTGTCAAATTCAAATTCAAGAACTCCAATACAATGGAAAATATCAAATTTAAATTTTAGGTTGAATGTAGATAGAATTGTCAGTTTACCATGATTCATAAAACAGAGTATCTAAATTGTATCTTCTCTGCCTCGCATACACATACATACTTCTGTTCAGTGTTAAAGATATTGAGGTTTAAAACAAAAGTATATTCATCTACTGCCAAAAAATGAAGCTGCATTTACATAAAGCCAGGCAACACACTTTTTGAGAGCTGATAAGAAAACAAAAGAGACCCTGTTATTTTCACTCAATGCCAAATGCTGTTTGCAATATGTTCATATTTTATTTCCTTACTATTTTGTTTTCAGTAATGTTTGTTATTTATTTTTATCTCAGTTCATGTACTGTGCAATTTATTACTTCAGCCACTGAATAAAGAAAATATATGAAACAGCATTTCTCTGCTGGCATCCTAGATGTATCCCTTGCTTCCTGTAAATATACATTTTTTTAATTTTTGGAATATTTTTATAAGCACAATGACAAGAAGTCTTTTCCAAATGGCTGTCTTTGAGATGGATTACTTTTCCTTCCTGTAGTTCTGTACGATTTGTTTGTGAAGAACTGTGGGAAACTCATATAAAGTTTACTATATAAATTAGGATTGTAGGTATTAAGATTTTAGTTTATTATAGATGTTTTTCCATTCTTTTTTGTAAGTGATAAATAGTTTCTATGAATATTAATTAAAGAAAAGCTTCACATTATTTACTATAAACAGTTACATCAAACAAAGAGAAAAAAAATACATTTCATATTATCAGGATTTAAATTCTGATTAAAATGCTAAAAATTTCCAGGGAGAAGGCTTTTTTTTCCTCAGATGATGTGCACAGGAAACAATGTCTCCAAACTACATGTATTTATCTTTTCTCACCATCATAATATGATTTTCCCTAAAAGATGATTATATCACCTATATTGCCATTTTAGTTGAGCATTTGACATGAAGTCCTGCATTTTAAAATAGTACTTTTTCCATTTTACAGATTGGAAATGAGGCATTAAGAAGAAAAGCAATTTTTAGATCAATTAAAAGGAAGTTATTTGAAGGTAAATTCAAGTATAGTGATATAATCACATTTCTCTCCTATGAGAGAAAATAAAGATGATATCCAGTTTTTGTCAAACTAAAGCAGCACAACTTTACATGTGAAGTACTGAAATCTTGTTCCATTGTTTTGTTGTAAGCTTGTCTGGAAATGGGGGCTGATATCTAGATTTTCCATAATTGGTATGAATATATTATTTTAACAATTCTGTTAATCCCTTTCTAGTAGTTCAAGGACCAGTACTTATTATATGAGAACATAACAAAAGCTGAAATAGTTGTTCTGCCCTTCTCATTATTATTCTCGCCTGGTAAAAGAACTTCAGCATTACAGTGTGAACAAGTGAAAAGTAGTCTGTAGAAGAGAAATAGACACAATAATTATCAAGCAGTAAAAGGAAGAAAAATACTTTGGACAGCAACAGTGATAAGCTTTTAAGCTTGGGCAGTTTCAGTTCTTGCCAAATAATGCAGGGTTTATTTGTCTGGATGCATCCTGAATATTGAGGTAGCATGCCTTTGTCACCAGTCAGCTGTAAACAGAGTCCACGTCTGCCAGTGATAACACGCAGCCTTTGTTGCTGTTAAGGATCTCAGGTGTGCTTATTCATCCAGAAATCTTTCCTCAGAACAAAAGGAACAGATGGGTCTGATGTCTTGCTGTGGTCACCTCCTCTTCTTCACATTTATTTGTCTGACATTTCTTTGTCTGTTTTTCCCGTTGTTCCTTTGTTTTCTGAAATAGCCCTTAAGCAGTACATTCACAAGTGTTTAAGCTGCAAAATGATAGTTTTTCTTCTTTATGATCATCTCCTCCAAGACAGGAGATCTAAAGTCAGTCTCAAGTGCTAGGAATTATCTGAGGTTTGTATTTCGTGTCTTTTTAAATTGTGACCTCCTTGTGATCTCCCCCTTTTCTGTTGGCATCTTGGCATAGCTGATGGCAGATGCCAATTCAAGGTGAGAGCCCAGTATGTCTACAGGAAATGCAATGAGAAGGGCTGCCTAATGGTGCACCATCTATGCTAGCATGATTGCTCTTGAAAAGCAGAGAAAGATGGTGACTGATTATGAAAATACAGATGAATATGGTATAAAACCAGTCCTCCCAGCAGGGACAAAGGAAAAAAGGAGGCCTGTGGCAACCTGAGAAAATCACCAATTTCCTCATGCACCAGTAGGAACCAGTAGGAAGCTGAGGAGACATAAGCCTAAGCAGTTTTGCATTGCAAGAGTTAATGTGCACCCGTTATTCCAGTCTGCTACTTTTTCCCAATAAAACTTACAATAAGCTGAAATAGTGGATTGTCTACAGTATATATTTGTCTACAACTCATCAAAAATCATATCAGCATCTTGACAATATTTCTGTACCTGCTTTTTGAGGAAGGGTGAGGAAGGAAATTTAATCTCCTCTGGCTTCCCCCACCTTTCTCATCCTCAAGAGTGCCTTTGGTTTAGCAGAGTTGAAAGATGTTCAGGTTGTATTTGAATCATCCCATGCATGACTGCATTATTCGTGACATATACAGATTTTTTGACAAATACATGACCATTATTGGAGTTGGCTAATTATGGAGCTTTTCTGAAACATTGTATACAAATCCACATTGGAATACAAATTTCAGAAATTTCAGAAGTTTCATTAAATCATCTGTCAAATTCTTTGCGGAGAAATTAAGAAATAGCAGTAAAAAATGAGGAAATGTTAAGAGAGAATTTCTATGATAATTTAAAATAAAGAAATATCCAATGCCGAATTCTTAAAAAAAATTAGGCTTCCTTTTTCTCCTGCATATATGACCCCTTTTTCTGAAGATTTTTCCTCAAGCATCCTTTTCTTCTTCTACTCAATAATCCCCCAATCTGCTGTATTCTCAGGTTTCGTGCATTTAAATGTGTGTGTGCTTCCAAGAAATTCAGATGGATTTTCTTAGAGAACATTGGAGGTAAGAGATTCTAAGCCTTTTCCCCCCCACCTTTTTCCTCAGGAAATCTTCAAAGAATTTGGTCCCTATATATATGTTCTTCAAAATTTTATGAGTTCAACAAAGATCAACTTCACTGTAAGAGGTTGTGAATGGGGAGGACAGAGGTTTGGGCCAGTTCACATGAAAGTTCTTTATTTTTATTAATAAGTGAGGATGAAAATATTTGAGGCTATGTGTCAATATCTCATTCTGTTTGCTTTAATACTTTGTTATTGCCTATAATCAGCTTCTACAAAACAATACCAAATACTGGCATATCTACTTCTAGCATTTCATGATTCTTATCATGCAGTGATACTAAACTTAGTGATTTTAAAATTTGACTTTCACTCTTGATAATTTTGAATGCTATAAAACATACAAAACACTCAATATGGTTCAAATGATATTAATTCTCAATATACAAAATGCCTGTCTCAAAAATACTGACTAGCCTTAGCTGGCTTAATTCATACCTTTTGCTTGTGGGCTCAGGAGTTCCATTTAAACTTGTGTCTGGGCTCCTGCTTTTGGCCTGACTTTTGCTGTGATTGTGTCATCTCCAGTTGTGTTTCTGGCCCTGCCTCCTTGCTGAATCCTGATGAATCCTGGTAAACTTGCTGCTCTCTGGCATGTATCTATTATGGGCTAGTTGGTGTTTGAATTTGAACAAGAGGTGGGTGATCAGGTGGGTCAAGTCATATAACAACCTTAAACGAGCATCTTCTGCACAGGGCTGTGCATCATTTACTGTCAAAGTGAACCACTTTCAAAAAGAAAAAACTACCTTCTTAATAATTATTGATAATGTGTTTTTCTTTTCCAATCAAACAAGGAAACTTTATTTGTCACTTTGTCAATTAGATGCCATCATTTGACTTCCATTAGGTCTTTGCAATGTCTGAAATGACCTTAGGTAACCATTCGTTCTGATTTCAGTCTCAAGCATTTGTTTACAGGTGAATGCATTTCAGTCATATCAGCAACAAAATTTTTCACATTCTTTTTGACAAAATTCAATGGAATGATTGACAGCAAAGGAGGCCATCAGTCAATAAAGTTGGAAGGCAGCATAAATGATGCATTACACTACTTTCCAACCTGTGAGCAAAGTCACACAGGGCACTAGGAAATGGAAACAGTGCTGAATGAAAAATAAGATATTGTGCATATGTGCAGAACAATTTCAGCTCATGAATTTGTAAAGGTGTCAAGTTGTTATATAAATAAAAGAGCATAATAGCTTTGGTATTCTCTCATTAACTCTTCAGGAACCATAAACCATAGTCACTAAGTTTTTAAGCTAGATACAAATTTGCTCCCAGTGACAATTGAAACTCTTTGATTGGGTGGAGCCTCATAGTAGGATCTTAAATACATTCTATTAAAAAAAGCCCAAAGACCAAAACCAGACAAATAATGTCTTTTCTCCCAAACAGATGTATGGACAGAAATAATCCTTGCAAACAGACCTGTAGAATAGAGCCAAGTAGTGCATTATCTGTGACTAACAGTAAAATGCACACCTATGCAGAGCTCACGAGATGGAGTCACAGTTTTGAGCAGGCATTAAATGAGCTTTTGAACACAAAGACTTCTCTAACTCCTGTATTATTCTTAATATCCCTCAATTTGATGTATACACCAAGTTGTGTAGTGCAGTCAACATGCTGGAGGGAAGGCAATGCCATCCAGAGGGATCTTAACAGGCTTGAGAGGTGGACCTGGGTGATCCTCATGAGGTTCAACAAGGCCAAATGCATGGTTCTGCACCTGGGCCAGGTCAAGCAGGAATACAGACTGGGCAGAGAATGGATTGAGAGCAACTCTCAGAGAAGGACTTTGGGGTTCTGGTGGACAAAAAGCTTGGCATCACTTGGCAATGTGCCCTTGCAGCCATTTGTGTCCTGCCCTGCATCAAAATCAACCTGGCCATCAGAGGGAGGAAGAGGGTTCTTTCTTTTCACTCTGTTCTTGTGAGACCCTACCTGGTGTGCTGCATCCACCTCTGGGGTCCCAGCACAAGATGTGGATGTGTTGGAGTGAGTCCAGAGAGGGGGGGGGCACAAAAATGATCGGGGAGCTGAAGTACTTCTCCTGTGAGGAAAGGCTGTTCAGTTTGGAGAAAAGAAGGCTTTGGGAGACCTCATAGCAGCCTTCTAGTACCTAAAGGGGGACTTCAAGAGAGGTGAAGAGGGATTTTTCACAAGGACGTGTAGTGATAGGATTTAATGGCTTTAATCTGAATGAAGGTAGGTTTGGATTAGATATTAGAAAGAAATTCTTCACTGTGGTGGTGGTAAGATACTGGAAGAGTTTGCCTAGAGAAGTTGTTGACACATCACCCCTGGAAGTGCTCAAGGCCAGGCTGGATGGTGCTTTGAACAATCTGGTCTAGTGGAAGGTGTCCCTAGGGACAGCTGGAACCAGGTGAGCCTTAAAATACCTCCCAGGCCATACCATTCTATGAGTCTATAAAACAAGATTTTTATTTTGATTTATCAGATACATACTTAGGAAGAGATATTAGGGAGAAGGAAAATGAGATACTGAGTTTTTTAAAACACCATCTAGGCCTGAAACAGGAATGTACTCACCATATTTCTACATATTTCTCGTGTAATAACAATGGCCTTTGCTAACCATAGACTTGAGTAAATCAGATTTATTATACTATACTGTGAAGATGAGTGATCTCAGACACGTAATTAAAATGCTTTCCTAATGTGTCTGCACTTAGAAAATGTTCCCTTTGAGGGCATGTGGAATTCCTTGCCAGATGAGCTCAGGCTTAAAGGCTTTGATTAGATGAATTTAAGTACAATACCATTTTATTTTGGTAAACATGAAAACAAAGTAAAATTATGCTTCCTGAAGAATATGATTTAAAAATTGCACTCATGATCTCAACGGTTTTATGGAAAAATATTTTTTTTTCAAATACAAGAATAGAGAAATGTTTATTTACAAATTACTTTATGTCTGAATTTTTTCAGAATGTCAAGATCAGCCTTGTTTGAAGGCAGTTGGTGATGTGGGACTAATATTCTTTTCCAGAAAACATAGCGTTTCCTCAAAAACTCTCAGATGGATTTTGAAATATGTTCCTAAGCTGTAGGTTAAGGTACAAACCTGAAGAGAAATCTAAGTATTACTCTATATTATTAAAGACTTAACACTACTGAGTAAATGTAAAAGATCCATAAGAGAATTTAGTTTTAAATTAAGTATTTTCCTTGTTAGAGAAACACTTCTTAAGCTATTGTTTACTATTTCAGGTATCCCAACTATAACTGAATAGACAGAAGAGATAAATTCTAAAATGAATTTTTACTTAAGAGATATGTTATTTCTTGTTTATAATTAGATTTTTAAGTACAATTTCAGTGGCAATTAAATCCCAAGAGTACTTTGAATCACAAAAGAGATTTTTAGCATGTGTCTTTTATTTTATCATTTACAGATAAATGAACGTGTAAGTTGCATGAAGGTTTGGATTGTTTTAGTGATCCACCTGAAAACTGTTCCTGGTTTCTTTCTTTTCCGGTAGAGTTACTCCTTAGACCAACAAGCCTGTGAGATTCACTATTGCAGTAACAGCACCTGAGCTGTTCCAATAGAGGGGTTGCATCTCATGAAAGCAGCAAGGTTTTAGAATGGTTTCAACTAGTCATGAACCTCTATCTCTGAAAAAAGGATAATCATTACCATAACGCAAAGACCAGTTATTGCAAATGACCTAAAGCCGTTACCAAAAACCACTGGTAGACAGGACTGGAGAGTTACTGCTAGAAAAGAATGAGAATCAGCTGGCAGAGATGAAGACCGAGCAGCAGTTCTTCAACAACTGCTAAAAGGTCCACCAAAGAGCAGCCCTCTTGACACCCAAGCCAGCTCAGGCCTCCCTGAGAACAAGTCATCTACCAATTTGACCCCTTTTTTTCTTTTTTTTTTAGCCCTGGTGCAAAATAATGAGATGCTCTTATTTAAATACCCTTTAGGACAATGACTGCAACATCTGAGAATAAAATAGATATATAATTTCAGAAGTGAAGCAACAAGAAAAATGTGTTAGATTGCATGTGTAATATTTCTGACGACAATGGAGAAAAAGCTTATGCAAAAATAGGACTTTGTGATATTGCTTATACTGTATACTTTTCTTTTGCTTTTACTTTCCTAAGTTAAATGTTTTTATCTGTCTTAAGTACACATTTTCGAAAAAAAACCCCAACAGGTTAAGTCATATAAAACACAATAATTCTGCATCGCAGTTAAAGTAAAATTGCAGAATTTTACTAGAATCTTTGTTATTTCACTGATCTCTGTGATGTTCAAGCATCTTCAAACACTGAATTGAAGAGTATATCGCTTAATATGAGATGCATTCTGAACTGCTCTGAAACATGGAGTTTGTTTTATTACTTCATTTTACTGCTTTCATTTTTCCTCTTTTTTAGTATAAGTTTGTATTCATGAAGGTTAGAAATGGACTGGAAACTAGTAACTTCTGTGATAACTGTTAGTTCTTCTGAAAATGTTTCCTTATACAGAAAAGTTGAAATACTTTTGCAGATGGGTTTTAGTAGTAATGAGTTAACAGACAATTAGCAGGCAGTTAATTACATGTCTGCTCAGAAAATGAGCAGTGACTAAAGCCCTTAATGAATCAATAATACCACATGTGCTGATGACCTGGCACTACCTCACCAGGAGCTCCAGAAGAATTTACCAATGCATTTATACACACACACATATGTGTATATACTTTATGTATATATACGTCTGTGTGTCTATATTTATTTTTAATGAATGTAATTCTCTAAACCAAGATAAAAGTTAGCAGTTATATCCAGATTCTTCTTTCCTATCACAAATTAAGAATTTGGGGAATTAAATTACCTGCTTATAAATATTTTCACTTTCTTATGCCTAATCAATGGCTTTATACCAACCAGTTTGTGAATCATTGCTAGAGAGAAATCTATGCTACAGTGAACCAAAAGTCATTTGTGCAAATTAAGTTAATTCTTATTATCTGACAAAGAAGGAGATTAACATTAACTATCAAAAAAGAGATTACGGTGGCTGAAAGCAAAACCTTGGAGTTTGATGCATCTAATTTCATTCCCTTTCTATGGTCCTTTAAGACTACTGAATTATACTGAGATAAGTTTGAAAACCTGGAGAAAACAAGTGAGTGCCTAATCACCATATTACAGGAAGACTTTCTTTTTCTTCTTTTGACTTAAAATCTGAATACTCATGAAAGTTGCAGCAGCTTTACCAGAAAAAAAATCAGGCACTTCCTTCAAGACTATCCCCAGGAGTGTAAACAGTATATACTGAAGTCTGCTCAGGCAGTGAAATAAAAAAAGAGTTTGGGTTTCCTGTAGCTCTTCAGTAGTAGCCTGAGCTACCAGAGTGCTTGTTAAAATAGCAGTGAAATCAACTATCTATCCTTGCTTACTTCCAGAGTTCTGTGAAATTTTCTTCCTCTTTTACTTAAAAGTCCCTCAAATTGGCAGTAAAGTTTTACCTCAGGATAAATATAAACTCTAGTCCATGTGAGAATAGTTTTGATGCTCCTTATTTGCACAAGATTATTTTGGTGTCAGACACCAAAAGAAGTAGGCAGAACATCAGGGGAAAGCTTTCTAGGTAACCCTAGGTAACAGAGCAAAAAGCAGAAATGGCAATGAATATGCCCATAACTGTTATGTCAATGAGGAAGTATATTAATATCTCATCATTGGACAAGTGAATACAATTCAAGTACAACTCAAGTGCTGAGTTTTTATGACATGAGCTAAAGCCTTCACTTAAGTTCCTAGTCCCAGGCGTTCTCTGCTTGAAGTAGAAGTCACTGATGAAAGATTGCTGAGTCAGAATCTATCTTTGGAGCCAATCTGCAGACAAAACCATTTATTACCATCACTCAGTATGAAGACATACACGTGTTGAACTGGTTTCTTGATGTTAACCTTCAGCTGTTGAACATCTAATATTTCTAAAGACTAATCAGACACATTTCACAGTGTTTCTGTTGTCAATTTTTCAGTATTACAGATATGAATTCAGTTTCACTTCTTCAGTAAGAATGTTCTCTTTGTGCACTCAGAACACACATATGGCAACTCTATAAATGGGTTAGGGGACCTACAAGATGCTATTGTCATATTTGTTTCCACTCAAGCAATTTTCTTGAGTCTATTGGCCCTCTGCTGTCCATTAATAAGAATTGTACTGGATCATATTCCATTTCAGATAATCTAAATGTTAACTGTTTAAGAAGACACTACAGTTCATTCACTCCCAACTTTGGAAACATTACAGTTTATGGTCTAACTTTATTTTCCAAATCACAAACAAAGGAAAGGCCATGAGAAACATGGCTTATTTCATAAATATATGCAAGAATGTATGGGACATAATATATTAATAATTCTTTTGAAAATTATTTATGTCTTATTCCATCTTAATAAGTCCTGCAGTCACTCCTGGATAAAGATGCACTCTCATTAAGAAAGTTTAATTGCTTTCTTCATAATTTGTCAAAAAAAAAAAAAAAAAAAAGCTTTAGAGAACACTTTGAGGTCCTTTACTCACATGTTGCAGGTTCATGTGTTATACTGGGAACAGATTTACCACAGAATCATAACAGATGCGTGAGCTCCTGTCAAGTCTTCTCTGGGTGGAAAAATCTTCATTTGGACCAGATGAAGTCTATTAATCTTTGATTTATAGTGACTTGATGGAGGGTTCATAATCCTCAGTTTAGATTTATTTTTTAGTAAAACACTGTTTCTGTCTATTGGACTATTCTGTTTATATAACTCCTTCTTTAATCATTCTTTTTAACAGGTCTTAGAATCCTATTTTACTTATTCCTTCATTAATATTATCACTAGGTTTACATCAGATATGCCAAGATTTTTTTTTTCCCCTAGGACTTAAACTTCTCCAATGTAGTTATACCTTAAATTATTTTAAAAATAGAGGATCATTTACTCAGTTAAGATTTTTTTCCCCAATCTCCACTGAAAAGCATAATTTATGATTGAATTAGTTTAAATTTCAGACATAATGCTTGAGATGATACCAAGATATGAAACCTCAGATAAGCACTCCCTCCATGTTATGAGTCTTTTCTGTGTGTGTAAATGAGACACATATTTATTTTGCAAGACTAAGATAGCTCCTGATGCTAAACTGTAAAGCAGTTACTTCCTGTGAATAAAACCAAAATGTACATGACAACAATTTTAAACGTTGTATCCATGAAACCAAATTTCTTTGTCATCCTTTGGTCATCACAAGAACTTTTCATTTTTTCATTCTGTGATTACTTTTTTGCATAAACATATGCCAATCTTCTGCTTTTAGATTGGCCATCAACAGTTAGGAATTTAAATTTTGTTAATTTTTATTTATAAAAACTCTACACATTTATTGCTTACATTATTGCTTGAAAGATGAAGTATTAGCGATACATTTGGAGTCTAGGTGATTGTCACTACAAAATCAGTTCTTCCCTATTAAAGACAGAGTGCTGTTTAATAAAAAAAGGAGGAGTAAGAGTGAAAGCAGAAAAAAGACAAGTGTGTTGGTAACTTCAGAAGAGTGATAGAAACCAAAATTCAGACCTTATCCTGCCCTCTCAGAGAAAATGGAATAAATATTTCATGGAAAGCTTTGTACCCCTCAAAATAATAATTTTTAGCCTAGAACAAGGGCTTCCAGGGTTCCATGGTGATGTAGTAAAACAAGACTTTATGTTAGGTATACAGGAGTCAACTTAATTAATTTTTAAAGAGTAGGTAAGTGCATTCAACATTGTCACTGCAGACATTAATACTAAATTACACCACGGTTCCCTGCAAGAAGATATCGGTTATTCATATTTGCCCAGTAGTCAACTTTTTCCTTCATCTAATACATATAAATGTTTGTGTGCTGATACTTGTCCATTGCAAGCTGTCCCTATGATAAGACGGCAAAACAGACCACTTTAGTTAACTACAGAATAAAACACATCACTCTGGTGGCCCCAGTAGCCATTCTTAGTTTGATGACCAAATTTCTTCTATCTGTGCTCTCCTGCATGTGTAATAACCCCGAATATGCACAAAGTGAGCATTCTTCTCAAAAATTATGCCAAAAAGGCCAAAGCTGCTGGATGAAATGGTAATGGTGGAGAGCTTCAAGGCTCTGATTTTGCAGACCATCAGCTAAAATTTAGCAAACTATAGTAGCAACAGAAAGGATTTCAGGCTGAGTTTGAACAGCTAAGAAGACTTAAAGACAGCTGCAGAGTGACAGGAAGTCTCATTATTACTGGTGACACCTGAAAAAGGCAAGAGGAAAATGTCTTTTGCCAAGGACCCTGGAGCTGATGTTCCCAAGGATGTTAGAGTTCTTTGGAAGAGTCAAATTTGGTAAAAGTCTTCTCAAGCATGGATCTCCAGAAGCTAAGTTTTCACTTTTGCTTTCATTTGAGAGAATTTGAAGCAGAGGCAGCTGTTAAAACTTACCCACATGTGACCTTCTCTAAGCACTATGAAACACAGGAACATGAATTGGAAAATGAACAGTGACCTTAGTGGTGACATAAGATTGAAGAGAGCGTTCAGAGAAGGCACTGAAATCCAAACAGGCACAGAACAAAAATCTCTGCACAGTGAGAATAATCAGCAGTGTGCTCTGACTCAGCAGGCTGTTTGGGCAGTACTGAAATGGAAATGGCTGTGCTGCTTCTTTAAAGTAAAAGCACTGAGCAGCAGTAGGCAGGGATTAGAGCTTAAAGGGAAAACTCACTGCCTTGTACAGTAGGACCCAAGCATGTAGGCTATTCACTTTCAAATTTTTTTAAATTATTATATCTAATGAAAGATTGGATCTTGCAAGCTGGTGGAACCAGAGAGGACTGGTCCCATGCCAGAATATAAGCTGCCAACATCTACACATTTTGCTACACATCTACAAGGTTAGAAATAAAGACAAGACACTTTGGTAAATGTTGACAAAGCCCTATCAGCTGTATTCAATTTCTACTGAGATGAATTTATTTCCATGGTAATCTAAGGTCATTACCTTTAAAAATAAGTATCCATCTTCCAACTAACTCCCCAAACACAGTTGATCAGATTTTTGGAAACCTTCCCAGTAACATAGATAGAAAATACACAATACTTGTGAAGGAACTAATCCATATAACACTAAATAATAATCATGTAGGAAGTCTGGTTCCTTGCCTGTGGGTATTCGACATCTGAATTGATGTAAACAGACAAGGTAAAAAGAAATGGTGCTCCAGAGAAGCACACTGAAGCAATTACATCCAAGGCGCATACACTACAAAGAATTCACCTAGAAACATGACATAAAGCATAAACATCATACTGATGAAATTCCAGAAATACCAACAAAACATGCCCACAGCACTGTGTCCACCTCATTTGTACATCCTGATAAAATCATACAGCAATACACATAGTGATTAGATGATTTGAACCTATGCTTTTAAATTTTTTTAGCATTTCAGGAATGAGAACTTTCGATTATGAATCCATCAGTACCTTACTGCATTAGACAATGAATATATAGCCTCAAAATGCTTTTTACAGATGAAAGTGAACAGCTAGATTTGCAATGTGTATGCAAGGATGAAATTCACCCTTGGGCAATGAGCCATACCAAAAAGTAAAAAATCATTTAAGTCTTGTTTAAGACTTTGAAATTTTATGCAGTTCATAGCAGTTTTTTTTTTACTGGACAGTTGCCTGGGCAAGCTAAAATTGACCCTAACACATGTCCAGGGGCATCATTTCTTTGATTTTGCCCATGTTTTTCCTGTACACTTTTCCTCCTTTTTTTCTTACAAAATTATCCTGTATTAAAGTAATGATTGGGATGGCTTCAGAACACCATTCAGAACAGGGTGTAATGCCCATTTCTACATATCAAAGTAGTAGCATCTCAATTCTCTGACAGCACAGTGAATAGAATCTAACCATCCCTTTTTGAGTCCTACAAAGGTTTCTTCTTTAGAGTTCTAAAGTGTTCTGACAGTCCATGGTTAGCACACCATATAAAAGAGTTGAATACAATACCAAATATAGAGTTACAAATAGACTAAACAAAGCCCCTTCAGTTGAGTAACTTGACTTGGGTAGGAGAAATACACTTTTATGTAATATATTAGATAGGAAAAAAAAAATAACAAAAATCAAATGTTCCTAGATGGCCAAAGAAGAAAACCTATTTAAAAAAGAAATTAAGAATAGGATGTGAATTTAAAGAAAAAAAATTTTTGAAGCATTGGGACTGACTGCACAATAAAGTCTTTTGAAAGGAAAAAAGAAAGAAAAAAAAAAAAAAGAAAAAGGAAAAGAAGAAAATCAAACCCAGGAAGTACTTACACTTAGTGTCTTATAAAAATGGAACCAGTGAAGAACACTAGATAGTTCCAGAAGTGTAAAGTAATAGAAAAGGTCCAAAAAAGGCCATCTACACCTATCTAATCATTGGAGGCGTTGCTTTTCAAATGTGACTTTTTAGTTGCAAATAACAAGACAGGCTCTTATGCTATTTTTAGCATCAGACTCTTCCTACTTGCCACTGTTTGGCATTCCCAGCATTGACACTAAATAGCAAGTCACCTAAGGAAAAAAAACCAAAACCAAGAAGATGCAGAAATCAATATTTTACTATGCAATATTCACTGACCCTCAACATGAGGGATCACAGTCATGGAAAATAGAAATTAAGTATACAGCAGAGCACATTTGTCTATAAAATTTAAAGTGGTTGCCTTTGTGTATTAGAAATAAAAAGATGTAGAACATTTCTAATTTTAAAATTAGAAATTTAAATTAATTTAAAATCTTGCTTTGTGTACAGGGAAAGGATGGTATTTTAATGTCATCAAGAGCTTTTGCAACTGTTCTGCTTTTAGTTAATGCCCATCACCCTCAATGTTCAGGCTTGCTTAAGTAGGGTAGTAGAACATAATGGGAATGGCAAAAGCCATAGGGTCTAATTTTACCCAAAAAACTGAGAAAGGCAAAGTTTCTGCTCATGTGTACTCCTGAAAACAACTTGAGGATAGAGTACCCCATGGGTGCTTCAAGTAGGACTTAAGCATTAAACTAAACTGTTCCACTGCAGAAAAAACACACTTCTATTTGCAGATCAGTTGCGTCACGCCAGGGAGGAACTAAGCTACAAATTTTCTATTAAAGGACAAAATTCTACATAAAGTTGAGGGCTTAAAATGTTACGTACTTAAGAAGAACTTGCAAGTCAGGACTTTAAAAGTGTCACAGTAAGTCAAAAAGTGCAAAATTTTTGTGTTGCTTCCTAAATAACTGTGAATAGCTTAATCTGAAGCATGTTGCCATTTCAGTGGTGCCAAATACTAGTTTCATTATTCATTTCCCATTGTTATGGGTATATAATTCAGTAATGTTTCACTGACATCACACAGATTCATCGGTTCACTCAAAGCAGCTAAACCTAGCAACAGCTATTTTTGTTGTAAGCTGGAGTTTGGGATTTTTCTGTTATTTTCTACATATTTTAAATAAATCTCTAGAAGTGCAGCACTAATTACACTTTTGATAAGTTTTGGGTTTTTTTCCTAGGTCTGGTCAGAGCTAGAGAACTCCTTTCTACTTTTTACGTCTGGTCCCATTAGGTTGTTGCAGTTTAACCCAGCTAACAAATAAATATCATGCAGCTGCTCTTTGACATCTTTCTTCTGACCTCAGTGGGGATGAGAATCAAAGTAAAAAAAAAGTAAACATTGAGATAAGAACAGATTAATAATGGGGGGGAAAAAATAAAAACCAAACAAAACCCTCAAAAAAACCCCACACCACCACCAATGTTAATATAATGACAATAATAATATTGAGTGCTAAAGATAATATTTACAATAATAATAATTTTAATGAAAATGAGAGTTAAAAATAGCACCAGAGACAAACACTGCATAATACCATTGCTCACCATATGTTGATTCATGCCCATCCTGTCTCCAGGCAGCAACTAACAGCTCAAGAGAGTAGCCCAGTTTATATGGGGTGGCATGACACACTGTGGTACTGAATATCCCTTTGGACAGTTCAGGTCAGCTGCCCTCTCCATGCTTCCTCCCAGCTTCTTGTACACCTGCTTACTGGCAGAGCATATTCAAACTGAACAGTCCTTGCCTTAGGGTAAACACTTCTCATCAACAATCCAAACATCAATGTTATCAACATTGTTCTCATAATAAATCCAAAATGAAGCACTGTATTAGGTACTAAGAAGAAATTTTACATTTTCTAAGATGAAATCAGTACAGAGAGCTTTAATGTAAGATATAATTGTTTTGCCTATCCTGACCTTTGACTACACAAGGGTCTTCAAAAACCATCACAAAACTCCTAAACTCCTGGCAGAGAACTGGCAGAGAACCTCTGCCAGTGACAACTTCCAGCAACAATGAGTCAGACTGAGGGGGAAATGTGATGATCTCTTACTCATGTGAATATATATGAGTTCAAGCATTTCTTTGAAGTCTAAATTCACCTGGAAATTCCATATTCTATTTGCTTCGCTTATTAGTTCATAGGAAAAAGCCTCAGGTTTGAAATTGTATCTTCCTGCAATTATTGCTACTTTTCTCTGTTGATCTAAAAAAAAAAATTCTATACCTTTGCTGTGAACTGTAATTCCTGACAGCCAGAATTAGAATTTTAGTTGTTTTAAAGAGAACATAATGATTCACCATCAAACATAACTACCTAGTTTCTTTTAATACATATCCTGTACACATATTTTTAAATTACATAATTTATACTGTAATTGAAAAACATTTTGTCACAGTAAACCAGCAATAACTATAAAGAAGAAGAATTTCTGAAGATGCAGTAAACCAATTTATCTACCTGGGCAAGCTGAAGGTTCCTACCAGGGCAGTTCAATAATAATCAAGGAATTCACTTCTCTCACTTAATGCAGATACACTGATAAAAGGAATTAGAAGACATGTATGTGTCACAAGTAATAGTTCTTACCAGTCAGGAGGTGACTAATCTGAAAAAAACCTATTTTTCTTTTGTTGCTAATGAAGTAAAAGGTTATGTTTTGAAGAAATGCTGCAATTATTTTATACTTGCATATCCCTTCTGCTACAAAACTGTAGCTGGTAATCACAAAGAAGCTAAAAAGAAGTTTGAAAATTCATTCCTCCAAATATGCTTGTACTTACTACTTAACCATACTTCTCAGAATCGCAGAACTCTAAGGGTTGGAAGGGACCTTGGAGGTCATCGAGTCTAACCCCCCTGCCAAGACAGGGTCACTTAGGGTGTGTTACACAGGACCGTGTTGAGTTTGAAATGTCTCCAGTGAGGGAGAATCCATGACCTGACTGGCCAGCCAGTTCCAGTGCTCTGCCACCCTCGATGCTTTTCCTCATGTTAATTTCTTGTGTTTTTCTTGTGCCACCCTTCTGACAGTTGCCTTTGAGATATTTATATATGTTGAAATTATCCCCTCTCAGTCTTCTCGTCTCTGGACTAAACTGGTCCAGGTCCCACAGTCTCTCCCTGTATGAGAGAGACTCCAGACCACAAAACATCTTTGTGGTTTCCACTGCCTCCTCTCCAGTAGCTCCTTGTGTTTCTTGAAATGTGGAGACCAGAACTGAACACGCTATTCCAGACAGGACATCTAAAGGGTCAGGATCACCTTCCTTGACCTGCTGGCCACAGTCTTCCTGATGTACTCCAGGATACTGTTGGCTCTCCTGGCCACAAGGGACCTGCTGGCTCATGCTCGTCCACCAAGACTCACAGCTCCTTCTCCACAGAGCTGCTCTCCAGTAGGCCAGCCCCAATCTGTATTTGTTCTTGGGGTAAGTGCAGGACCTTACTAGGTTTCTCTCTGCCCAACTCTCCAGCTTATCAAGGTCCTAACGAATGTCAGCACAGGCTTCAGGTGTATCAGCCATCCTCAGTTTCGTTATCATCCGCAAACTTGCTCAGGGTGCATTCTATTCATTTGGCCAGGTTGTTGGTAAAAATGTTGAATAAGAGTGGGCCAAATAAGTGTTGACCCCTGGGGAATGGCACTGACTTAAGGCCTCCTACTGGATTCTTCTCCACTGACCATGACCCTCTGAGTCATTGAGCCAGTTCTTAATTCACCTCACTGTTCATTCATGTAACACACATCTCCTCAGTTTACCTCTGAGAATGATATAAGAGACATTGTCAAAAGTCATGCTGAAGTAAAGGTAGACTTCTGTGATTTCTGTACTTCTTATAGCAGACTGTCCATCCCATCAGAGAAGTTTATCAAATGATCCAACACAAGTGCACACAAACTAGTGTGTGTATTCTCATGTGCCCACATAACACTTTGGCAGAACAATATACAAGATATCAGTCTCAATTCTAAAAATAATTACCAAGTTTTAAGAACTGAAAGGTTAAGCTATAAGTGACCTGTTATTCTTCAGTAATGTCAGGAAAAAATGAGATCTGTTTAGAAAATCAATTTATCTGTGAAACAGTAGGCAAATTTAAACATTTTTTATATTTGTTGATTAATGTTTGTCCCATTTTAGACCTTCTTTTTGCAGCATGTGGTCCCGAAGGTTTTCCCACAGCTAGGGAGAAAACAAATGCCTGTATGTCTGTGACTGTATTTTGATGCATTTTTCCCCAAAACAATACCTGCAATTCATTGTTAACAGATTAGTCCCATTAAATATTGCTATGTATCTTTGTACAAAGGTTGAGTTTTTGCAAGGAATATTTATTGATTGGTGAAAGCTTGATAGAAACACTTTTGTTCTCTCTTTTTCTTTCTCTGATTCTTCCTGTACTAGGACAGAAATAGAAGGAAATAAATATAGGAAGGCATGCAGATAAACAAGATATATGTTCTTTTCAATCTGATTTACAGTGAAAATATACTATATGCATATTGAAATCTTGCCCTGTGGAATAATTCAAAGAGCCTCTGTTTACATTTTTACTATCCTATTGTTAAATCATTTGGGAAAAGTCCTTGTATATATGAATATAAGTAGGATCAAATACTATGTCATACTTCAATCGCATAAAAAGATCTTCAAAAAGCCAGTGTAGTCCAAAATAACACCAGAAATAATTAAGTTCTCATGGGGAAAACTTATTTTCTTAACAAGGCCAGCAAGCTAAGCTGATTTGTAATAAAATCTTAATCAAGCACTGATTGCTTTCTTCTACCACACTGGGAGAGTTATTTTCCGGACAGTACTGCCTTCTGCAACACTGAGGAAGATATTTTACATAGATTGTAAAAACCTAAGTTAGGAATCAGAACTCTGTTTCCAATGTGGACAGATAATCAGCAACAGAGATGAAGAAATGCCAAAAAGAAAAGGCGGGGGAAGGAGGGTTTTCATTTTTATTTGCTTTTTGTCTAGTAAAAAATGACAAAAAAGTTCTAATGTGCTTTTCCAACAGTGGATAAAAGTTTATACCTGAAACCATAGCTCCAGATAGTCAAAAGTCTGTATTCTACCTGCCACATAAAACATTTTAAGAAAGAATAGTTCTACCAACTCCTCTTGTCCCATCGTAAGTTATGGATCCAGTCTTAAACTTCCTCTCTTTCTTTACTGAGAAAGTAAGTTATAGTAGGACTGACATTTCAGATCACCACAGGCTCCTCCACTTTTCTACATGTGCTTTAGAAGAACAAACATCATCTGTATCTGTTACTATTACTGTGTTAATCATCCAACAAAGAAGGCAAATTCTATGTTCTTTTCTTTATGTTAAAAAAAACAGTCAGTATCAGTAGGCCATGACTGAATAATTTATTAAGGCTTCATGGCTGAAGCCTTATTGAGTAAGCCAGGTTTTTTTTTTTCCCAAGAATGAATTAGCCTACAAGGTAATCATGTGACATCACTGAAAAGCAAAACACTGGGCAATACTCCCGCAACATACACCCTGCCTATATATTCTCTAGGAAATAGGATTTACGATTCAAATAAATGTTTTCTGGCAACTGTTGCAGTTACTTTTGAACATCAGGCCCATGATGGCTGAAATCTATACAACATGTTACTTGCTCTGAAGAAGGTGTTTTTTAAAAATAGATGCTATGACTGGATTTACAGCCAAACAACACAACAAAATACTACCGGCTCTTCCACACCCATGGCATTAACTTCCACAGTATATACAGTAAATTCATTATGCTGTGCCAGACAATGTGTGTGCAGTACTATATTTATATTTCAGTTGTTACCATAAATATGAAAGAGTCACATATTGGTTTTATTATGAATTATATATCTGTAATAAATAAAAACATTTCCTCAATGTTGTCTGCGAATGTTCCATATCTATTAGTGCCTAACCAAAATGTTTCCCTATGCTGTTTCTATATTCTATCTTATAAAAAATATGTTCTATTGTACAACTTGAATACTTTTTTACTCCAAACCACATGCTGGCCTGATTTATGCCCCTGAGGAAAGCCATAATACTGACTTTTCCATCACTTTTAAGAATTACTTTTTCTCTTAGTGGGTTTCTTGACATATATTTAATTTATGTGTATTTTCCTAAATATTGGTTGCTGCAGTACTTTTTATATTTCTCTGGGTTTAACAGGCAATAACAGGCAGGACAATCAACTGTGTGGATGGTACTGTCAAGCCAAAAAAACCCACAAAGCTTTCTGTCATAACATTCCAATATTCAAACGAAACTATGGCTTAAAATGAAACTATGCCTTCAGAAAGCATGCCAAGAAATAGCCATTGATGTAATCGTTAGAGCACTGAGACATAGATAGAAAATTGTCTCTTGAGCTACAGAGTATCAGGAAAGATAAAATGGAAAGACCACCGGCAATCTATAAGCCCCAAAGAAATATCAGTGCATGACACAAAGAGCAAATCTACCTCTTCCATGGATTATACACAATGGTGAGTTGAGTTCCTACTAGCAGTTGGGCAAACTAAAATTTATGTTACTCAATTACTCTTCTGTCTCAGTTAACAACAAAATATTTAAAGCATAAAAATGAATTGCTTTTTTTAAATCCTCATTTCTGATGAACAGCTGGTATAGTCTAACAAATTACATTTAACTGCTTATTCATAGATTTTTCTTCCCTGTTCCCCAGAGGAGCACAGTCAGAGCACCTGACATGCATAAGAAAATATATCTACTGATACGAAACAGTAGACAAAATTGTTCTCATATGGGGAGGGAAAGTATAAACTAATACAGGAAGAACCCGTTGTTTACGCAAACTCCTGAGAACAGGTCTCTTGAAGTTCAGTTCAACGCATAAAACATTAGACTTGTTCCCACAGATATATTTGTTTTAATTTGGAGGTCAAAATTTTTTGCTCTTACTACAAGTTTTGGTTGTTTTTTTTTTTTTTGATCCTCCAAATCCTCTCCATTCTTCCTGGAATTGTCCCTTATAACAGTCTACCTGTGAAAGATGCAAAAAGTTTGGAAAGTGTTTATGATACAGATGTTTGTCTGAGAAAATGATTTTACATTTTGTATGATCCATCATAAACAAGCACAAGTACTATCAATGCTGTGGTAAGATTCAAATGCAGGATAATCTTTCTACAGAACAGGCATCAAAGATGGTAGACCAGTTACATTCTCCATAGCTGTGAAATTAAATAGTCTGAAATAGCATGACTAAAATTTTCTTTAAAACAGAATTTTGGCATCTCTAGAGATTGCTTCCATATCTGTGATCTTCTTTTGTTTGCTTTTTGAATCCAAATGTCTGACTGTAAGTTTCACCTGTAACTTCACATAGACAATTTCTTTTTTTAGTTTTTTGTTCCTTCCATTAATATTTAGTGGGAAGCAGTCCATAAGATTTGTGTAGGATTATCTGCACATTAGATTCTGAGTTGACATTAGTATGACCTCATCATATGGCCTATTGTAATATTCTGCAATAAATAATATGCACTAAAAAGAAGCTTGATTTTTAATTTGTTTCTTTCCCCACCCATGCAGCCATATCTTTCTATTATCCATTAGAAACCTTAATATTATCATAGCAGAATATAGGTATAAGTGAATCTAACATAGTTGAGACAAAATTATGCAAAGTTTCATCTTATGTAAAGCTTAAACACAACCAAATTTAACTCGAGATCTACTCAATTATTCAAAATTAGAGAGGAGTAAGAGAAATCATACAGATCAATCTTGCAGTGTATTTTTGAGATTTGGTCTTAGGTGACTTAGATTTTTTAAATCAATTTCTTTATATTTCAGTTATATTTCAGAGAAAGGATTGCAACATATAGAAGTTCCTTATGATAGCTACGGAAGATCAACAGCATAGAGTACCAGAAATTATTAAAGGAATTATTAAGGAAATTATTGAAGGAATACAAGGAATTATCCCACATATTACATTTAAGGACTTATGAATGCACCAAAGAATTTTCACTTTTACTGATGCTAACTAGTCTTGTTATGTAATGTTTTGATAGTGTGATATATTAAAATATCAGTGAGTATTTAATTTGAATGAAGAAGCATGTTACCACTCTTGTGTCTCTTGAACTGATTATTAAGTTTAGGAGGACTGAAAATGTCAAATAAACTTTAATCTGAGGCAAGTTGATTTTATTGGCAGTTAAATAGGACAGAAGTTGAGGCTGAAGAGCAAGGTCCAACAACAGAAAAGTGAAAAAGTTCTGTAAAATAATGCTAAAATTGAAAGGGAAAGTCCTGTATTCATTATTTTCCTATATTTATATTTTATTTTAGTCAATATGAAATTTTTAAGAAGTCTGTCAAGAGTTCCAAGAACCGTCATTCTGTCACTGAAGAGAAATCAAGCCAAAAACCCTTTTTTTTCCAGCTTAGAAACACTGGGGAGAGAAAAAAAATGTAATCTAGATAATTATCTGTCTTGTCTTGATTAATGTTTATTTTCTTATGAAAGGAAGGAAAAACATTTTTTTCTCCTATGACCTCAAAACCTGAAAGTTTGAAACTACTTTCAAATACATGAATTCCTGTAATTGAGAGCTTCCAGAAAATGCCCATCCAGGATGGGAATACAGCTTCTGTTTGAAAGTGCAGTTTCTGGGAATATCTGTAGTGTGGAGGTGCGAGTGTGACTTCTGATCAGTTATCAAATTGTTGGACTCGATATTTGTTCAAAAGTTATAATTTTATCATTAATTTACTATTGCTTAAGATGGCCTCCATCCCCTCACAGTTTTCCCGCCTTTTCCCTGTTGCCATGACCCTTGCATCCCATAATAGTTGTTTACTCCTTACCCGTTATATGTCAATCTTCCCAGTTATATAATCTCTCCTCCCCCTTCATTGTGCATGCTCCCTCCCAACCAGTTGTTATTGGTCCAGTTGTGATCACCCCATGTTGTTGTTCATTGTTGATTGGATTGTTAAGAGAGACCTGCTACTCTAAGACCCATCCCTTGTCAATAAAAAGCCGGTCCTACCAAGGACTGGTGTCTCTCTGGGACGCCACCTTGGTAGATCCGCATCACCTTGGTTGACACCCCGAGAGTCCCGCTCTTCATTTCTTTTCGTGCACGCGGACTCGGTTAGGTGTTAGCTGCCCCGCTGGCAAGGGGAACCCCGGGTTTGTGGAGGCGGCAGGGCTGGCCGGAACCTCAACCCTTGGAGACGCCGACCCCCGCACTGTAGCTGTGTAATTCAGGTAGAAGAAAAAGTAAAAAAGTAAAAAGTGCAGAGAATGGGTGTGAAAAACATAGGGATTCAGGATAAAAACTGTAAAATGACCATGCCATCCTGTATCACTTTCTTTTGGAAGTGCACAATGTCTCATAAAACTGAAAAAAACCCAACCATTCGTCTTATTGGACAGAAATTCTTATTCCCTTATATTTTATTTTGCCTTTAATCTGAATTTGTAAAAAATCAGAGCCTTGATCTGGTTACTTAATTTTCTTATGATAACTTGTTTGTATCAAAGTCTTGAATTTATCAAAACAATTAAACATATTCAAGTGTGTTGTCCAATCAGCTCTTAAGTTAGTGAAAGTTGCATTTACAAGAAAAATCTTTGAAAAAAAATATATTTTCCTACTTATATTTGTTACCTAATAGTCAGAAACATGAAGAAACTTAGATTTAATTATTTTTTTAATGGGATAGTTTTAAAGATGTTTCTTTAACATAGTGTTGCATTCCCCTGTAATTAGAATCATGCATTTTGCAGTTCATCCATATAAAATGCAGAACAGATATGAAAAAAAGTAAACAGTATTCTGCTCCTTCTGTTTCATCTATGTCAGATTTTCATTCCAAATTAGACCAAAGCATTTTATACATAGAAGAACCAAATCGTGTTTGTTGTACGAGGCAAATAATCCAATTTACTTCAACAGGGCTACTTAAATATAATGTAATGTACCATTTCTCATTCTATAGTTAACTGCTGAGTTTCCTATTTGGAGTCTATCCATTTTTTTGTTTTTTGTTTATTTCTTTTTTTTTTTTTTCACAACCATATTTAATTGTTTTATTGGCTACATGCTCTACTATTAATATTTCTATATTCAAGAAGACAATATCACAAATAATATGTCAAAACCATTTAAATTACAGGTTTAAAAAGCAATAGCTGTGTGTCAGTTACAAGAATAAATCTTGGAAGTGAAACATCTGAAAAATGTTGTTAAAAACACATTAAAACATACAAAGGCAAGAGAAGGATTGAAACAAAGCTGTTAAATATTATTAGTTTCTAGTGTTTCTAAGGAATATTGCAAAAGAAAGAAATATGGGAGATATGATGCACTTAAGAGACCACTATACTATTTTTTTTTAGTAGTAACTTGATTCTGTGTTTCTAGAAGAATGTGAAAACTCTGAAAGTACACTTTATCAAAAGTTTACATAGCTTAAGCAACTTTATAAATGGTCTAATGTGCAATCTTATTTTCTGGTGAGGTTACAACTCTCAGGCTTTAGTCAATAAGTGATTTGCAGATGCAGAAGATTTACATTATTGCAAAGTATGACTGTTAATTGTGAGACAAAAGGAAACCAAAATCCCAATACAAAACCATTGCAAGAATTAAACCTCTCCCCATCCCAACTTGCTACCACTTCAACTGACCTTGAAGCAAGATTCAAATTTCCTATGACAGCAAGTGTTCATATTATTTGTACACAACTTCTATGTTTCATTTCTGTCTTGAAATAATTGCATAATGCTATTCTAAGGCCAAAATGTTTAACAGAACTTCTGGAGTAAATTTTTTCCCAGAACTGCACATTTTCCCTGAATAATGTCTCAGTAAAAAATCCAATTTTGTTATCTAGATTACTATTTAAATTATTTCAGTTTTAAGCTTGAAAATATGAACTGGAAACCAAAGTGAGGATATCTTTGATTACCAAGTTTTCTTTTAGGAATACTTGAACTGTATAAAATTTAACCAACAGGGCTTCCATTATCAATATTCAGCCTGTACCTGTTCAGCGTGTTTTAGCAACAATTTGGTTAAAAAACCCCTAAATTCTGTTTCAGAAGCAGAACACTCCAAGAGTGTTTAGAAAATATATTATACCAAATTATTTAGTCCTGTGAATTAAGTAGATTTTTTTTTACCACTAGTTTCAACAAAAGCACACACAGATACCATTACTAGTCTGACTAGGAGTCATTACTCCAGACTTATTCAGCGTAAGAAAACATTCCATATTTATTTGAGCAAATAGAAAAAAATCTACAAATATCTATATGGGAGCAGCTTATGAAGACAAATCTTTATGTAATTAGAAAAGGGAAAACACATTTTATGTCCTGAAAAAAATATTCGATGTGTATATTATTATGAGGATTTTTTCTCCTATTAAAAAAAAAACAAAACAAAAAAATCACCACCACCACCAACAACAACAAAAACAAAAAAAACCAAAAAACCAAAAAAAAAACCAAAAACAAACAAAAAACCCAAAAACAAAGCAAAACAAACTTTAAAATTTTCTTAGTCTTTCTTGGGAACTCATGTAAAGGCAGTGATCTAACTTCATTGACCTCAAAGTTCTGGCAGAATCACCATTTTTCAGAGCTTAAAAAGGAAGACATGCTGAATACTCAGGCAAGGCATGCGGGCACATTGTGCAGTCAGATGTGGTCTTTCTACATTCTTCTGAGCTGGTGGGAGGCAGGCTGGTGCCAATTCAGAAACCATGGAAGAGAAGGTCCACATACATCCTCACAGGAGTTGTCTTTCCCAAATTTTAGCACTGTAATACAGCTCTCCAATTGTATGAGAGATGGTAGTACTGTTTGGACTTTTTACAAGACTCCAAACACTCAAACCATGACTCTTGCTGGTCTGCCTTCCCTTTACTTGACACCCTTTGCCATCATGCTGCAGATTGCTTCTTGTTGAGTTACATTGCTACATCTGGAACCTCTCTTAAATTTCACTAGGGACATGCCAGGTGGCTTTGCCTGTGGAGTGCTGGATGATAGCCACCAACCCATGAAGAAAGCTGCAGAGCAGCTCAGGGGTTGGCGGTGACCTGAGGCTGGGTGTGATGTCTTGGAAGGGCTGACCTGAAAGAGAGACTGGACAGAGCTAGAGAGTAAAGTGGGTATTTATTGAAAGGCCTTTAAGGAACATCTTGGGCAGGACAGGAGCCTGACCAGGGCTACACCCAAGGTGGACAAAGAATGGCTGACCAGTCACAAGGTCTCACATTTTTATAAGTTTTGGTCCATTAGCATATTGGAGTTTAATTGTCTAATTACAGCTTCAGGTTGTGAGGTCCTATCTTTCTTGTTTCTCCCTTCAGTCCACTGTTGTTTATGCTTTTGGGCCTGAAAGTTGGCCTTGGTCTTCAGCAGGAAAAGGATTTGTTTTGTCTATCTACTTTGTGAAGAGAGCTTACTGACACTTAATGAGTCTCAGAACTACACCCCTAGACAGCCCAATATCTGAAAAACATGAAAGCTAAAACTTAAGGCATCAGGTGCTGGTCCAACAGGGACTCCCTTGAGCACATCCAGGCAGGGTGTGGTATCCAGAGACTGTCCTGCTGCTCCAGCCAGGAGCAGGGCAGCCAGGAGGGATAGAGGCAGCCCTTGGACAGGCAGAGGCTGGGCTCAGGTCTCAGGCAGGGCAGGGCAGGGCTGGGCTGTGGGGAGATAGACACTGGCCCTGCTGCTGTAGGGTCACTGGGGCTGCTGGCCCCAGGGCTCTGATGTGAGGTCCTGGGCTGTGGACATGTCTGGCCAGAGCTGGCAGTACCCTTGGGGCCATGAAAATTGCTCAGACACATAAATGCATTGCTGAACCAGGGCATTAACAAGAACATGTTGCTGGAAATAGTAAAAGAGACCATGCAGTGCATTTCATTTGCTGAACTGTTTAGTGAATGATTTAATTCCTGATTGAATTTTTGGTTCCTTCTACGTTAGCTAATTTTGTTTATAGAATAATTAGGCAATTACTTAATTGAAACAGAAACAAAATTTAGTGTATTTCTAAATGTGCAAATTATAATTAGTCTGCTTATTAAATCGCATTTGCACAAATTATACCTCTTTATATATAAAAGGAAACATGGCTAAATGATTTAATGTTTTAAAACAGCTGTGAGTATGTATGTGAGAGGCTGTGTATGCCAGGTACATGATTATCATTCAGGGGATAAAGAACAAGTTCAAAAAAGTAGTCTTTCAAGAGAACTAAAAAAGGGTAGATAGTTCAGATATTTGCAACTTTGAAAATATCTGAGGAATTTTCCCATATCTCATGCTCTGAAGGCAGGCAGACTTTATTGTGTTTAAACCATTTTAATAAAATGAAACCCAAAGTCGAGGGGTTTTGTATAAGACTTCACTGCAGTATATCCCCTTGTTACTATTCTTGTATCATGTAGGACAAATTCAAATGCTACAATTGCAAAAGAAAAACAGCTAACAATGATCCTTTGCAGGTCAGATTTTATGATTCAGTATCAGTCATTTTAATTTTAACCATGAATTCGAGTGAACTAAAGATCACATTCAATGATCCCTGGAAATCCTCATGGTACCATGAAACAATAGATTTTCAACAGAGTTTTGGCTGAGAGAACTTTACAGTGCAAAAACCTAAAGCTGTCCTTTGATTACACATATAAAGAGACCTGCATGCATTGTATTACCGAATACATTTTGTCATTAAGTATGCTCACAGTATTCTTGCTTCCAAAAAGAATATCTGTATAAGCCATATAGAATTTAAAGTCTTGCCCTTTTGGAATATCTACAACCTGTTGATAAAATATTAGGCAAACTCAGTAGCCACACAAAGTAAAGATGTGGAGATGAGACTTGGGAATTAAGAATTAAAAATCCTCCATAAAGTTAGAGATTTCACACAGCATATTCCTCAAAGTAGCATAGCAATATTTAGTTAAAAATGTGAAGTTTTAGAAACATTTCACATCTGTTTCAGAGGATTCAATATATATGAAGTTCTTATGGTAACTTTTCCTCACAATTACAAAGCTGCTCTTTATTTTGATTTCCCTCAAATCACTTCACAGCCACTGGACACTGCTCCATCTTTCCTGTGTGAAGTATTACCTCTGATTGTTGGCAGCTTCTTCCTAATGCTTGTTTATGGCAGTAATTATAGGATCAGGTCAAAGTGTGACTGGAGAACAGGAAAGAATAAGTCGTTCTCAGTTTGCATAGAGATCACTGCATAGCTCATTACTTTAAAATATGCTCTTTGCACATTTGAGCCTTGTATGGAGATATCCAACTAAATCAGCTAAGTCATGTTAGAATACAGTTAATTTTCCCCTGCCCTTTAGTCCTGTGCCAAAAGAAATACTTGTAGCAGATCTGAAGGGGGCAGCCACCCAACTGAAGGTTACACAGGAACCGCATTTTTAAAAATTACATTATTGACAGATGTACACAAAACTTGTTAACTCAAATTAAATTTTGATATCACTGTGATAATTAAATTGTTTTGGGAACTGCCCATAAGACTAATATTAATTTAATAATAACATACAGTTTTCTATAATGAAATCTCATGACAACCACTACGCCTTCACTTGTAAGTCAGATGTGTATTAGACAGACCTTAGGACAAAATGGTGCATCTTTTACCTTTGAGTAACATAAAAGCAAAATAAAAAAAATTCTTACATAAAATGTCAGGTGACCTAACCCCTAGTTGTTTCATTACTTGCTTCTCAGTTAAAGATCTACAAGGAAATTGTCAAACTGGGCATCATATAAAACAAATCAGAATGACTAGGATTTTACAACCTCCCTGTACGATAGTGAGAAAGTGCCAAGGGAGTGGGGTAATGGTAAAATGTTTAATTCTGCATCTTTGTTCTTTTAACAAAATGTCACAAGAATCATATCTCCTGACTTTTTAAAAAATGTCTAAGTAATTTTGTTCATTAGCACTTTGATACAGCACCAACACTTGTGAAGGGTTGTCACATATGCAAAAACTACCCTGACTTTTGCATCTAAAATGTCTTAAGATGAAAGGAGTTACACTTTTTCTGTTACCAGCTTGAATTCCCAGTCACAAAATGACCTTAAAAATATAATCAGCCATAGCTCTTCTCAGTAATTGCTAAAAAAAAAGGTTTTCTTAAAAAAAGTTTAAAAAATAGTCCACTTGCCTAGGTCAAGTAATAATTAAAATTAATAATTGAATATTATGTTTTGCAGTAATATATATATTATCTATTACATTACCATACAAAGTTTTCAAAGTAATAAATTAATTAGATTTTGTTAAAACTCCAGACTTTCAGTTAAAATAGCTCAGTTCAAGCTAATATTACTTAAGATTTTAATCTTTTTAAATATTGAAGACAGAATTCTTTCTGTTTTCATCTAAATTTAGTTCTAGAGGTTGTGACATTACAACAAATCTAGTTTAATCATATTGGTAGTTTAACATGTAAATTAATGCATGTACTCATACAGAATTATAGAGTTAGAGGATCATTAACAAAACCAATGATGGGCATTTCCCCCAGAATATGGGATCCCTAATGAACTATAATTTGGATTTTAAATGAGAATAAATTACCATGCCAACAGTTCTTTGAACACAGGTTGTTTTTCAAATATATTTTCACTGGGTAGAATATAACTGGAAGCAAATTAATCATTTCAGTACAGAAAGAAATCAAATGCATTGAAATAGAACTTGCATGACTGATGCTTTAAATTTTAATTCATAAGGATGGTTTTTTTTGGACAGAAATATTTAAAATGACAATTGATTTTAAATCTTTTTGTACATTTATTTGAAAAAGAAGATGAGTTTTACTTGCCCACCAACAAATGAGATATCAATTTACTTGGGAACTTTAGCATATATCATAAAGATAGTTACATTTAAAAGTGTACATCATGGACATGTGAAAGTGGCAAAAACCAGCCACTCAATACCAGTGAAATACCATGTACTATAAAGTTAAAGTGGTAAAAAGCAGCATGAAACCTGATCTTTCAATTCAGTATTATAGGAGATTCAAGAAATGTGGCTATATTTTTTGTGCTTTGTTAATTCATTTTCTTGCTGCATTCTATCACCATAGTAAGTGTAATGATACAAAATCTGATTTTCTGATGTTGATTGAATAAAGTACATGGAGTAGTTCAACATACTAAAGCACAATGAAGGTGAAAAATTGCTGCTCATGCAATAGTCAAGAGAACTTCCAGTAGAGCCCAGATTCTCATTAAGAACAAAGTTAATAATTTCCCATGGTGAAAAAAAACCTATGTAAGACTCTCTTTTTATCAAGTATTGGAAGAAATGCAGTATTGCAGCAAGCAAAGAAAGAGATATTGCAGAAACAATAGCCACAAAAAAAGATTCAGTGATAATGAACCGTGTTGTCTGAAAACCTTCTATTTTGTCTTCATGAAGTGAAGGTAATAATTTATGCAAAATTTTTGAAACATTTCTGTTTTCATGAGATGAATGTTTGGAACTTGGCTATAACTTACACTAGGGCAAAGTGTTTCTAGTCTTGTCTGTCTATGGCTTTCATTATCCATTTAGAAGAAATGAAGGCAGACACTGTGAAGGTACTATTTATTCACAGTTCTTCAGCAGGCATCTAGCTCTCCATGTTTCTGTGAATTTCTTGAACAGAAATTAATTGGGATTCTTCATATGCTCATGGTAGATGTGCCTTTTAATGCTTCCCCTTCCCTTCCCTTCCCTTCCCTTCCCTTCCCTTCCCTCCT
>VWZU01013220.1:284002-430432 GCA_013397095.1 Sterrhoptilus dennistouni | reverse complement strand
TTCCCTTCCCTTCCCTTCCCTTCCCTGTTCTATTTTGTTTGGTGGACTTAGTCAAACTCTAAAGCTGAGAGTATGTGTGCATTAGTGCTGTAAATTTGTACCAGGAATGTGCTTCTCAAGTAAAACTCCTAAATGTTCCCCCTTCTCATGCCTTGATTTATATCACATAGTTGCAGATTACACAAACTGGATTAATTCCAGATGAAAATAAATTGAAAAATGTGCCCTAGGAGCCCACTTAACGCTCTTCAATCACCTATGAATGTTCAGTCCTGGATGTAAAGTTCACATCTTTCTCCCACGGTTATCAAACACGCATGATGCAAACACTGAGTCCTCTGTAAATTGTTTTACTGCATAGATCTGCTTTTGCTATGCTGTTCTATTTGTTAGTGTACCATAGTCACATTAACACATATTCCTTGCTGAGAAGTGATCCTGGATCTAATAAATCAGTCTTGATTTTACCTTTTATTTCAGAAGCAAATATACAATACATTGTGAATTTTAGAATTTCACAGCAACAACTGGAAAAAAGAGGTACCTTATTGTATCAGCACATAAGCATGCCTTAGTAACCTGGTCAAGTCAGTGAAAACACTGCATTGACACAAGTATTTATACAAATGTACTAACCTGAAAGCAGGTAAAATGAAGAACATACACTGAAAAGATCTAACACCAATGCCTGTGATGACACAGGGAATTTCTAGCTAAGGCTTCTTTTACAGAGTTTTCTTCTTCATTTAGTTCTTCATGATTGTTGGAAGACATTTTGGCTATTGACTCTGAAACAGCCATTTTGAACAGGTCTAACACTCCCTTCACTTAATAAAACTTTTGCAAAATATTTTGGGTCTGACTTGGGAGTTGAGATACATTACAACAGGAAATATTTTAGTGACTGGACATTAGCATCCCAAATTTGTGGAGAGAACATATGAAAACTTTTAAGCAAAAACCATATAATTCTGTGTAATAGCTTTTGAATACTATTGCTTGAAATTATTTCATATCTAAAAAGCTTGCCATGTTTGTGACTAGATTGCTACATCTTCATTGTTTTTAATTCATGACCTAAGCATTTGCTGCCTACCATGATACGTGGTTCTATTATTTTATGTCTCAAGTGCACAGCCTTAGAAGTTGTACTTGCTTCTTTACTGGCTTGCACAGATCCTTTGTTATGGTTTACCTGTTGATAACAGGTGGAAAGTGTCAGTATACTATTCTTACTAGCACTCTTTATGCTAGAGTTAGTATTTGTAAGTAATTTACAACACAGCGTGAATCAGTCTTGAAATCTGAAGGTGACAGAATGATTGAGATTATTGTTTCCAGCAATAAAGGTGACAGACTTTTGTAGTTCTTATTGTCTTGAATACAATATGAAATAAATTATCTATTAAATTTTAAAGCTTTTTTTAACCTTGCACAGGTACTTAGACGTACCAATCTGATTTGATTCAGAACTGCATTAAATCCTGATGTCTACATGCATAAATAACTTTCATTTTTCAATCCATTTACTTCTGGGTATTCAGATGCTAACTTGAAATGGCAAGAAAAAGTGATTGGACCCTTCCATCTATGTTTGCACGAGTTTCTCATGTTAATATGTGGCAGTCTACTCCTGATCATCAAACATTCCAGTTAGCATCAGATCCCAAGAGAAGACACACTGTAATTCTAATATGTTCTTTACAGAGGCGTTATCCACAACATTAGTCAAAAAATATTCAGCAGTATGGCCTAGAAGAAGTGGCATGTAATCACAATTATGCAGCTGCATTGTCCTAGGGGCAACAAAAAGCCTGGCTGAGATGAAATGCAGCATCATCACTGGCTGGTAACAGTGTTGTCTGTACCCTACAGGGGTTGTCTCCATATGACAGATTGCCATTGTGCTGGGGGTTGTACTGATGGTCTGAAAAAATGCAGCAGTGGAAAGCAGTAATTCCTCCCCAAACACTGGTGACCAAATAGCTGTCCTTATACACAGAAAAAGTTCAGAAGGTGATGTGTCACTGAATCCACAGGATAAAATGAAAAGCGTTAAAATGAAAAGACTTTTATTGGAAAATAAGTATGAATATATATCTGAATAAAAGTACATTCATGAGATGTGCTATACATTTTTATGCCATTACAAGAGACACCATCATCTTAGTTCAATTTCTATATACTTCTGAAAGAAAATTCACCAGGCATAATTCTTTCAGAAGTGAACTAAGGATTTGGATAAGGAAATTATGATGAAGGAAAGACAAAAGAAATTAACCTAGAACAAAGGACATAGATATGAACATTTGAAAATATACCTTACGGGACAACCTGTAAGAGAATTTAAATACGTTGATTCTGAAATTGACACATATGATATTTATGCAGATACTGGTAGGGTGACCAAACAAGCTCTTAATGAAATTGTTGTTGATTTCCAAATGTGCTTAATTCCTAACCCTCCTGGAAATCTTTATAGAAACACATCAATGATTAATTTATTCTCCATCAATTTTTCTGTGAATGATTTTGTAATTTTTCCAGCTCTTATTTCTAGTTCTAAGAATCTATTCTCTTTGATTTCTGAAGACTGTCTTTTTGGAATAATACCAGATGAGTCATATATGAGATTTTTAAATCAAGACTTTATCTTCTCTTTAAATGATTGCTAGCTTCCTTTATAGAGACAATGTTTGACCTATAAAGTACTATTTTTCCGTTTCTTAATGGTGGGAATTTGGCTGAAGGTTTTTAACCTTCCAGATTCTTTTTTCACTTGGGTCTTTTGTAATTGTGTCTGTCAGAAATTTTATTTGGGGCCATACAACATATCGTGTTAGTTAAATCTGTTATTTCATGTTCACAGTGCACTTGTTTTCTTTGATTTCCAAGAAAGAGATGGTTGAAATGTTTCTGGGTTTATAAAACTCAGGAAGTTTCACTTTTCCTTGAAGTAAACTCTTATACAGAAGTCTTGAAAACTTACAAAGAGATGTATTTTCTTAAAAAGAAATTGAAAGTTTCATAGTACTTCCAACTTCTGCTCTAATATGAGAATCTGTAAGTGTAATAACCATATCAGAAGTTTTAACCAAAGTAAAATTACTTCCATTTCTGTTTATTGCAATTTTTACATTTATAATTTTTTTTCAGTGAAAACTACCAATAGATATGTATTAATCTCTGTTACTTGTTTACAATTTTTTCCTGGTAATTTCTTTGACCAGTCATCTTCCATGTAATGTATTTGTCTCTTCCTTAATTTTCTCTAACAGAATTTTCTAGAACTTACGAAGTCCTAAAAAGGACATTAGAAATTTTAAGAAAGGTTCTTGCTCTGTAACTGTTTGGACTGCTGATCATGCCTTTTTAGTCAGAATACATGATGATTTGTTAGTCAGAAATGTCTATAATTAAAAAAGTATAAAGGACCTGTTCAGATTAATGATTTGATGACTATTCCTGACTAATTTCAGTAAGATGGGAATACGCACACTAACCTAAATAACAAAGGGAAAACAATAACACTGCTCTGAATATCACCAAAGAAATTTTCTTGGCTATGGTTATATTCTTCAAGGACGCATAAGCTTGAATGATCACAAAACAGTCGTTCTTGCTGCAGGGATGAAGAATAATTTCATCACAATTATGCAAAAATAGATTATAGGGAAAAGGATTCATTGCTGTTGTCTCAAGAACTGTATACTGGAAAGAAGTTGAAAATACTAAAGCACAAATTCTCCAGAATGGGCAAGTGCACTAAGTGAAAGTCCAACATATAGGAAAGAACTTGCACAGTGCTATCAAGTACCTTTCTTTCCTTTCTTTCTTCATAAATGACTCCATCTTCAAAAGGAGAAATTTTAAAATGGCCTTGTTGTAGTGGTTTGAAAGCAAAACCACTGAGACACTCCAAGTCAGAAATACAATTTAATAGGAAGAGGAAAAAAAAGTAAAATAAAATAAAAGCTGTAATACAAAAGACCACTGACAGAGTCAGAATACAATCTGAGCAGGGTGGTGGAAGCAGTCCAGGTGAGGTGGTCTTTCTGAAGCAGTGATCTCATAGAAAGGTCTGGTAGCTCTGGTCCTCTGAGAACCCAGTGGGTAAGGGCTGCCTGTACTGTCCCAAATCCCAGCTTATATCCAGGTGAGAATGCTTGGCTCCTCCCCCTGGGCAGAGCATCTCACAATGGGATGATGAGTTGTGAAGTGGGTCCTTGATGGCCCATTAAACAGAGATAACTCCTGGAGGGAGTTACCTGTGAGTCATGGGCAAGGCATTGATGGGCCATTAACAAAAGATAGCCCAAAGGAAGGGGGCCTGGGAAGAACACTGCCCCACTTGGTTTAACCACTCATGAAGATGGTGATAGAATAAATACTTTGTGCACATCCTACACTGAAACCCAGGACATTTGTATATCTGATATTATCTTCTTAAGTGGGAGAATGAGTAAGGTTTATCCAAAAAAATACAAGCTTATGTCATCTCTTTAACTCTATTTCAATTTGTGTCCTCTAGGATTAGCAACTCAACACTCACTATTGTTCCTGCTGTCTGATTACATTGTATTATTTACTGCTTCCACTATTTAAACTAAGGCCAAAAAAGGGTCATATAACAAAAACTGAACTCTGAGCTCAGAAATTACTCCTTCATCAGCCAGTTCAGGTCTATTAATGTCTTCACATACTATACTTTCCTATTAGTACAAAAAGCTTGCTAAAAACTGAGCTGAATTTTAAAGTACACTGTATGTAGATATTGGTGCACAGAAATCAACAGTATTTGTTATTGATCATTTCTCTGACTTCCAATTACTAGAGTGTTTTCAAGTAAAAGCAAGCCACATTTTCACTGCTTGGCAAAGTGAGTTGTTGGACTTTGCAACAAATTAAGTGACATAAAACCTTACTAGCTTTTGTCTGTGTTTTTTTAGTGCTTCCCTTGATTGCTGCAATACCCTACTTAATTAAAATTTTACCAAAAGTAATGAAACAAACAAAGTATCAGCCATTTTTTTATGAAAAAATAAAATAACTTCTAAAAATGGAGGCTTGCAGTGAGCACAGGCTTTCATTTTATTTTACACATTAAAAAAAATCTAGCTTGAGGAGTTCATATGGCAACGTAAAAAAACACCCGAACAAATAAAATAAGATGACATAGAAAAGCCCCAGTCACCAGACTTTGTATTCTTCTTTTAGAGGTCTAACTGCTGAAAATACTTAAGCAAAGCATTTATTTGTTTCTTTACTGTCTTTTAGCTAAGGCAAGTGAACTTGAATGAACATATTGCCGTATCTACTTCTTCCTTTTTTTTTATTTGGGCTCTTTATTTTCTCTGTCATTTTTGCCTCTACTCAGGTATGTCTCCACAATATAGCAATCTCTCTCTTCATGTTTCACTCATTTTTTTATGTGCTGAGAGAGGCTTTTCTTTGATCTGCTAATTTGCTGATTCCAGAAAGTCTAATAAATTAAAAAAAAAAAAAACCAAACCCAAACATCATTTTACAGCTACCTGGCTATTAAAAGAAGTTTTTTTGTTCTGATTTGATGAATATTTTCCCTGTTAATGAAAGTTTACTTGATTACTTGTGTATTTTCACAAGCTTTACAAATAATATTGAGGTTGCTCTAGGGAAGAATATACAGTGACTGGCAAATTATGTGTTGCCAGACACAGATTCTGAATATTTTACTCCAGAGATTTTATTTGGGTTCTTTCTTATAGTAGAGCTGCCTGATTACTAGGCGATAAATAAAGACTACCTAAAACATGGACAGATTAGTTTGTGTCCTAAACCAGGTGTTTAATAAGGAATTAATCTCATTGAGGTGTGTTGAAAGAAAGCAGGCAACCAAAAACCTGCAAAATAAAACCCCCAAATGTTTTTGTGAACTCAGTCTTCTTTCCATTGCAGACATTTCTTAAGACTCCAAGTATGTTGGAACAGGATTTAGTACTGCACAGATTGACTATAATGTAATGGCAATAGAACTGATTAGGTATCTAAACTTTTATTCTTTTATAATTAAATGTTCTATTCTTATTGGAATGACTTTATATCTGAAAGTAAATGCTGGTACTTCTGGTGTGAAGAGGTTTTTGAAAGGTCTTTTTGCTTAACTGCTTTATTTCCGAGAAAAAGAAAGAGGCACCAAAAGTGCTACAGGAAAATCATTAACAAAAAAGACAAAAAAGCCAGGTAGAAGTAAATTGGGGAAAATTTTGCAGTTATGGAAAGGAAGAATTTTGGATCTGAATATTTTTGACAATGAAGGAGAAAAAATAGCTAAATGTAATTACATAAGAAATAAAATGCTCCAAATCAGCATCAGATCCTCTGGAGTCAGAATATGGTTTCTTAAAAATTAGGAAAGCAGCTTATAATTTGGGAGTTTTTTGGCTGTTCAAATTAAAACAATGATGAATCATGAATGTCTCCTGAACCATTGTCAAAGACACAGGGAACAGAAAAAGATTACTCTAAGTAGAGGTTTGAAACCTTTGGAAATATGTGAGGCACTTAAATGTATGTTGCACATAGGTTCAAAAATGCAAACATAACATGAAAAGGAGAGCAAGTAGATAGGAGGAAAGTCATTGTGTAGAAATCTCTTAGGTCAGCTGGCCTTATGATATTAATTTCTTCATTATGCTAGCACAAAATAATTCGGGGTTTGAACTAACATAAAGTTTTTAGTTGAACATAGTGATATCTCAACTTATATTGTTAAGATACAGAAGTTACAAAATTTTTAAAAGTGCGCATTCAATCAGAAACCCAGGTACTGGGATAGAATACTTCAGTTTCTGCTTCTTATGAATTACTTTTTTCCCCCAGCTTTTTGTAGCTTTGGAGGAAGGGAAAGAATCATAATGTTTAACAAGTTACACTTTTTGCTAGTATTCAAATATAGAATAATGTTAAAAATACAGACTCTGTACTTTCAGGCAAAAATGTTGCTTCTAGCAAGCCACGCTCTTGTCTTGAGATAAGATGCACAATTACAGAAAACCAGCAGAACAGCTAGGCAGATAAAAAGCTGAAGATATTGCATTAGAGAAATGTTCTCAATTTGTTTTGGTACCCTTTTCCATTTTTGAAAACAATCATTACTTGTCTCATAGAACTTCTCTTTAAGACACAAACTTTGACATAAAGATACAGCCTTACCTATAGAGATGCTCTGAGAACACAAACAGTACATTAGTGTTTTCTCTTATTGCTTTCACAGGAAATTGGGTGTCAACTTTCCACTACTGTACAATAGTCCATAAGCTCCTGATTCTCAAATTTCTCCTCTTATCCACTTGCTCTCATTTTCATGTCATGTTTGCAGTTATGGATATATGTGCAGCATACAATTAAGTCTCCTTCATGTTTCCAAAGGGTTCAGTTTGTTGTGGAATGCTTATTCTCCTCAGTACTTCCAACACTGACTCTTCAATGTCATACACCTTGTAGTTCATTGCTGTTTGTGGGCTATGCTGCCACGAGTTGAATTATCTGCTGAAATGAATCATAGCGCACACTATCACCTATTCATTCTTTGCTTCATCACTGTCTCAGCATTCTTGGTCAAAGAAGAATCTAGAATTTTAAAAAAAAATATTTATAAATGAGTTAATCATATAATTGTATCTTTTTCAACAGTAGATTTGAATAAATCTTCTTTGTCTTATAAAATTATTTTAAAGACTAATATTTTATTTTATCCTATGTTCTTATCACTATCTCTCTCCCTTCTTCCTCTCATCATTTGATAACTTAAAAGCAATGTGCAGCTTTTATGTGTCTCAAGTCAGGTCCAAATTAAGAGGAAACAGATGAAACAGGTCCATTTTCAGAAAGTAATGATCAAATACACTTTGAAGGTAAGTCCTGGTAAAGAAAATCAACTAAGAGCCCAAATAATAACAAAATCCAAATCACTAGTTATCTTCAAAAATCTTATTTATTTATATTATTTATCACTGAGTATTGATTTAAATACTGCAATTGTATACTAACAGTATTTTAGTTTATATATGTTGATGTGCAACATGTATTTTCAAAACTGCACTTGGTACTTCTAATAAAAAGATATTTCGGAGAACAATAAAATGAATATTTTTAAAATTGGAATTATCAAGCTTAAGTCCAACCAAAAGTTAAATTTCCCAAAATAATTGTTGGACATTCAATACACAATTCTCTTTTGAAGTTTTCATTTTTTCGGTCATCTTAAATAATGATAGCTGTCTATACCAATTATTTTAAAGTAATGCAATGAAACCAAATTTTATGTACAATTTTTTCCCAAATAAGTAATTTAAGAAAAAAAATTGAAAGCTATTATATAATAAGTTTCACAACACATTTCGCACATTGATAACAGCCCAGAATATGTTATTTTCTCATCATGTTTTAGAATCAAATAGGACTTTTCATTATTAATTGGACTGCATTATCTTTTTTCCTCCATGCTATGTAATTAGAGGTCAACATAACCAACAATTTATTTTAAAATAGTCTCTCAGGGGAGGCTATCATATGCAAAAACTGTTTCAGAGCGGAAAAAATACCTTTGCAACTATTTTCAAGGCCAGCTGTTCTATGTATGAATATGCCTAGCTAATGAAGAAGGAATACCTTGTGAATGTTTTGACTCCTTTACTGATTTCAAGCTGTAATAGTCAAGACTTTTCCTTATTGATTTTGAAGACAGTTTCATTGCATATTCTCCCACTAGTAATTACACTTTTGGTATGAATTTTGAGCAATTTCTGCTCATGGTTTTTTTAATATACTTGTTGTTGTTCGAGAACAACCTGATGAGTGGAGGTTAACCAGGTAGTTCATCCTGATTAGTTCCATGAATTCCTTTCCAAATCTTTACACTCATTATTGTATGCTTCCTCCGTGAGATCCAGACATAGAGTTAATATTACAAATAGAATATACACTCCTTTGGAGAGTCAGATTGCTGAAGTTAATGCTGTATTTATTATGATTGCACCCCTAAATATATCTCCTGAGGCCTGGTTGCTTGTACTGTGTCTGTTCACCACACTAATAACAAGACTTGGCTTGGTTTGGTGGGTGGCTGTGCATCTCCTACGCAGATGGGTCTATCTCAATGTTTCCCCCTGTGGTTTTTTTCCACTCTTTTTTCTACTCCCACAACACGAGGGCTACTGACCCCTTACTCCTTAAGTCAACACTTCTGCATTCAGATGGGAATTCCAGTGTCCTGATTTGGCACTGGTTCTGGTTGCCAGTCTTAGGGCTCTGCATTAAAGGGCTTTGCAGCAAACACCTGATTGTCCTGTCCTGCTCTCCCAGCTACACAGCTGGGGCAGCTCCTTGTATAGACCCATCCAGCCAAATTGTCCTCTTACCCTTTCCTAAAAGTAATCACGTTTTTTCTTTCTGCAGGGTGAGCAACTCATCCCATCTTTGGAAGAGAAGGGAAACCAGATGTCCCCATCCCTATGCTCCAGGCCCAAATTAGGACACTTGCTACAATGACCCAGATATCTACAGCACTTTTCAGTCAGCAGTGCAACAGTGCTGCTTTATTTTTCCAGCAAGCCAGCTCCACTGCTGATCTCTCTGTACTTTCTTGCCCTTAGGCCAGTATGAAGGAAAAATAAGATAAAAGTTTTACAACTTACTAAATGAAAAAGTAAATATGAGATTTGCATTAGGCTTCACCTCTTCCTGACAGCTGCAGAAGCATTTCTTCATGAAAATGATGCTCATGGAGTTCTTTTTTATTATTTCAAAATACATTTCTTTGGAAACTTGCATTAGTGAAGCAGTGGTCCCTCACTGTAGGGACTCTACTGGTTAATTAAAACATCGCCTTTTAAATCTCTGGATGACACTAGTATTGTAGTCCTGCTCAGCATAAGCATAAACAGTTTAAGAATTATTATAATCATTAGTGTAAGTGTTGAATAAGTGTTCTTTCACAGACAGTACTGAATCACTCTTATCTGAGACATACAATACATACATTGTGGAGTTTTTTCAATCATAAATCGGGCCAGCTTTGTCAAGGCAAACTTGCATGAGGCTATCTTAAGGCAGATGCCTCTGGAGTGCTGCTTTGCCTTTTCTCAGCTAGTAGTTGCATAAACTGCTTTGGAAGAAAATGCCTCTGAGTAGAAACATAATACATAATCAGCTCAAATAATTACAACAAAAATGCTAACTTGCTGTTTTCACAACATGGATAATAGGCTTGCTTAAGGGCATGGAATGCAAAATCAGTTTTGCATGTCTTCTTGTATTTCAGATTCATTTAAATGTGCTACACTCTGAGTACAGAAATAAATGCCTCTGCTGATAACAGAAGTGACAACTGGCACACTGGGAATTCAGCTGTTTCAAACAGTGGCAGAGCTATCAGCCAGGGAGTAATGTGGATAATTTTCATAGTATCTATCTCTGTTGAAATATTTCAGTTTTAAATTCAGGAAGCATAACATGACAGCCCAATATTGAAATTTAGAGGTTCAGAGAAATGAAACAGGAAAGATATATACTATCATTGCATAAATTTATGTTGAACTTAATCATATGAAATTTAGGGGTTTCCATTTCAAAACATTGTAAGAATATTATCTAACAGAATGAATTCTATCTAAGTTGTATTTCACATATTATTCACATTTCACTTCTATCCTCTTAATAGTTTCCAAACAAGTTATTCACAGAGCTTGTGCTGGTTTTGACTTGGATAGAATTATTTTTATTCTTGGTAACTGGTATGAGGCTACATTTTGGATTTGTGATGAAACCAGTGCTGGCAATGCAAGGATGTTTTTGTTGTTGCAGAGCAGTGCTTACACGGCATCAAGGACTTTTTTGTTGCTCACCCCCCCACACATGTAAATATTGATGCATATGCATAAATATCACCATATGAGGTTGCTTGCAACATCTATGAGGAAGGGCATGTACAGAATGTTTTCAGTTTCCTGTTCTCATTAAGTCAAAATTGTCAAAAATGCCCCCATACTATTGACGACTAAGCATTAATTAGCATACACTGATGCTCAGATTATTCCAGACAAAGATTGTAAAATAGACCAGGTCCAATTTAGTTTCTTCTCAATGTATATACTCCTTCTTCTCTACCCAAAAGAAACACAGTCCCAGACCTGTTTTCTCATCTCCCAGCTGAGGGTAGTTCTTTTGTTCTGTTAAAGCAGCTCTCCAGCTAATTCCTCTTCTCCTTTAGTTTTCTTGGAAAAATAAGGCAAACCCACTGATGTTCTCTTCTTTCTTCGGTTATCTTTCCCCCCTTCTTTCTCAGTATATTAAATAAAGTACATTAGTTAGATAAAATATACAGAGGTGTATGCAAACAGGATATGACTAAGAGGCTGTGCTATCATGGGCTTCCTCTGAAATCAGGTAATCCAGAAAAATGTAATTTAGTAATCCAGAGAAAAAGCTGATGTCCCCTTTGTTCAAAGATACGCCTCTTCTTTAGGACCGGTTTCGCAAATACCAGTGCTTGTCATGTCTCTTCATATATTGCAGCTAATCTTGTTTACAATACATAAGTGTACAAAATCATCTGTCTGTGGGCTCTTTTTGACTGACATTCATAGGTTTTTTCATCAGAGTGCAAACTTTTTAACTTATGCGAATTGTCATAGTCCTATTTACTTTGATAGCTTAATGACCAGTTGAGGATCTGGCCCAAAACAAGTAGCTCAAATACTTCTTTACTTGTTACATGTTGAATTGAATAATTTAGTGATAGAACAGAGGGTAGAAACTTAAAAAGGAAAGGGTCTTTAAAAGTCTTCCTTCTTAAGAAGAAATTCTTTTCTGTGTGGATACTGAGGAATTGGAACAGCTGCCCAGATAAGTTGTGGACACCCCATTCCTGAAAATGTTCAAGACCAGGTGGGATGGGACTTGGAGTAACCTGGTCTAGTAGAAGAAAGCAATCTGGCCCATGACAGAGGGGTTGGCAATAAATTATCTTTAAAGTCGCTTACAGACTAAACCCTTCTGTCATTCTATAATTCTTTGAAAGTAGACACTCCCAGAAAGTCCTATAAACTGCTGAAAATTCTCCAAGTGAGATTTGCCCCTGGAAAAATTCCCCCTGCTCAGGATATCAGATGGCATGTCACAGTGTATGAGGTACAGAGGTCATCTTGTTCCTGCAAGGTACTTTAATATAAAATTAACTCTAGGATAAACAGGGACTTGTCCAGATTATGACACAAAAGACTGGGGACAAACATAGGATAACAATATTTCACCATGGCCTCATTGTAGTATTAAGCTTCTCAGAAAATTATTTAGTTACAAGTATGGTTGATTTAACCTAACATCATAGATAAGACACATAGCAGTAAAGAGTTAGACAGATTGGCCCTGTGCTGTGTTTGTGGCTATTACAGAAGATCAAACCTGGCAAATTCAGCAGTCTGAGATTTCTCAGGGTGCATTTCAGCCAGGCCTGTCAAGACCAATAGAAAGTGCTTACATGAACTGAAGAAAGCTTGATCGCTGAGATTTCCCTGCTGTAATTGGAACCTTGGAAATATGGAGTCCTCTGTGTATTTCAAGAGTATTTGCACTGATAATTGCAGTGTAGGTCCAATTGAATTGTAGCTGCACTATAGTGCAGCTATAATGGAAATGCAAACAAGCTTAAGGTAGATGAGGACATAAATACTTTTACAAGCGTCATCCTAAATTCTAGGAAAGCAGCTACGTTTTATGGTAGCTGAAATGTTAAAACAAGGCTAATTAGAATTTCAAATAAAATTGTTACAAAAATTTGCCATGGTCTTAAAGATCAAGAATTCCTTCCAGAAAACCCAGAAAGGGTAATAGATGAGTTACAAGAGGAGGAGATAAGGTTGCAGGAAAATCCACTTTTCTCACCCCTGCATGGATATATTTCAGAATGGGTCAGTGGAGACTCCCATGGCAGAAACCTGGATCTAGCTCCTGACACACTAGATAATTTTCCATCTTCATTGTCTATGGGTTGGCAAGTCCTGTATCATTTGCTGTATCTCAATTACTAATCCCTTCACCCAGTACTTATAGCTTGTCACTTGATTAAGGCCCTATCTATAAAAAGGTATTCCTACTTATTATTTGTTAAACAGATGTGGATCATTTTTTTTACTCTTGTAATGGGAATTTTTATAAGCACATTTGTTTGATGCAAATGCAGTCTATATAACAGGATAAGTATGATATTCTTCTGATGGATCTCCTTAACAGTGGCATTTAGATGCAGAAATTTGAAAATACAATTCTTAATGTTATGTTAAAAAGATCACACTTCCTTTTTCTAACACAAAAATGTATATTATTTATTTATACAAATCCTCTGTCATTTACATTTCCTGCTTCTTAATTACCTGATATTTTATTCTGTTAGGCTCTGTGTTGTGAAAAGGAGAGATTTTCTCAAACACTTTGTGTTTGATCAGCCTGTCAGCACCCCAGGAAAGACAAGACCCTTGTGCCCAATCAGTCTGTCAGTATCCCATTATGGGAGTCCATCACTGAACAATCCCACTGGATTGGAGGGTGGCTCAAATGTCTTGTTTGAAGTCACACACCAAATAGAAAAACCCCTCCTGGGTCTTCACACCTTTAACCCCTGCTGGTGGCTCCCAGCACCCTTGAGGGACTCACATTAACAGCTTACAGAATAAGATTCTCTATTAGGGAAATTGTGAGAATTTAAGGTTCAAGAATCACCAGTGATAGTATCTGACTGCAAATGTTTATTCAAAGTAATACTAGTTCAAACAATATACTAACAAACTCTACCCCCCAACAAAAGCAGGCTCAAGAGAATCATTCAGCACGCAAAGAACACAGTTCTCTACCCATAAGGTGTCTCTATGGGGGAGAAGACATGTTCAGCCCCCTCAACTGATCCCAGAAATTATGCTGGAGTCTTCCCCCACTTCTCCTCACTCTTATCTTTCTTTTACACTATTTCTTTACATTTAGGTGGAGCTTGGGTGACTTTAGTCATACATCTCACTAGTGAGTGGTGGTCGTATCTTGGGGGTGGATATCTCAGGATAACCTGAGGTAACCTTGGGATGGGGACATTTTCCTTTATCTCCCTTGCTTTTCAGCTACTGCATGGTTTATCAGCAGGAAAGAACCACTGAGTTCTGTCCTCTGCAGGGGTTTTGGCAGAGCCTGGAAATGTTGGTTCCACTCTGCTCCATCATCAGCTTAGTTCCTCTTGGATTGTGTTGTGTGGGGGAGGTCAGACATGCTGACCACATTCCATACGGGGAGTAGCAACTGCGCGTTTCCCTAGAACTTCCATAACACTATCTTTCTACCCTCAGTGTGTCCCCACACTGGTTAGGCTTTCCCTATTAAGTAATAGTGTTTTAGAAACTGATAATTCCCTATGCTCTAAAAAAACCTCTATATGCTCACTGACTTTAGGGACAGAGAGCAGATGCCAATAAAGGGGAATACAGGGCAGCCCAGAAGGTATCTCGTTCTTTTTACATGACTTGTTAATCATGATCCATATAGCATTATTGCATCTGTGGTTGTATGTAGAATATTAAATTGAAATGTACAAATAAAACAGTATTAACGTGTGTCTATAGTAACAGAGTGATATACTTGCTCTTATACAATAAAGAATGCTCTGGAAGAAACCTTTTCCTTGCTATTCAAAATAGTCAGCATTTTTATTTTCACAGTGGAATGACATACTGGGCTTCTGATTATGTACAGTCAAACTATATTTAATTATCTTTATCTTGAAAACTAAGTAGCATATTTTGTGTTTTTATCAAAGACTTTAAGAAAATTTAGAACTCAGAAGTATTAAAATGTTAATGAAATACTTTATTAGTTGTACAAAAAGAAAAACTATAAGCTATATAGAGAAAAAAAGAAGAGAAAAGATGCTATGTCTACTTTGAATAGTTTTGAGTGACATGCTATTTATTTATGAAAAGTAAGACTTCAAAAGGAAAATGGCTGTAGTACTCAGAAATACACTTGGTCTCTGAGACTTTCTAATCATAGGAAAACTTAGTCCAAATACTGTGTTTGCCTACCAGAAGCTAAAATTTATTTTACATAGAAAGTTTTTTTTCTCTGCCTACTGAAATAGTTAACAGTGAATAGTAAAGTAATGCAATATTTATACATTGCAATTCAAAATTTCTCTACCTCATGTCAATAAAAAAATGTAAAGATTTAACAAACCTCATGTTTCACAAAGTTTCTCTTGAAAAGTGATACATCAACACAAAATGTCATTTGGAGATTTTGAGTTAAGCACCAGGTAAAAAGTATATTAATATGAAAAATCTGAACAGAGTTCATCAAACATAGAATATGAAATACAAATTGCTTAAATGTTCAGTCAATGTTCATTAATGCAAAATATAATATTCTCTCTCCAAAGCCTACTTTTACTTCCAAATCCATTTTTCAATTGGAATACATTTGCTGAATTCCTATTTAACTGGGTATTGCTCTGGTATTTAAAGGCTTGTTCTTTTCTCCTTTGACTCAAAATGAATACAACAGAAAACAACTGGGAAAAATGGTGCACAAATACTTCTTACCTTTGGAAGTCAACTGTAATGATTCTATAAACATTTATGCTGGATTATAACACTGATGCACTTTCTGAAACACCATAAATTTTGAAAGCTTGCTTACAGCATTCTTTTTTAAAATCAAGTGTGCATTCTCCCTTTCCTTAGGCTCAGTGTGCCAAAAGTTGTTTGATAGAGAAGAGTTAGTTGACCTGACATAGTCACACATATCCCTTGGTCTATCCAATACCTTTGGGGAAAATAAATATCTAATTCTTTGTCTTCAGGGCGGGGAGAACACTCTGTGGCAAGATGATACTGGCAAGTAACCTAGAGATTATACAGAAGAGTTTCAGTAATCACAGTGCATAGGAAAATTTAATGTACTGTAAAACATTTCAAACCTGAAAAGAAAAAAGGGCAGAAGAAGCTGAGAGAACCTTAAGGGGTCATTTAATCTATCCTTCTGTCCCAAGAGAGAATTTGGCATTGCTACATCACTTCTGTCAGATACTCACCATCTGTTCTAAAGGGCTTTAATGACAGAGAATCCACAGCCTCCCCAGGCAACCTATTACATGTCTTATTATCCTTAGTGATAGAAAAATTTCTGTAGTGTCTAACCTGGCTGAAATTTATGACCAGTTTTTCTTGTTCTATACCTCACAGAAAATGGAAGAAAACCCCCAAAACTTACTCCATTTTGCTTTGCAAAACTTCACCAAAACCGTGATTAATTCAGTCTTCACTTTCTCCTGCTCAAGAGTCTCTCCATATCTATCCCAATCTTTCTGAACTTTGTCACTAACCAAACCCTCCTGGAGAAATTTTAGTGGTGTTGAGTACATCAGAAGGATAATGTTAGTAAATATTACTGCCTATTCTTCTATTCATGCAACAAATAAGAGGGATAGCACTGTTTTAAGCATTATGGTGGTTTTGATTCATGTTTAGCTCTCAGAAATCTTTCTACAGAACTCCTGCATGGTTGTTAATTTACTTTATTATCTGAGCACCATTTAATATTCCTCCATTCATATGATGTAGCTGCCCTAAGTGAAATAAGGGAGTTTGTTACTTGTTTTGTTTGCTTGTCTTGAACCTTATCTCTGATTGTTTTTTTAAGATTGTGGATTTCTAACCTTCTATTTCAGCCCATACAAACTGTCCCAAAGTTTGATATAATCCATATTTAGTCCAGAACTCCCTATTTTACTGGCCAGGTTATTTAAGAAATCATCTTTTACCAGAGCAGCCCATAAATCCTTCAGTTTTTCTGAACCTCCAGTGAATTTTTCAATATGGTTCCAAAGAGCTGCACTATAGTTTCTCTTAAATGGCTCTCTAACTTATTACCTGAATATCAAAAGTTGTATGCAAGACTAGACTGAGCATCCCTTTGACATACAAGGCTAGCTAAAATATCAAAAATTAACTAAACTTATTTGTAAAAAACTGTTCCTCACAGATCTGTTCAAACTATTATTTTTCTGTTATCTTTCATGTGCTTTTCAAGTACTTCGGGTTTTTTAATGTTTTCCATTTTCTGTTTTCCTTTTCTGCCCCCTGTTTATTGGCATAATACATAAAATTATAAATTCACATGAAACATTAATGAAAGGAAGATACATATATGAAGCTACTTACAAGAAAGCAAATAGAATACCTATGAAAATATATGGAAGGTGTATTACTTGTGCATTCTGTAATTGTGTTACAGAATGTGTTCTACATATTAATTACTGTAAGATTAGGAGTTTTCTTATAAAATAACTAGATGCTTGCTTTATTTAGGTATTGGAATTATCTCTTGAAAAATCTGAGAAAGCCCAGTAAAAGTTCAAAATTATTTTTTCTGCAGCCATTCAAATATCTTGTGAATTAACTTCTAGCAAGTTCTAGCAAGAGAAAAAAATAGCTTTTGAAGTAACATGAATTTTCTCTCTATCTCCTTTTCTGAATTCCTGCGCAATTTGCCAACTCATTACATTATAGACATGACTTTCTTTTCCTTATTTCAGTATGAAAAGAAAAATTAATCAATCATTATGAAAAAAGGAAAATAATTATTTATACCTAATTACTTTAACTCTACCAAATTGGTGATTTTTTTTCTCCTAACCTCAGTTTTAGACATTTAATCTGATTGGGAAAAGTTCAATTTGAAAATATTTCAATCACTAGCATTTTTTTCTGGTCACCATGAAATTTTCATAGGTAGGTTAATAAACCATGGTGAAGCACAGTGAGTATATGTTTTTGTATGGGCATGTAACAGGTACATGTATGGCTATTCTGCTCATGAAAAAAAAAATCTGTATTTTTTTCCTATCTACTTACAAGTTTAAATAGTGTAAATTCATACATTCAGTGTAAAGGAAGAGATGCCTGTCCAATTTTTACTTTATTTTCAAATAAAATTAGTGAAATATGATCCTATATTTTGGTTTTTTCACTGACAGATTTCTTTGACAGAAACCTTTAGCAGAAATTCATCCTTTGACTATTCACTGCATTCTTACCCTTACTTTTATGTCATTCTTAGTACAGTATTCTCTATGTCTTAGTTCATGCTGTTTCTAATGGTTCCTAGTAACAACTTCTTGCCATTGTGGGGGCAACACCAATGTAAATAATGAGGAAACAGCCAGTTCTGTGAGAAAGTGGGCAGTATTTCCTTACAAGGCAAGAAATACAAAATTTTTTGAATAGTTTTTTTCATTTTTCTAGGACAGTAGGGCTTAAACATAATCATGTAAATTAGAGTTTAAAAGAAAAGAGCTTGGTAAGTTTTGAATGTTGCTAATGAAAAGCAAATTATGCATGAATTTTCACTCGTTCTTGAGGTTTCTGATCATACAGAAATGAATCCTTATAAGAAAAGAATGGAAACTTTTGTGCCATTCATTAACATCTTAAATGAAAATGCAGTGAGTACAATTTTCTGGTATATTTATGAACAAACAATTGTTTACATTTATAAATAAATACATTATACAAGGAAATGAATAATAGTAAAACCTGAACACAGTGGATTTGAATAAAAACAGAGAGAGCAAAAGTAAGATTTTTGCATTAATACATTTTCTAGTGAACAGAGAGGCTGATCATTTCAGTGACAAATGTTTCTTTATTCTTGCCTTTTAAAAAATTATCCCATAATTCCTCATCTATACTACCAAATATCTGAAAAAAGGAACCAACAAACCCAATCAAAACCTCAAAGATAATAATTAAAAAATCATATAAACTTGACCATAGTGATTATGAATAAGTAACACTACTAAGTATACATCTCTTGTAGGAACCTATGGAAAGATATATGCATCAGTTCAGTATGAAAAGAAAAATTAATCAATCATTATGAAAAAAGGAAAATAATTATATATACCTAATTACTTTGACTCTACAAAAGTAGTGTAGTTTTTTGTTCTGTGGAATTTTTTAGTGAAATCCATTGAAAGTAAAGCTCAAACTACAAAAGGACGTCAGTGCAGTCAGTATTTGGCTTTATGATTCTGGGTAAGAGATTAGCCCGATTTAGTGGTTGGAGTTTACACTTAAATTCAATTTCCAGGTGTCCTATCCAGTTTTTAGGGGAAGGATGAAGGGGAATAAAAATTTGAGATGTGAATAAGGGGCTTAGTTTTCAGCTTTCTTTTACATCTATGTGTCTCGGAAATACCATGAGGTTGTATTACGAGTGGAATTTGACCATAAATCAAAAGGTATGCTATGAGTGTAATGACTAAAAGAAGTCACTAGAGGTAGTGTCAAAACTGCTGCTTATCCTAGTAATCAAAAAACCACACAAATAACAGAAAATGCATAAAAACCCAAAAAACCTTTTAAAAGACATTTAATATAATTTCTAAATACCAATTTTTAATGTGTTCTCATTGCACTCTCTCATATTTGATGTGTGCATATGTTAGGCACTAAAAAGCCAGTTATTCTCAAAGCCTGCATGAGCATATTATAAAACTAGTCATCCAACTTCCTCATATACGCTACTATTACTGATAATTTGCAGACCAAATACTAAAATGCCTTTGTCCCAAGTTAATTTTACTTATGGAAATGTTGCCATTTCTCTCTTTCCCCATCACATACCTGACATACATAATCATGCATGGTGTCTTTTCAGTTATGATATGCTGTTTAGAGCATTATTATCCAAAGTGTTTATAAATTCTCCATGGTCAGATAGATACACTTGGTACCTTGGCTTGCACTGCATTGAATCAGGGGTATCCCAAGTCAGTCAAAATCAGAAGATAGACCTGTCAATAGACCTTTACGAAGAGGACAAGGACATGCTTTTTTTTGAGGCATGTTCCATGGACACGGCACACTTGCCCCAGCGGAGGGGCAGGGAGATTTGGGGCAGAGCCCACCCAAGGACGCCAATTCTCGGGTTCAGTTCTGCACCCGAGATTCAGGTGGTATAGAGTCTTTTGCCCTCTGAGAGGCCTGAGCCAGACACAAGAACGAAATGGAGTTTTCAAGGTCTTGTTTTTCAAGGTTTCTCACGTGTTTATTGTTTCTTTTCTTACAATTTTCTTTGTGCCCAGGGCTGAGGTCTGTTCTGTTGCTTAGACACAGGTCAACTCCTCCCTCGATGGGAGGTCGCTACCTTCTTATACAGATAATTACATGTCCATTATTTACAATTATGTGCCAATGCCTATTACCTATACTAAAAGGGTAATTTCTACTTGGGCCTAATCTTCTTGAACTACTTTGTGCCCCCGTTGCCACAGAAGATGGATGCCAAGGGAGAACAAGAACAACACAGGGCATTGCCCTAAATCCTCTATTTTTTCCCCATTCACCTCCATTCTAAGAACCCCAAAACTACAAAATTTTCCACGCTGTGATTAGCTACACTACCATCTGTCACACTTTTGTGGCTTGTAATTCATCTCTTAATGTTAGAAACTTTTTTCTACGGACTGAAGTCAAAGACTGTGTCTTCCTGGGTTCCGTGCCAGGGTCTGCAACCCCTCTGTACAGATCTCAACTCCCCCTGTACAGATCTCAAACCCTCTTGCTGGGGTCCCAGACCTCCCTGCCGAGGTCTGTGGCCTTCCAGGGCGACCAAAGGAATGCCCACCCTGGACTCCGATATATAACTACTTCACTGTATCTTCCATTTCAGTTGTTATCTGAAATCATATTTTGAAGTGTTAGAGCTTCAAGAAAAGTAAAATTATCACCTCATCTCATCCTTTGTCTGTGTTTTAAAAATAGTATTAGAGAAAAAAAATTAATATTAGATACCAAAGAATCAATTCTGTAACAGAATAAAAGACACCGTTGTTTTTTAATGGAAAGGGAAACGAAAACTTGATGCTGTTAAAATCAATAAGTTAATTTGATTATTTTAGCTTAGTTTTATTGTATTTTAGGAGATACTTTATGTTTAATCACTACACAGACCTACTTGGAAAACATGAAATAACTCTTCAATTTTTGATTGTTTATTTAATGCAATGATAGTTCTGGGTGAATATAGAAGCTTTATGAAACTCAGATAATAGCTACTAAATATATCAAAGGAGACATAATCACATTTCTTACTCTTCAGTATTCTTTCTGAAAATTTGGGGAAAACATGTGCATTAATTTTTTTTACATTTTATTGTGCATTTAGAAGGTATTCAAGGGATACTATGAATTGTGCCTTGTATAGAGAATTTCATAAAGCAGTCTGTAATGGGAATTTATAAATGGATTTCAATTGTGCAGTAGTAAATCTAGGAGTTATAGCATCACCAGAAGCTACAAATGAGAAGTTTTCTGAAAAAGGATGATAACACCTAATTTTTCTTTAATTCAAGCACCTTTGTATTCACAAAAGAATAATAGAAATTAAAAAAAAAACAACACAAAACTAATTGGATTAAAGAATGTAAATTACTCAAGGCATGAGGTGTAACAGTAATCAGTCTACAGGGGGTTTTCGTTATTTTTCTATGACATTATAACAAGCAAGATTAGGGTAAATTAAGACTTGCCAGGAGATACAGTGGTTGAAAATACTGGGAAAACCCATGGCAGGGTTTTCCTAGAAGTGAGTTTTGTTTTCATGAATGCAGATCTGTCTAAATTAAGTCTCATGCCTCAGAGAAGTTCAAATCTCTTGCGCATTTGCTTGTCTTTCTTCCTTTAAGTAAAGGACCATCTCATATTTTTCTTCTTTGTCTCATTCTACCTTTTCACCATAACTTTGAATGTCTTCTAACGTCTTCAGTGCAGTTACAAATCTGTCAATATTCTTTGCAAGCAAGGCATCAGAGGCTCCTGCTTAAACCCATCATTAAAAAGTAATTTGAAAAGAGCAAGAACTTATGATATTTAGTATTTCTATACATGTTTTATAGAAAGCAAGGTAGTGGATCTTTTTATATTTCAATCTAAACCACATTAGCTGAAGCATATCTTCCATATCAATTTTTAAGGAATTCCATGTTGTGTTTGAGAACTGTTCTGATCTTTCCAGAGTGATAGCTTTAAGTGAAATTGTTTTGCTTTTGCTATCAATTCAGTTATACGTGCTTCCATAAAAGAAGAAATCCAGACATGACAGAATCTGGATCAAGAGGGACCATAAACAGGGGCAAGCATAGGCTATGACCAGACTGCAAACTTGCATTCTAATAAAGTATCCCAGGCAAGGACTCAAGGCAAAGTGCTGAACTGAAAATGAACTTCTTAGCCCATGGATACAAGACCCCAGCTGTGTGGGGTGAACAGAGGGTGAATACCCCAGGGGAGGCAAGTCAGGGCCATTAAGGCCTGTTCAAGCACTCAAGCACTCAAGTTCTAATGGAGATTCACTTTAGTACATAGTGCAGAATATCCCACAAGTATTTTATTATCTATCAAATTTTTAATCAACTCTATTAGTCTCCCTACTTTCCTGCAAAACTGATATTTTGCAGAGTATTAGTGGTGCTTGTTAAGTTTTAAGGCCACTGAATATCCTGTTGCAGTGTTCCAAGAAAGGGAACAATACCTTTCAGGATATTCTGTGTGTGTGACATATCGCATGTGACCTTTCATTTGCTCCAGACACTGGAGTGTTTGGTCTGTTCACCTGTCACCTAAAGACCTTGAGTTTCATCTAGTTGGTTTCTATCAGGACTCCAAACTTCAATTGTTATAGTTTCCAGGAAATCAAATTGTCCTGATTTTTTGGCAGGAAACCAAGGCTATGAGTTATGCCAGAGAGAGAGAGATGTTTCAAAGATGGAATTTTAAATGCTCATTACACAAGGTGTGCTCTCATTTTTTTTAGATATCACAGTAGTCTACAGAAGAGCAAAATACACTCAACCGTGTGTAAAAATAACATAGTAAGCAGAGAACAGTCTAATTTGACTAGTTAGAAAAATCTAACAAAATGTGGCAAGTACCTCCTCAGAATTCACCCGTAGGCAGGAACAGCCTTGAAGTGATCCAGGTCAAGCCAATTAAATGATATTTTGGTCCATCTTCCACATGCTGCTAGTAAAGTAATGAAAAAAACAAGCTAGCACATAGGGGTTCAAATCCTTCCTCTCCCAAAGATAACTTGAGATCCTGGGTCCCTACTTTCCAGGAGATTCAGCAAAACATTGAGTTTTAGGATATTTTTAGTAGGGGCTTCCTATCTCTCACACTGAAATTCTTTTGATTTTATTTGAGCAATTTAAATTATTTTGTGTAGGTAAATAAAGACTAATTTTTGAGGTTAAGGCAGATTTACAAGGGGAGAGTCAAGCTCTATCCAGTGAACATATAAATCTCCTAACAGAAACACACAGTATTAAAAAATTGTTTTAATATTGAACTATCCTTCTAGATGAAGGCAAAGACAAAGCTAAAAAGGCCTAAAAGAATGATGTCTGATTATTACATATGTACAAAAGAAGAAATAAAAACTTCAGTATTGTTGTGGTTCAGTACTGGCTAAATGGCAGGCCACCCATGAAAATTGTTTTCTCACCCTCTCTTGTTCTCAGCTGGGCAGAAGAGAGGGAAAAAAATTAAGGGCTCCTGAGTTGAGGTAAGAACTAGGAGAAAAAAAAATCTAAAGGCAAAACAGGTGTGGTCTTGATTTTTTCCCTTGACAAAAGCTAGCTCTTCTCAAGCTCAGAAAATATAGAGACCACAAACAAGTTCAAATTTAAAGGTATAAGGTAAATTTATTATTAACAGAGTCAGAGGAGAATAACGAGAAGTAAAATAACCCTTTAAATTACCTTTTTTCCCCAGTGTCCAGAGCCTTTCTCCTTCCCTCTGACAGCACAAGGAGACAAGGTGTGGGGGTTTTGGTCAGTTTGTCACTTGAGATCTTTTTCTGTGCACTCAGAGAGAGGAGTTTTTCCTCTGCTATGCCGTAGTCCCTCCCATGGGCAATCAGTCTTCCCAAAAGTGGGTCACTTGTCCATGGGATGCAGTCCTTGAAGGATAGGATGCCCTAGTTTAGAAGAAAGGGAAGGGAGGCAGGGGCTGCCTCTCTGTTTGGGTTTCCCACTAGGTTACAGCTTTCCCTGGCATCCACCCACTCCAGCATGAGCACTCTTTCCACATGGCTGGGAGTGGGTCTCTGCATCCCCTGTGGGCTACATGCATTACAGAAGAACAAGACTCACCTCAGTGCTGCATGTTTTTTTCCCTACATGTCCTAGCTTCCTCCTCTTCCCTGACTAGAAGAAAAACTGCTGCTCGTAGGTATCATTGTCAACAAGTTCCACTAATTCAAAGACTCCTGCAGGATGCTGTAGGGCCAAGAGATTGATTATGTCCGGGTTCTGCATTGTGGAATTGGTCCCCACGTTTCCCCTGCCAGCCAGGCGGCTCTCTGCCATCATACATGCAGTGGTGGCTGCTGTGCTGCTGGCACTATTTAATGCCTCTCTCTGCATGGGGCACCAGGAAGGAGAAGCCACTGCTGCCTCCCCTTCCCTTCTGCCTGTGGGACAGCTGGCTAGGGGCAGCCAGGCAGGCAAGGCTCTCCTCAGGCCACTATGGTGACACATCGTTGCTCGCTGCAATGGGGTGGCCCTTGGCAACAGCCTCACCACCCCTGGAAAAAAACCCAACTGCATCTGTGCTGTTTAGATTTTCTTCTTAAATACCAACCTCTCTAATTGGGCCATCATCATGTCCATTTTCAGAGCCATCAGAGGTTGGCTCTGTCCGACATAGTGGAAGCTTCTAGCAGCTTCTCACAGAAGCTACCTCTGTGGCCTTCCCCTGCTACCAAAAATCAGGCTTTGCCAAATCAACACAAGTATATCCTCCTAAGTAGCAAGACAAACAGCTAATGAGCAAGATGTCCATGTTTCAAAGGATGAATGACAAGATCTAGTTACTCTGGTATCAAAAAGTCCCAAAACATCTTTCAAAGGACACAGAATATGAACTAGTAAGAACTGAATATTTACCACAACTACAGGGGCTGAGTTACGTGCTTAGAACATGATTATATGTAATTATTTATACTTTCTTGACAGAAAATTATATGCAGTATGGAATGGCACAGCAGAGTGCATGAGGCAGTAGTGTAGAGGATAAAGAGCAGAATTATAGTTTCAATTCCTGGATTGACGTTTCTAGACTGTTGACTTCACTGTAATTGTCTGATGAGTGTTAAACAAATCATGTTTCCTGCTGCTCTATGACACAAAAACAAATGTCAAAACTTGAAGATCAAACTCAGCATCAAGCCAACTTTCATGCTGTCAAAAACATAAGTGGCTTTAGTTCTTCAAAAATTCAAGAACAGGAACAAACAGTGGAAGCTTCTGAATCCTGATTGCCAGGAGTCTATGGAGATACAACAGAGCAACCAAAATACACAGAAAAGACTTTATTTTAAGGCCGTAGTGGTCTAAATTCCAACTTCACACTCTTGGAAATGATCATGCTTTTTATGGGTGTCTTTCCCATATGTTTATTTAGAGAACATATCGTTCTCCTACTCTCTTTTCAGACTTCTTTTACAGCTTATGTGCTTTCTTTTCAACCTTGGCAATTCTGAGTATTCTTTAAAAGCAAAAAGAAGTATAAGAGAGACAATTTCTTTATGGTTTAACAATGCCATTTACAGAAATAAGATCAGCTTTATATCTGTCTTTTCAAAGAATCAAGGAAATATTTTTCTCTTTTTTTTTTTTCATAATTATGTTCAGAGTTCATGATGAGGAAGCTACCTCTGACATCCTTACCATGTTGGCATGAATGATAGAAGATTGCTTGCATTCTTGGTTGTCATTGTACTACACTGCATATGACTGTGTTGGAAATATGTTGTTTTATTATTTCCCAATTGTAAGAAATTCTGCAAGAGTATCTTAATTTAGTCATAAATTATTGTCTCATCAATCATCAGCAATCAATTCACACCAGCAATTAATTGATGTAATTAGTTAGATGACTGACAATAATTTCTACTCTTTTGCATGTTCTTGTCAAGAAAAAAAAAGAGACCTCTCTCTGTCTCCCTCCTATCTTTTTAATTTCTCTACCTCACATTTATTGTTAAATAAAATCCATATTATTGACTACAGCACATGAATTCATTTGAACCTCGACTTGGGCAGAGGCATCCCTAAATAATAGGGTCTTGATAATCTCATAAACAATTTCTCGGTTTAAGCTTGACAGGAAAGCTCCTACTCTTTATCTACTTTGTATCTCTTCACCGCATTAACCAAAGACATTTGCAAATACTTGTCTATCACAAAGCCGAATCTGTCTTCAAGCTGCTTTAGAATTGGGTGCTAGCAATATCCGTATCCAGTAACACAGAATATGTCCTTAAGGCACAATCTCCAGTGGGGAAAACAGCCCACTGTCTTCCAGCCAAGGCATTCCAGGCTGTTGCTTGATTAGGGTGACCCTTTTTCCCATTTTAGCATTCATTTGAAATTTTGTTTTTCCTCAGAAATGTAGACGAAGATTCACTTGTTTAATTAAACATCTTTGTTCAACAAGTGCCAGCAAGAAATATGTTTCTCTTTGAAAAATTCAACATCCCTATTATGTCTACTCTGTATACACATTTAGACAAGGGTTTCTGTATTCATTGGTAAAGAACAAGAGAAATTAAGAGAAATCTGTTGGTCTCAAAGAACTTTGACCTATAGACTTCAAAATATTGGATAGGTTGAACTGAGGCATGATAACAGAAAATCAGTTACATTGTTTCATTTTCTGTAAGAACCAACTTAGGCTAACTGATATACAGATAATTTTTCTTTCGTTTTCTAAATATTGGAACAACAACAGACTTTTGGAATATCCTTATTTTTCAAGAGTTACGGGAGATGTTGGATCATAGAATATTCTGAGTTGGAAGAGACCCATAAGTATCATCAAAGTAACTCCTGCACAGGTCAGTCCCAAGGAACCCACCCTGTGTCTAAGGGCATTGCCCAAATGCTTTTCTAAATGCTCCTTGAATTCCAGTGCTGTGATTCCTCTTCATTCCTGCATAGCATCTGCAATTTTCTGAACTATCTTCAGCTGTGGTCTATCTATGGAAGTGCAATATTGTAGTAATGCACCCCACACCACCAGAAGGTGTTTCCATGTAGGGAAAGTTTAAAGCTCACCCCTTAAGGTAAAGAACCTAGATTCTTCCCTAGCCTTCTGACAAGGATTGGCTCAGTGCCAGAGAGAACCATCTATTGGATCTTGTCACTGTTCTTCAGACCCTGTATCTGTCCCTACTGGCTGTTAGCCAGGTTATCCCTCCTAAATATCTAGTACTTAAGAAAGAACAGAAAAGAAAGAAAAGGCTTTTCAAGATGTCTTAGCAAGGTGTCTGAGGTTTTCTCAGACACCTGTGCATGGCTTATTATTTTCTGCAATGTTTTGTTTACTTTGTTATTTTTTCATTATTAAACCCTTTGATTTACAAAACATCCTCGAGGAGTGGTCTCACTAATTATTTTAGCCACTTTTCTCCAAGGCTGGACCCTCAGAGTGTGGGAGTCAAACTCACACAATATTCCTACAGTCTTTCTGTTTGCTTAATCTGCCTCTAATGAGTTTTGACTTATATTAGTTGCAAAAGCTTACATCCTGGAATAACAGAAGTACCACCCAATCCGCAGCAATCAGGCAGAAGGACACAGAAAGACAACCTTCACTCTCCAGCAACACCATGCAAAGTTTTTGTGTTCATGTCACAGCCTACATACTGTGACTCAGTGCAAAACACAGAAGTTTTTTCCAGAGAAAGTTTTATCTTCTAATTGTATATAAATAGATAATAAACATTTAAATACATTAAGGTAAAACTATTGAGTTCCCAGTATCCTTTCCTACAGACTTCAATTTAAAAATCCCAATTCTTCTTCTGGTGTCTCCTGGTCCATCCCTGGGTGACCTCATTGAGACTGTCATTGTCTTTTTTGCTAGCGTCAGGACAAAGCAAAGCTCTACTGCTAGTTTTCCCCGATGTTTTATAGCATTGGATGTTTTAACTGATTTTGAGTTGCTACCCAAGACAAATTTCACTTCCCACTAAGACCTAATGGACAACAAAAGAGAAGCAAAATCTAGTTGAGCAAATGTCTTATCAGCATGTTCCTGAAAATGCTGCTGTTTTAGATGGTGTCCAGGGCCAGGCTGAGGTCGATCCAGCAGAGCCACCTGAGATCCAGAGCAGCTGCAGGCCCCAGTCTTGGGAGCATAAATCTCATACCTTTTGCAATGAGTTTATCAACCCATCTCATTGCCTCCCTATAAATTTCAACTGGAAAATGTAGGATTTCCTTTTATAAAGTGTGTTCCTACATCCTGTTTTATTAAGATTTTACAAAGCAACTGAAATTGGTTTTTTGGATGAAGAGTATTTTATCCATGTGTTTTGATGGGTATTATTAGTGGGATGTGCAGGTTTGAGTTTTGGTTTTTGGTTTTTGATTTTTTTTTTCCCAGGGCACTGCCTGCAGAACAAAGTATTCCTATTAATTTTGGAAGGCAGGGAAGTAAGTTTTTGTTGTCACCCTGGGGGACGCAACAAAGGAAAGTCCAAATTCTTGTTCTGAAATGCTCTAACAGAGCACCTCTGGAAACTTCACTGCCTTTTCCTCAGGATGGCACTCAAAGTCAGGTCTGAATAGGTAAGAGCTCCTGTCATGGGTACTTGCCTTCCTCATGTGTTTAATAATAGAATATAATGAGCTGTGGCTGAGAGAACAATAGACACAACCCCTGGGTATAATAAACCAGGTCCAACAGGGCATGAAAAGAAAGAACAGACTATGGTGAGCCTAGATGCTGGCCACAGATCAACAAGTGGCTAGAGAATGATAACTTAGCATTTTGGAAACATATACTGGGATATCATCACAGACTGATTTGATTGGCAGCTTGTGTTGACATCTGCCTAAAAGCCCACCATAGTAAAAATTGGTCGAATATCATTGCTTGGCCATCCAACACCATGTAGAAGCAAATTGCTTGAGGTGAAGAAACTTCACGCTGTTGCCAAGAAGCTGTCTAGAGCCTGACACTGAGACTGGCGGCAGCAAGTGTTGCAATGTCTCTAGATTCACCAATGCCAAGTCGTTGGAGAGGTGTATAGAGCAGTTCTCAGTTACTGCAGGTGCATTTGTGCAGGGGGAGTGCAAAGATTTTTCCTGATACAGGGATCACTAGGATATGTTTAGCTTAACAGTGTCATGTTTACCTGAGGTTCATGTTTCTCTTTAGCTAGTTTTGCCATATTTGCTTGAGAAAAAAAGGAGCTTTTAAAACCCTTACCTGTTCCCTTTAAAAAGAACCTCCTGTGATAGAGATATCTTCTAAGGTCCGAGTTGGGAACAAAATCACTATTACTCTTCACGGTTTGCTAGTTTGCTATTTCAAGGCTCCTTTTTAAATTTAGGATACTTTTTCAATATACCGATATTTTATCTCATCATCCTTTCCACTCTCTTCAGCAAGTTATAAATATTTATGATTTGTAACTCCTGGTGAAGATATAGACAAAATCCCCAGCATCTAAAAATGGATTTCAATGGGAGCTACATGCTCAAGATTCTTCCTATTTAGTCCATTGGGAATTGGGTTGTTATTAAGACTAGAAAATACATATCAACAAATGGCTAAACCATCTCTGTGTATTCTACTTTTAATTAATTCACATATCAACAAAAGTTAGGGGAAAGCAAATTTCCTTTCTAGACATTCTGCTGGTAATTTTTCTAACTTTAAGAAATATTTCCAATTAAATTCTCTCTTCTTTAGACCCTCACCTTGGCTGTAATAAAGTAAGCAGTAAAATTCTCTCGGGAAAATCAAAGCTGCATCATAAATCCTGACTGATTTGGAAGGAATAGCACTCCTTTTTACTCTAGACATGCTCTAAGTCAGCACGCTGCAAAAGATATTTTTACATCATAAAATTTGTTCCTGAAAGGCCCTGTCTCAAAAATTTGAAGAGAACAGTTTTTCGAGTGGTAGACTGTTTCATCTTTTCTGAGACTTCTAAATGCGTCTCCCTGGTTTTGTGAATTTCATTTACCTTAAAGGAACCTACGTAAGGAAAACAAAAAGTATTTGAGATTAAATTAGTTAAATTACTAAGGGTAAGGAGAGTTCATTGTTTGTCTAAAATGGAATGCAATAGCTTTATATAATCTTGATAATCTCCCAAGCAGTAAGAAAAATGTGCCGGTAGGTTATCAACTGAATAGTGAAAGATAGTAGGTACAATTTTACAGTGCTTGCTTGGACGAATAGCCCAGTTTTGCAATAGTTTTTTAACTCACAGGTCTAATTATCTCACATTTTATATTTTTTCCACCAGCTTCACCGAAAGAAAGCCTGCTCAATCATTTCTGAAAACATCTTATTCAGGCACAGGGTCTGTAATTCTTGTCATTGTCCTGTGCAAGTCCAGGAGCTGAAGTCAGTGGTCCTTTTAGGTCCCATCCAACACAGGATATTCTATGATTCTGTGTTTGTCAATGCCACTAGTGAGTTCATAAACCTGTTCAATAATCTTTATTTTTGTTTCAAATTTTTGGCTTAAAGCCTTTTTAGTTATTCTTCCCAGACATTCCGTACATTTGATGACATTAACCACGTCTCTGCCATTTGCTGATTTACCTGTACCTGATTCCTTAATGGGGAATGAGAAAAAAACCCTAAAAAATAGACCAAATGGTTTTATGGGAAATATGAAATATATAACATATCCCATGAAGTCACAGAAGCACCACAGTAAAAATAAAGACACAAGTTACAGATACTGAAATCAAGGCAATTTTTTCCAAAGAAATAAATTTATTTAGTGCTATTTCATATTTGCAATATGAGCTTATATTCCTAAGTTTAGCATTGAACTCCAGAGTGCACAGGTATCAAAATTACTTTAATAGCAGAGTATCAAACCACTTCCTCAAAGATGCCTTTTATACAATATGAACCTCACATAATTTTTTTTTCCTGTCGCTTCTTAAATATTGAATTGTGTTGGCTCTAAACTAAGATTTGCAGTGGTACAAAAATAATATTAGCCCTTACTCTTATTAGTATTATTATGTCTATTATCTTGATTTACATTTTCTTCCAGCTTACTAAACCAAAACTAAAACTAGCAACAACACTAACACTCTATTTTTTTCCCTTTCTTTCTGACAGTAGCTTACTGTAGCTTAATGGGTAAAACCAGAAGCTTATAGTATAATTTTCTTACCTTACACAAGATTCTCAGATTTTTTTTCCAGATTTTTTTTGCATATCCTAAAGTCTAAAATATAGTGGAGACCATTGTCTTAAACATCACCCTTAACCATTACTGGTAACTGGACTGGGGAAAGCACCTAAATACAAGGTTATTGGAAAGACAAGTCTGTACTAATGAGACAGTTAAGGGTCTACTGTTCTGGAAAGGATGGGTTTAGGAAACATGCACAGATTTTCATAATTCAGACCAACCCTGGAACCCACGACTTTCACCACACACTAATTTCTCACTCAATTAGAATATTACTCAAAAATGTTACAACTTCAAGGCTGTTGTGAGTCAGTTACTTCATTCCTTCCTGAATGTGCAGCTGTTTCCAGGTACCCTGCCACCACTGAGCCAGGCTTACCATGGTAGTGAACACCTTACAAGTTAATACAAGTACTGAACTGGTACCTTGGAGTAACAGTAACTTATGACATGGTACTTTCTGCTGAAAACCAAATTAGCATTTCTGTCCAAGGGTATTAGCTTGGGCTGCCACGTGCTGAATTAAGAGATCTTATTAAACATGGCCAGTATTGGAATTTTGAAGTCTTTCAGAAGATATACAGATGTTTGTGATCTATTTAAAACATTTCAACTTTTGTCATTTAAGCAAAGAATGGAAACTACATGGTTTTCAGCCAAATTTCAACTCTTTTTAATTATCATTTATAAGAAACATATCTTTTAGCATTTTTGTGTTAATTTGATAAGTTTCATATGCTCCAAATTATAGTCTTCTACAAGCAACCATGAACACAAAGCTTTTTCAGTTTTCAAAGCAGAGCATTGTCTTTCAAAGCATCAGGCAGGCTCAACAATTCCTTGGGGAATTCTCTGAAGGGGAGGTAGCAGAAGTAGTGATGTAAAGAATGTAAAAAAGTGGGGGAAAGCAAAAGAATGCAAATAGGATGAATAAGAGAGATGGAAACTGTTCCATAAATTATCACATAGAAAAAAAATACAGATTTTAAAACTGTGTTTTTTAAACCTAGCAAAAGAAAAAGATCTTTAAAAATTGTGTAAGACTCTAAAATGGGAAATGAGGCTGACAAAGAACTATTCACAAGAAAAGATTCAAGCAGAATCTTGGAAATGCACAAGGTTAAGATAATTCAAAAAATGTGCTGTAAAAGCACAAGCTAAATGCTGAAAGTGTAAAAATCCCTACTGTGACTGTAGACTAATGGTCTTTGGACTCATTTTGCTGAGAAAATAAATGTTGTATGCCATATTCATTACTGAGTCTCACTTAATTAGCTATGAACATAATCATTAAGTAGCTTCCAGTCTGTATACAATACATGTGCACAAATATAGAAAGTTTTTACTTAGGATTAACAGCTTTCCATTTAGCTCTTCTCCACTTCCTTCAAAATAGGTGCTAGAATAATGCACTACTTCATGAAAAAGGTTAGCAAGACCCAGTGACTCAAAGTTTCTGTGTGTAGCATTCAAATACATATATAGTGCATTTTAAGCAAAATTAATTATTCTAACAGCTTAAAGACAACTTTGAACTCCTCTCTTTTTTTGTTTCAAAATAAAGTTTAATGCTATTAAACATCCGATTTCAAACAAATCTTTTTTTAAATTTTTCTTTCATGACAATTCCAATCTAACCTCAAATGTAAAAAAAAGTCTGTCCATTTGAACATGAAGAAGAATCGGAACTTGTCTGCCTTAATAAGTAGCAATTCAAATCAGTGCACTAGAAGAAAATACGAATTTTCATGCACATACTGTTTTAGATGCAATTTAAGAAGAATGACAAGGAAATAATTACATACTACCTATATGGTATCATCACACATAAAACAAGACTATCTTAGGGTCAAGAACAAAATGCTAGGTAATAAATGCTTATACTATAATGATAAAAAGTGAAAGGTGATCATGATTAACATGAAAACACTAAATTTCTGATCACACCTCTTCTCTGAAATGAAGTTTAAAAATATTGGTTTTTTACTTATAAAAGTATGGCAGACTCCCTTGAATACTTAATTTGGTGTGTTTTCACACAGTAGACTATTCTAAGGCAAAAAGTCATTTTAATTAAAAAGGAAAAGAGGAAAGAGGCCTAGATTTCTATCTTTTTATCCCATTCCTGCTGTCAGCCCTGACTGTGAGAAGAAATTTGTTTGTTTCCAAAACACATCCAATATTTATTGGAAATAAAGTTGTCTTTCAATGGTTTATACCTGAAGTCTTATGCCACAACTGGAGAGTTCAAAGAATTGTAAGCACCTGCTCTCCAGCTGTACAGTTAGGAAAGTGAACATATGTAGTTTGCTATTAAATAGAATTTACAGGTCTTCCTCTTTGTGATACCAGTTCTTATTTCTACCAATTTCCTTTTGAAGAAGCAAATACTTACATGTTGTCTAAACAGGTCATAGACTACAAAAATGAGAAGCCATTCAGAATTGAAAAAAATTGATGAAAAGAAAACACAAGAACACTTCAAAGATTCTTCTGCCTAATTTTTTTCTTCCATTGAAAAATGTGTCAACTGAACAGGGATGTTGCTTTGAAAAACTGTGTAATCTATACCTATTCCTTTCATTTATCTTTTCTACTACTTTTGGAAAAAAAAAATCATCTCTTTTTGATCATCCCATTTGACTCTTTAGGTACTTATAAATGCCATTTAATGGCAAGTCAAAGATTACCCCTGTGTATGTGGAATTGATTTTCCTTATTCATCTTGTGGTTTTGTTTGCTTTGAACATTTTTTCCCCTTCTTTATAAGAGGAAATCTGGGGAATTGTTATTTTCCCTTGTTATTACTAAGAAAAGGTTAAGGAAGTATTCTTCAATATATTTGTGCAGATGAGTCTTGGTTGAAGTTTATCTGCAATGTAACCGATTAGAAATAAATGAGATTTTTTTTCTTTCTGCACCAAAGACCTGACATTTTATCTGTGTGCACAGTGGGTTTAATGCATATCCTTCTTTTTTATAACCACTGAGTTCGACTCATATCCTCTGCATTTTCCCAGTGATATTAACTGTCCTTTTGTTTCTTTTTCAGTTATAGTGAAGTAAAACTTTACTAACAATCAGTCACACTCTTACAGGAACAGCACAACGAAGACAAAACTCAGTAGTAACTCCCACAGAAGCAAGCTCCTCTCAACTCTTACATGAGCACCTGTGATATCATTGGTCCACTGAAAAGCTTAGGCTCTAACTGATAAGCTAGCATCCACATATTTCTGTGTCCTATGCAGAGCTTCCAGCCCTTGGCAAGTAACTGAGAACTTTTTATTGTGTTAGAGAATGTTATAATGCTATAATTAAATAATAATAATATTAAAATTATTATTATTAATAATAGTATCATCAATATAAAATTATATTATGTAAAATTGGCTTTATGGTAAGTAGCTGTGTCTTAATGGAAAGAATGATAATGGAAGTGCATCTTTTGCTCAACGTGTAATTAACTTGTAGTTAATCTGGTATATTGCTACTAGAGTGAACTTCTTGTTTTTACATTTTTTGTAGCTTTGCTCAACCTTTGCATTTGGAGTGGAAAGGGAGGTGTCTCACATTATTTTGACTAGCTTGATACTCTGGGCAACTTTCTCATGACTAATTTGCCACAGAAATAGCAAATAAAATTGATCTGCAATTGTCACCCTAAAGAAAATTCTTGATGCGAAGCTGGCCACTCATACTGATGTCCTGCTACTAAAAACCTGAAAAAGGGAATGAACCTGAAAAAGGGAATGAACCTGCCATAGCAATAAACAAACCTGAGCTTTTGTATAGAAAAATAGTGTATGTGAGCTGGATATTTGATTTTAAGCATAACAGATGAGTGTAGCCCAAGAGGGGTGGACCTAGAAGAGAAATTCTGAAGACTCATTTAAATCAGTGAGGAATGGATTATGAGAATAATTGTGGACAACAGTTGCTTTATTTTTTTTTTTTTACATTCATTGGTTGTAGTAAATATTTGAGAGGATTTCTCTAGAACCTTGCAATTGCTCTTTTCCCCAGATTTGGCTGAGAAAGTTTAAGAGAAGAAAGTTCAGAGACATGTCAGGAGAGGTCAAATAGAAAAAAAGGGGTCGGAAAGTCAAAGAAAAAAACAACTGGGAACCAGTGCAGAGTAGTTACCCTTGCACTTTGGGTAGCTTTTATAGAGTTGCAACTCAGTAAGCCACTAAGACCTCTGTCAGCCTGAATGCAAGGGCACACTCGAAGAAATGTTTATGGACTTTATCTTACTGGTATTCATCTGGCATAGTTTATTCAAGATTTCTCTGTTTAGAATTTTAAAATATCCTATTTTGGATTCCAACTCATGCTGTTTTACTTGGAAAATTTTCTGTTTTGTTTTGAGATGCTTAGTGTGAGGAAAGTTGTCAGATAAACCTAAACTCTGGGCTAATAGTAATAGTATTAGGTGATGGAAATATCACCAGCAGAGGCAATAATGTACTGCCTAGGTGATGATAAACACTTAAAACATATTAGTAAACATTTTTCCATATGTAAACCGTAGATGATCTATTTTTCTAGTTTCTATAACTATTCTTTTTGGTTCTTTGGGATCACCCTAGGACACCAAAATCCCTAAGGAATTCATGCATAAGTAAGCTACAGATAAAATATTTAGAAGCCACTGGTGACAGTCAAAGAATATAGCTGCAAAAGACACAGAGTACCAAAATCCATCTTTCTGTCTGCTTCAAGCTGTGTTCACTGCAAATGAACCCAATGTCACTATAGCCCCTGAAGAAAATTTAAAACAATTTTTTAAATTGGTGTTACTATCCAGTTGAATATAATGAGATTTCCAGTCACTGTTCAGTAAAACTTTCCAGAATGTATGGCTGACCTTTGAGGGTTATATTTATTCACTGAGTATGCTCTGTGGTGTTTTACAAAGAGGTTTGGTCAGTCTAACATATAAGTTGCTAAAGCTTATATCCTTTCTCCAAACTACTAATTTTTTTTTTATTATGTCCATGTAAAATTTATTTAAATAATAGATATTTAAAATGAAGTAAACATAGTATTAGGTTTATAAACCAAAATAAAAATTAGCTTTCACTAGTTTCACATAATAAATGCTTGTTAAAAAATGGAAAATCTTTTGTAAGTATTTAAAAAAACTCAAGAAACTTCTATGCTTGACTTAATTTTTCATGGCTTATTTCAATATAGTATCAGTTTTAGTGTCTGCTAAGTCAGAATAATTGAGCCTCTTTTCCTTTGGTATTATACAGAGAGTTCATTGTGAAAAATTTCCAATTTTTAAACTTTTTTCCCATTTCTGGAATTGTGGTTTGGATTCAATCAAAATGAATATAGGGAAATTTAAATGAAGTTATTTTCATTATTTTTGCTATATGGTGCAAAGTCAGAAAAAGCCTATTCTTATGTAGGAATTGTACTCATTGAAAAAAGGAGCAAATTCTTTTATGTGGAGGTTTATTGGTGACCAAAAATCAGCTGGATTTGATTCCTGCATGCCTAATTTTACTGCTTTCGCTGAACCAGGCTGTGTTCGGTTTGAGGTGACAGGGGCTATTTGAGAAGTTTAATGTGATGCAGAATTGTTGCATGAAAGCAAAGAAAATCAAATTCACTTGTGCAGGAATATTGATTTTTCTGGGCAACATGAATACACATAGTAAATACTTAACTGTGTGCATTATACTTCTTCAATATCTCATAGCGAATTTGATTGTGGTCTATAAAGGGATTTCTCTCCAGTCAAAAAAAAAAAAAAAAAAAAAAAAAAAAAAAAAAAAAAAAAAAAAAAAGTGTGTGTGTGGGCAGTTTAAACAAACTTACTTGCTTTAAGACATTTAAAAGAAACATGACAGATCTCAAAGGGAACATTTAGTTTAAGTGTTAATAGAGAATTTTATTTTTTGGTCACATTAATGCAAAAGGAACCTGAGTGGTTTACACAGGAGTCTTCTTTCACAGTTATCTATCAGGTTCAAGGAAGAGTAGTGATCTCTAATAATCGATGGGATACGCAGGAACTCCCCAGTGCAAACAAACAGACAGGACGCTGAGGAGCTAACATTCTTTCTCGCTTTTTCCTGGAAAATTACTTTCACCACAGACAAACAACAGAATTTTCAACCCTTTTTAGGATCTGGGAAAAATTTGTTAGTTCTAAGTCACCACAGAATCAGCAAGGTTATCTCCATATTACTTTTATAAGGTTTGAATTTTAGGAGTGTGAAGTGTCTCTTGTTCCATAAGTGCTATAAATTTGCATATAAATAAGCAATTTTATTTAAAAAACAATACCATGAGTCAAGCTGTAAGCTACGAAAGTAAAAACAATTAAAAAATTTTAATTATGTATTTTAAACTAGTATATTTACATTTAGAAATGTACAGTTCAAAATAAAGTAGTAAATGTCCTGTAAGTTATCACCAGCATTTCAAAGTAGTTAGTAATTTTTTAAAATTTCAACTTCTATTGCCAATGGCAGTTTTCTTAAAAGAAAATAGATGAAAGACTGATTTTTGAACCCCAGAATTTTAGTAACATTCAAAACTTAAAAAGTGGATTTTTCTTCATGTGAAGTCAAAGTCTATCAACTTACATAGACAACTTCTTGTTCATTATTATTTACTTAACTGTCTAAACTGGAAGTTCTTGCCTGTCACTGTATAGACAGCAATAAAACACTAATGAAGCAGCTTCCATTTCTCAAAAGTCCTGCACTGATCAAGAGTTCAGCATTCAGGTTCGTAATTCTGAGAATGAATTAGTGGTTACAAAATAGCTGGAGGGTGAATAAGGTTTAGCTTATCTGAAATCTGGGGATATCTTTCACATAGATTTTAATTAAAAAACTCCTCAGACCAATTCAATTAACATCTTCAAGTCCCACACTTTCCTTTTGCTCTTTTTAGTGTTGCTGTTATTGCAATGACATCCAACACACAAATTCCCTATCAATGTTTTCTTGAATTATCTGCATTTTATCTGGCCAAAATCAGTTTTCTAGGCAAGGGTTCCAACTTGTTCAGCATCTTGCCAGCGCTTGTCAGTAGTGGGCAATATTCAGCACTGCAGTGGTAAAAAAGTGTGTGGAACTGCACAGGTGGAACTGCACAAGTAACAGTGCAACACACTCCAAGAAATAAAGTGTGGTCAGAAACTGGTTTTGAGACAGTTGGGTTTGGCACTACTTCAGTTATAAGAATTCAAGCAGTAGCTGAATAGAGGCAGCAAACTCATATCTCAAAACGTGACATGGGGCAATATTGAAAGTTCTCAAATAAAGACGGAAATAACCTATCAGTTCTCAGGCTGAGAGATGTTAAGCTAGAGAGATTCTATGAAGCATTCAAGTATCAGAGCTCTTGCTCTGTATTGCATAAAATGATTCAGCATTCAAAACAGTGATTAGATTAGAGAGTTTTCCAGTAGTGAAGATTAAAGGCTGTTTTCTGTAAATTTAAATAGTTTAGTAGTACCCTATTTAAGACCTGTCACAGTTTTTAACTGAGTTTTGTAAGAAACTACAATTTCATTTTCACTGCTGTTTGAAAATGATGTGGAGAACATTGAAACCAAATATGGATACTCACATAACAGCTACAAATTATACAATGAAGTAGCAAGAGCCCATTTAATCTTAGTCTTTGATTTTTAGGATGGGGGATATATTCACATTTCACTTTGAAAATTTCCTTTGCCTTTCTGTTGCTTTTATTTTTGAGATGTTTAAAAAATATTATTGAACACTTCTATCCTCTCATTCAATTTCTTGATTTAATTAGCTCATGAATATTATTTTCATTATTCCAAAGTAGATGGCACTGTTTTACTGTTGGTAGTTTCCTCTTATTATACTACTCTTGATCATTTCTTCATATACTATGTTTTTCTGAGACAAATGTTATATTAATTTTTAAACTGCTAATGTAAATTTTAGATGAATCTTTTATATATTTGTCAGAAATCAGTATTTTAGTAGATTTCATTTTAAATAAGTCAGGTTCTGGAAACAGTTTCCTACCTTCATGAACTTTGGACTTGAATATTTCACTAGCTGTAACTATGAATGATTTCCCATTGCTTCAAGTATTTTACTGTATTAACAAGAAATTAAAATGACCATTTGTTAGCTCAAAAATTATTCCTAAAATTTTCACTTAGTCTTAAAAATGTGTGTGCTTTACAAAAAGTACACTATTAGTATACTTCATTTAATGGAATTTTATGAAAGGCTGTATGTACAGCTCTAGGGCTTGTTAATCTTTATTATTCTTTTTTTTTTTTCTGAAAAAGAAAGATTGAATTCAAGTTGTGTAATTATACTCTGACTACTACTGGAAAACAGGAAGAATAAATCCATTATGATTACTTATAATTTCTAGAATGGGAGCACATTAATTCAGTTGAAAAAATATATTTGAAAGAACTCTGAAAAGAGTAGTCTAAAACTCATGTTGGTAGACTGATAGTTAAAATCACTGTTTACTTCAGCCTAGAGATAACATATGTAGATACAGCAAAATTAAAACTGTTGAAATATTAGGATTAAAACCTTCTTGTTGAAGGCGCAGAGTTGGACTAGATGATGTTCAAGGTCCCCTCCCAAACCAAACCATTCTATAATTCTATTATTCATTCTATGTGTCTATGACCAGAGATTAAATAAGTGGGGTGCGGATAGGCCTCACTATTCTAATTTTATTAGTTTACATTAAAATCTATCTTCCCTGAAGCTTGAAAATGGATATCCTTGCAAGAGAGCAGGAGCTTCAGTGTCCAGTGTCCTACCTGACCAGCAGTGTGGCCAGACCCCTGCCTTTGTGCCTTATCAGACACTCATGGGAAGGTGATCTGAAGCAAAACACTCTCCTCTCTGGTCTCTGCATGATTTTTATTGACTTTGTTGTGTGCAGAATTTGCTGGACATTTAAGACTATGATCTTACCAATTTTAGAATGACTGCATTTGCAAAAATCTCATTATACAGAATGTGTCATGCATTGATACAAAGGAAAGTGACAGATGAAGACAGCTAATTCTGAATCAAGAAGGGCTATATGGGATTATGAAATTCTTGGGAAAGGATGTATGCTTCAAGGAGGTAGAGAGATGATTTCTGAGTGTGACCTTCTTATCTGAACGTATTATTTAAAAAAATTATTCCTTTTAGTAAACTATTTTAAAACATTCACTGGCTGCTCCATAAATGTAAACAGGTATTGCTGAAGCTGATTTTAATTTGGAGGAAAAAAATCAATGAATTGTCATGTGTAGTTTATTGTTCTCATTCTTGACACAATTCTCTACCCCTACCCTGCTAAGGTAAAAACTCTCTCTTTGCTTTAGTAGCTGTTTTGTAAGATAAACTTCATAATTTTAATAAGCTCAGTAAGCTCTGTTTTGGCTAATGGCATTGGTTTAAAACTCTTCGTGGCAATGCAAGCTTGTTATTTTCATTCTGAAATAATGTAATTTGGCTGAATCTCACTAAGGTTTAGGCCTAAAGAAAGAAAGAATTTATATGATGCTTGCTGTTGAAAATCTATTATAAGTATTAGCAAGGTAAAAATTAAATCTCTTATGCATGTTTTGTTTACTGATATTCAAATATTCAGCATATTTTTAAATTTTAAATTTGAATTTCAATTGCGATTTTTCTCATCAGCAGATAGCTACCATTAATGGAAATGATAAGGGACTCATAATAAAGGAGACCAGATTAAATTAAATGGTATTTATAGCTTTAGTCAATGTTCCAGAACACAGAAACCAAGTGATCTTCCGTAGCCCCATTGTGCTTTACATCAGAATTCTGGGTTCCGGGATATGAGAGGAAACAGTATTAGCTTGATTTTATTGATATTAACCCTAATGGTTTTTTATGATTCACAAGGAGCTTTTATTACACAGAAGCTGAAGGTTTGGTAGTTTTTTGGGAAGTTTCATTTTCTTAGCACTCCATGCCAATTTCTCTTTAATTATTGGAGAGGTTAAAACAACAAAATCTGACAGACTGTTAGCTGAACTCAACCCAGACAGATGGCACCATTCTATTCAAGCCAGTTTTGTGAAAGTTCTGCTGCACCATATGCTAGAATCAGTTCAACAGCTAATTAGTGCTTTTTACAAGACAATCATTCTCCCAAGAAAATTTCTTATGGACAGGTCACAAATACAGAGTGAGAAACTCCAAACTGCATATTGTCTCACTGGTTTGTCTGCTCCAGTCATAAATAAAGGTTAGCGTGGTAAGACATCTTGAATAACCTTTCAGCTCAATCCCAGTAGTACTGACATTCCTAGGCTGTATTTGGAAAATAAATATCGAATGCTGTAGTGACTCAGAAATTTTTCCCTCCTTTTTCTTAACAGCTGTGTGGTAAAAAATGGAATAAAGTTGATTATGCAACTGAGTTCCCATCTATTAAAATAATCAAATTAAAAGAAAAAAAATTGCAACAGAGAGTTATAAAAGTTTGGGACTGCCAGCCCAAGAAGAAAAGTGATTAATATAATAATGAAGCACAGCTTACTTAGACATTAACTTTAGTTTAGCAGGCAAAAAAAATCCAAAAAAATACCCAATGACAAACCAGAAACAGAATGCCAATATTTTCCTAGGGCAAAGCAAGAGGAAGGTGAAGAAAGATATCTTGATATGGTAATATGCTATTTGCTACCCTCTTCCTGTTATTTAATATGACTCTCTGAAGTCAGATTTTTTAAGACTTATCTATTCAATTAGACTGTTGATGTTCAGGCTTTACAATTTCACTCTCTGAGGCATGCCTTCTGCATAACTAAACTGATATGCAAAACACTTCAGTAGTCTTGATGTTCAGAGAAATTGTCAGAATAAGAACTCTGTAATTACACAATCTGAGAAAAAAAAAGAATTTTATGTGAAACAGATGTAGAAGAGACCTATTAGAATGATCTGAAGAAAGAGTTAGTTATTACAGAACAAGTATCTATCTGTGGTATTTCATAGGCATTTATAAGCAAGCTGTCTTTGCAGATTTTGTGTGATTGGAAACTATGCTATGATGCTATGTAAATAAAACTGTTTATATCCCAGACTGTTCAAGCCAAGAAGAGACAGAGAAAACACTCATGACCCTACAAAACTTTAAAAAAATACATTCTAGGGAATCTTGGCCCTCTTTTCAATCATTTTTTCATAGCAAAAAAAGTGTCAGGAAGAATTTACTTTTTATTAGATACAACAAAGAGGAAAGTTTCAAAACAGTTGTCTGATGGAACATCACAGCCAAAAAACCTACAAATTTTTAAGAGAAATATTATCATCTATTCAAAAGAATGCATCAGGAAGCTAAATAATTTGGTTTAATTTGTTGTGTGGTTTTTGTTTGTTTTGTTTCCAGAATATGGTTTCCCTAAAAACCTAATATGGCTGTCTGGAACAAGTCATAGGGTTTTTTCTAGTTGATTATTCTAGACATATTAAGGTGGTTTTTAAGTGCATTATGAGCTGGAAAATTTTTTTAGATACTCAACTGTGATCAAGTTGATACTCAAGATACTCAACAGATCAAGTAGAGCTCAAATAATAGGATCTGCTACTGCTTAAGCTGCCTCTGTTCAACCAATAAAAGCACTCAATTTCCCTGAGCAGATGAAAAAAAAAAACTCCTACTCTCTAAAACAGCTGTTTCTGGCAATGTATTTGAATGCATTGCACTACTGCAGTAAGTCTCATGGTTCAGAAAACCAAATGAACACTTACAACATGCATCTTGAAGAATATGCATCATGTGATCTCTGCATGTACATTATGTTCAAGTCCTTGGAATATTAATCACTCTTGGGATACAGGTGTTTTTCCAACAAGCTACCTCCTGCTGGGAAAATACAGTCAAGACTTATCGTTAGAACAAACAGTATAGCTGACTGCCATCTTTCTAGACCGTTTCCTTATCTTATGTTGGATGATGTGCTTTGTTGACAAGGAATTTTGTTTTAAGCCATTACCATTCCCAAACACACACCCCCCTTATTTAAATAACTTGAAATGTGTCAGTAAAATGTGGGAGACAAGGGGAGATTTTGCTGCTATAGGGATGATTCAGTAGTTTATTTTATACTTATGAAAACCCAGAGACCAAATGTCTCAGGTTAATGTATGCATATGCCACCAGAACAATATGAAACTAGATTTTTAATAAACTTGAATTAGCATTGTTGACCTTGGCTAAGGTTTGATTTCCCATCCAGACACTCTCTCATTCCTCATCCTCAATAGAACAGAAGGAGAAAGTAGGATGAAAAACATCCTGGCTTGGGGATAAAGACTGGGAAATCACTTACCAATTACTGTCTTTGGCAAAATAGGCTTACTAGATTTGGGGGAAAATAATTTAACTTGTTGAAAATAAAATTAGATTCGGGAAGCAAATTCTAGTTGTTGAAGCGCTGGTTTGAGACTGGGACTTCTGTGAAACCAGAGAGAACTAGGAGCACAAAAGCTATGGAGGATGATTATATCACTCTTTTATAAGTGATTTTAGAGAACAGGTATTCTATTCAGTGCTTCTCACTTCACAGTCATCACTAGAATTCTTAGCTGGTCTCTCCATCAAAGAGAAATCCAGCTCTGGTGACTATAAGGAATTTTTACTTTTTTTGAAGGAAGAGAGACTTAAGAAAGAGATGGAAGGAATATTCCCCCAGAAAGTATGTTGCATAAGATTAGATATCTGTAGCTGTGGACGAAACAGGCATTGCAGTGAAAAGTAAACCCTTCACCAAATATGCTCTTATATGTGTTTGATAGCACAGCCTGGCAATGAGGCAGAAAGACTTTTGTATGGCAATTGCTGTCAGCAAACAGCAGCAAATCACCACAAAGAAGAGAGTGGCAGTTCTCAGTAAAGAATGTTTATGACAACTAAGTATGTTTTTTGCATGTATATTTGCTTTTCTACATGAGAGAAAGAACATGAACTACTTTCAAAACTGATGCCATACATAGTCTTGGCAGGAGATTGCTGTGGGTGTGCAACTTCTGCTAGTTGTCCCAGGGCATTGTCATGCACACCAACATAAGGGACACCTGCCAGCACTTTGGAAGTCATGCTACCTTCTCAGTCCCCAGGGATATGGCCCTCAAAAGAATGAGTTGCCATCCCACCTGCTCTGCAAGCTATCATCTTGTGATGCCTGTGAAAAAGATGTGTGTGGGAGAATTGCATTGCATGACATGTTCACCAGACACTGCACTTGATTCTTTTTCTTTTGCAGCATATCTAAAGGGGGGAGTCTGAGATGCTACCACGAGCCTTGGGATCACGATGTGAAGAAATCATAACATTCAAAAATAAGCCCAAGAGTATTACCCAGAGGCCAAGGAACTTAAACTTCAGTACCAGGAGTCAGAATATATCCTTGCTTGCAAGCAGAACTTGTAGAGCACAATGCAGAACCATCAATTTCTTCATATCATGCATCATATATAAAAGAGCCTACACTAATACTACAGTCTACCTAAGAACTGAATACCACTGCACAAATTTGGGTGTTAAGAGCATGTAAGATGAAGAACATTAGCTTATTAAATTTTTGAGTAGATTTAGGATCTCTGTTGCAGTTCAAGCAGGAGATGAACTAAAAATACAAATAAATATCCATACTTATGCTTCTTCCCAATAATTATTTTTAAAATAACAAATGAATTGAACTTTTTGAATAATTTATAATCCAACTGCCATCTCTGGTTCAAAAATCTAGCTATCTTATTCCTGAACATTCATGCTTTTTTTTTTTTTTTTTGCCTCGTCTTTGAGAGCTACAGTAAATACTGCAGATCTAAGTGATGGTAATTATTTAAATAAAAATGAATATAAAATTAACCATCTAGACTTCTATTTCCAAAAAATGTTTTGTCCTATCAGTGTTGAAGTATGATAATGTTATCATTTAGCAAGTGAACCAAAGCAAGCATGATGAGCAGTTTTTAAAAATCACTGATTTTTGATAGTTTTCACTTTGACACATTCTGATAATTCTGAAACAATTAAAGCTGGTTGTACATGCCCCTATCTAAAGTTTGTCAATTCATCAGAAAAAGAACACACTACTAGTCACAGAAAAAGAACACATTACTTCATATGTTCTCTGCTTATGGTTTAAGATGTTTGCAATTTTTATGCAGTTAATGTTGTGCAATATAAAGTAATGCCACTCTATTGATAAGTATATATATTTGTTTCAAATTTCAACATAATAGCATAACATGTTTTTACATCTAGGAAATTTGTACATGTGTCCCTGGAATTCACATTTAAATAGCTTGTTATCATGCTTTACCTGTCAGATTTGATGAAATTAACTTTTTTTTCATAACATCTACCATCTCAAGATGAGAATTGTAATGGCATTTTATTGCTAAGATATGTGGTTTTATAAAATTAAAACACCTTTCTGACCTTGAAAATGGAATTCACTGGAGTTTCAGATGTGCTTAATATTCCTGTGACTGATTATCCTCAAAATGCTTTTACTGAATGTTGCCCTGTTCTTATATCTGCTCCACTAGTGGAATGATCTGAGAACATTTTTTTCCATTACAGCTTCTTTCTCGTCTTTCTTTTAATGTCTCACAAGAGCAGCCATTCAAAGCGAGTTGATCTCTCCCTGCTCTCAAAACCATAGAAATCCTCTTCATAACAGAAAGAATTACATCAGGTCTGAATGGTCTGGGTGAGAAATCAGATCTTCCCTTGGTATGATTCTAAGCAATTTTAGGGCTTGCATGCTTTTTTATTATAGAGCCACACAAGGATAACAGGTAGGGAAATCAAAAGTCACCTAATTATACTGTCTAAAAACTAATCCAAGCAAGTCTTCTGCCCATTTTGCATCAATTCTCATTTAGAGAAGACAAATTATGTGATTAAAATGGTAGAAGAGTAGATTAATCTCATGTGTCATGTCCTACATGCCTTTCTCTGCATAAGGCTGAAATGAAATTTAAATTATGTATGCATTAGTTTGTGTGTGCATGGGGTGGTATTTTTACGTGCAGTCTTGCACAATGCTGAGATTGTCTGAGAGCCCTTATGGGCACATTGACTGAACCTAAAGCTAAAGCATATTTTACAATGGTATAGCTGGTCTAGTGCATTGTATTATTTCATACTGTACACTGATTGCTGTGTATAAGTGCAAATCTTTTTAAGGGTGATGATGTCTCCAGGCAATGGATGTCAAGATGCTTAATGGCTGCACAAAGCCCTATGAAAACTAATTGTGTAGGAGTTAGCATAATAGAGCTATAACTGCAAACATCAGCAAGGCAAAAATATATGAAAATTTTGAGTTGCAGATTTGATTGGGGCTTTGTGGAAAACAACAGAAATAAAGTCTGTGAGGTAACTAGGTGAATGACCCTCCTTTCCTTAAGTGTTTCCCAAAAAGAAAAGTGTTATCACCTGCACTTGATTATGATCAGTAATGCTAACACAGAAACACCTGATGTTTGATTGATGCAATGTACTCTGATATATTTAAATCAAACTTTTAGATTTAGTCTGTAATCCAATTCAATGAAAGGATGCTTTTTTCAGCATTTTTCAAACTGGCATCAATGATCCACGTAACCATACCAATTAAGACCCTGAAGCACTGTATGTTCATAAAATATCATAATTCAGAGATAATGAAAAGAACTTGAACTAGAATAGGTTTTAGAAGTGGAGATCGATGAGTGAAGGGAAATACACATTTTAAACAAAAATCAGAAAAGAAATGCAAAAAAGGACTTAAAACAGCATCTTTTTATTTTCCAAATATAATGTCTGTAAGTAATAAGTCATACAATCATAGAATATCCTGAGCAGCAAAGGACCCACAAAGATTGTCAAGTCCAACACCAGGCCCTGCACAGGACAACCCCAAGAGTCACACCATGTGACTAAAAGTTTTGTCCAGACACTTCTTGAGCTCTGTCAGTCTTTGGTGCTGTGACCACTGCCTTGTGAAGCCTGTTCCAGTGCCCAGCCACCCTCTAGGAGAAGAACCTTTTCCTAATATCTAAGCTAAACCTCCCCTGACATTTTTTTATGTCATCCCTTTAGGTCTTGTCACTAGTCACCACAGAGAAGAGATCAGTGCCTGCCCCTCCTTTTCCCCTCATGAGGAAGCTGTAACTGCAGTGAGATCTCCTCTCGGTCTCCTCCAGGCTGAACAAGTGACCTCATATATTCCTCATGGAGCTTCCTCTCAAGGCCCTTCCCATCCTCATGGCTCTTCTTTGGATGCTCTCCAAGACCTTAGTGTCATTTTTATATCCTAACACCCCAAACTGTACACAAGACTAGAGGTGAGGCTGCACCAGCACAGAATGGAGCAGGAAAATCCCCTCCATTGACCAGCTGGTGATGCTGTTCCTGATTCACCCCAGGACAGGGCTGGCTCTCAAAAAAGTGAGTAGTCCTCTATCAGGTATCTTGGTGGTAATTATAGTAAAGAGAAACATCAAATATCCATTTCAGAACCTGTCCCCAGAGAAACATGAGGTGCAAACTTTGAGCTTGTAGACACAAAGGCAGTCATTGTCAGTAAAACCCACTTTGTATAGAAAAAAAAATCAAGGATAGGAAAGACCAAATTTTTTTGTTGCCATGTTAGCATTTATCTCTGTATGTATCTGTCATCTGGCTATTCTGACCTATATAAAGTTGGAAAAAAAGTACTAAGATCTTATTAAAGAGAAGTATGTTTTTCAAATCACACTATTTACTATAGAGATCAAGTAGGAAATTCTAGCTGAATTAATCTGTAACAGAAATTGCCATCAGGTTTACTGCTTTCACTGTTTAATAGACTGCCAGCAGTGCATTGTTTTTAGGGATAATTTGGCATTTAAAGTCTTTTACATTATTTTAGTCTTTAGTCTTTTCCTTATGAAATCTTGCCTTTTTTTTTTTTTTTTTTACGGAGGTTCTGCTCTGTAATGGAATTAATTTTGCTCTTACTCACTCTGCTATCACTTTGAATCCAAGACGGCTGCTCCTCAAAGTTCTCATCCCACAGTCTTTCTATAGATGTTATGCTCACTTACAGAGAGAAAGTTTTGGAGTATTTTGCAATAAAAGATAAGTTCCTTGAGTGACCAAAAAATGTGATTCTAATTTATGTACCTAAATAACAAGAAAACTAATTTTGCAGTTTGTCATTTTTATCTTTACATTGAGTCAGGCATGATGCGAATGAAATTTCAGAAGAATTCTACAACATTTTAGGAATTAATATTGTTCCTTACCACCTTATCCATCCTTATACAGATTTGTATATGTTATCCTAGCTGGTTATGGCTGGGATAGAGTACCTTTTCCCCATAATACCTGGTAGAGTGCTATGTTTTAGATTTAGTATGATTCCCATTGGCCCACTTGAGCTTGTCATAGAATCACAGAATTGATTCCTAGAATCATCAAGGCTGGAAGAAGTCTTTGAGATCATCTAGTCCAACCACTCACCAGTACTGTAAACCCTAAACCACTAAACCAGATCACCTAGTGCCAGGTTCAGATTCCTCTTGAATTCCTCAAAGGATGGTGACTCCACTACTTCCCCAGACAAACTATTGTCGTCTTAATCCCTAGCCTTCTGATGATTGTTTACATACTTTCCCTTGCAGTCTCTCAAAACAATGGAGATTGTTTTGATTCCTCTCTATGATGGACTTCTGAGTTGACCATTGAGGTCAGAGAGGTGTCCTTTTCACCTACCAATCCTCAACCAGGTTCCCAATCCTACTTAAACCCTAAACCATAATAAACTGTCTTTTTTTTCCTCACTTCAACCAAACTGGTGAGTGTGGTCTTTTTGTGTCCATACTTGCGACAAACTATTTTAGTCTCTGATCCCCTAACAGTGAAAAAATTTCTCCTAATATCTAATGTGAATCTTCCCTGCACAGTTTAAGGCCATTTCCCTCTGGTCACTGTAGGCATGGCAGAAGAAACCAGTCTCCACCTCACTTTTTTATTACTATAATTTGTATTTGTATTATTGTATGTGCTTATTTTCAATTATTAAACTGTTTTTGTCTCAACTCATGAGTTTTAGGAGTTTCTTTCCTGATTCTTTTCCCCATCCCATTGCATTCTGTGTCTCCTAACAGCTCATTACTCAATGAAAATGGAGACAACTTAGTGCATTTCAAAGAAGTAACAGACAAAAAGATGTCTTTAGTTTTAAAAGAGCCTTAAGTAAAACACCCTAGGGAATAAAAACACATTGTAGAATCTGCACAGGAAAAGATTACCACACAATGGATAGAGTAGTACTAGGTGAAAAAAACCCCTTTGTATGTTCTTTCTGAACTTTGATTAAAGACATGATAAGATCACAGTAACTCATTGGTTAAACCAGCAGAAGACAGCACATTGTGATGAGCACAGCATGGCAATTACCTGCTTAACACAATCAGGGATATTATGTGTGTGTCTGTGCTCAAAGAAACAAAACGAAATAAAATGTAGGCTTGCCTTAGTCATCGCAATCCTGACTGAGAGAAGCAAAAGTCAGAGACGGCAGTTTCTGAGTACAAACATATGAAACGATCTTCTTCCCACCAAAGCTCTTGGGGTTTTCCTTCTTCACGGAAGGGATAAAATGCAACAAAAGCTTTAGACTGGCTCATAATTAGGTGAAAGAAAAATCCCTATTCAACATACTAGACACAATGCACTTCGTTCAACTGCAGATTTTACTATTACAAAAAAACATAAAATAATATAATTAGCTGAATTTTCTACTGCTACACAATGAGATCTTATTCCTTTGTGGAACTGGTAACCAAAATAGCTTTTCATGAGTCACAATTACTTCAGACACAATAACTGACTCTGAAGCCCCATGTCACAACCAGTGCTTGAGTGCATGTGCAAACTGATACCCAGAAACTTATCACTTATCTAGAAAACCTGTTTTCTATTTTGTTCTCTCAGATGATATCACACTTGGGAAGAAAAGATTATTTGCCTGTTTTGAATGTTTATTTTCCAGAAAACTGGGCATGGCAACAGCTGGGCCAAGGCTTTCTTCTTTTTTTTTTATGTGGAGCAGCTTTACCACCAGTCTGACCCATCATTCCTATTCTGCTTCCTCCACAGTTTGTGCCTTTAATGGGAAGGGGTATTAACACTCTACCTGTGACAGCAGCTCAGCAGACTGTCATGTTCAGAAGCAGATTTTGAAAGCAGTTCATGCAAATTACATGCCAGCTTGTCGTATTGAGTAGAAGAGAAAATTAAGAGTATAAAAGTCTTCAGCAATGACAGTTAAAAGAGTAAATATGAAAAGTTCTCTGTCAAGACAGAAAAGAGAAGCAAGGTGACAAAAAGTAGAAGAAAGTAGTTTAATTCTCATGAACAAGGTATAGCTAGCAGCAATGGTTAATAAGTCAAAACTTCTGAATATCTTAGATGAAAATATGTGAAGATAAAGAGCACAGTAAATCTTAAAAATTAGTAACACTTATGAGACTACAGAAACTGAAAGAAATATGATGGCATATCAAAAGAAATAGAAAAATGAAATTTGATGGTGGGAGAAATTAAATCCTCCTGTTAAAAACCAAAAAGACTGCATTTAGCATAGGGAAAGCAAATACTGAACACTTACTGATATTTTCTAAAATTTTTCCTGTATGCATTTTGCTTGAAAAAAATGCCATTACCCTGGTAAACCTACATAGGTTGATCATGATTAGATACTATATATATAAATGAGGAACCACAGAAAAACCTCTCAGACATTTTCTATACCTTTTGAGAGGCAAAGAGAAAGCACCAAGGTGCAGCCCTTGTATCAGTTGGGGGAAGAACACATTCTGTCTACAGGAGTGCAGTGTGTGGTTCTCTTTAAGAAAACTATCTCTGGAGTAAGGCTGTGATGCTCAATTTATCACAGCTAAACCTAAGAGACCATTTTTAAAAAGATGATAAAAATCCTTGCTCCATTTAGATGATGGAATAATAGATAGCCAAGATACCATGCAATAGTATTTTTCCTCAGAAATACTATCTCCAGAAAAACTCTTTGTGTCTAGATAAAAAAAGGACTGTGAGGAAGACTCCTTTGGTTTAAAACTTTCCTTCTCTCCTACACTTTTGATTAATTTCTTTGATTGTCATGGTGAGTTAGTGAAAAACCTTCTACTACCAGTCTTTACCTATCCTCCTACAGAAGAAGAAGAAATCAGCACACATCTTTATTTTTTTCTACTAAGTACAAGTAAGTTTCTCAAACCTGTGAGGTCACTCAGATTTGTGAGGCACTCACCATTAAATAATTCTCCTCTCTTCAGCACGCAAACATTATTTCCCTTGTAACTTATCCCTAACGAGGGAGGAAATAAGTGCTATAAATTATATTAATTTGTCCAAATGCCTCACATCTAAGTAAAATTAATCAATGCAAAGCATCAAAAAATAGCTTAAACTTATCTTCCTCCTTCTTCCTGCTTCACTATAATTTTCTTTTTTATTATTATTATTTAATTCCTCCTTATTGCAAATAAGAGAATGGAAGGATAACTGCAGCTCATTTTCAGTCCTAAAAGTTGCTGAAAGTGGAAAACATTAGCAAACTGAATGTTTTTCCTATTATGCAGAAAGAATGTTTAATTTATTTCAGTAGTTAATTTTCCCAATAGGTATTTTTTAACACTACAACACGAACATAATATTTAATACATTCAAAATCTTTACAGCCTGATATCCATCAGACTTCAAATTATTAGTCTTTTCTCCAATTAAATATGCTATAAACCTTATTACTTTCTTAAAGAAAAAGTTCAAGCTATGATAAAGGGAATGGGTTTACAAATTTATATGCGTGTGTGTGGGCATGCAAATTAATTATGGCAGAATTTTTTAAACATTTAAATCTCTAATGTATCCTTTAGAAATGTTGCAGCTGGAATATATTCATATGAAGTAAACAAATAAATTTCAGTTGAAGTTGTTGTTGTTTAAGGTAGCTCAATTTAAGAGTCAAAAATTTAATCAAAAGTTAATTAAACTTCACAATATAAGAACAATGTTTTTTCCTCCACACTGAGATAATTTCATGCTCTACCAGCTGAAATATCTTAGTCTCCAAGCTGAATGTTTCAATTCTTTCTCCCACGCTAGAGAGTTTTCACTTTACAGAGGACAGAATTTCTTATTCACTTGCCTGTATAGGTGGTTTGGTATCATCTGTATTATCACCCACCAGGATAACCTAGTCAATCCAGCACTGACTGCTTTTAGTACATTTTTGTCCTCTTTTTAAAAGAGATCCTGAATTGAAGATACATATGTATGAGAAAATGATGCATACTCTCAAGAAAGCAATGCATTCTTCATGATTTCATTGGTTTGCCACATTCCCTTGAGTGGTTGGAGGTAGGCAGATTGAAGCAGCCTTTACTTTTACACAAGTTGCCGTAGAATTAAGGGAGAAGGAATGTGCTCAAATGCAAAAAAAAGACTTTTTTTTTCAAATTTAGCAAATGATAAGGGAGGATTAAAAACTGAGTTTAAGAACTACTCAAGATCAGAGAAAGATGAAAGCTACAGAATTTTGCACCTGATTTTTATTCTGAAATAGCTCCTTGCAATCTCCACTACTGTATTTCAAAATTAGATGATGCTGAAGAAGTAGAGATTCCAAAACTTTTAAGGTTTTTCTCCTAAATGAACTAGATACAAGTAATTAAAAAAAAAAAATCCAAATTCTGTTTCTAAAATATACGTTTACAACAAATTTGCCTACAGAAAGTTTTCAAGGGCATAATACGATTTCAAAAATTGTAGCATTCACTTTGTGATAGTTAGAAATAGTTTCTCTACATGAGTGAATACACCAGTCTTAGAAATAATGATTACTATGAATGCAAATTCTTCAAATCTGCTTGTATGTCTTTTAGTACTTGAAATACTCAATTTTAGGCTTATAAAAAAAGATAAATACAGGTGACATTAAGACCAATTGAAGGACAAGTTAATCTAGAATGAGTTGTCCTAGTTTTGAAATATTCAAAGCTTGTTACTTTACTGTGATTACTTTTAAGGAAGGAGTGACATGAACATGATTGTAAATGTTCTCTAGGAAGTTAATACATTTTGTAGGATAGTATTTCTGAATCTTAATAGCTTAGATAAATATTCTTTTGTTTAGCATGCTAAGGAGAAGACCCAACAGAAAACTATATATTTGGCTTTTTTTCCAAATTATGTATAGCTCTGTTACAGGCTTTGTGCTGCCTCCCAAAAATGAAGCTTTCATTTAATTTTCAGTTTGTTTGGACTAGGTAGTAGCATCAATAGTAAGGCTGTTTTGAATCCATTGCAAAGTTGGAGAGAAAAAAATATAAAATAATTTTTTTCCTTCTTACACCCAAGTTTTGAATATTTAAAAAAGCACCAGCAATCAGAGAAGAGAAAAGAAAAAAAAAATCAGCATGCAGATTCCTTTCCTTCAATATCAGTCTCGTCCAGAGTTGAGTTTTCAGGGGAAGTCAGATGATCTGACTCAAACTGCAGGCAAAATGTAAATCTTCCGAAGAGGCCAAACCATCCAAAAATCTGAATGCATAAGAAATTGGTGCATTGGACAGCATATTTCTCAAATTTAATAGTGTCTGCATTCAAAATTATATTAAAACTTTTATCTCTGACCATCATCCTAGGCCTCAGACTTAGCATAAGAAATGCTGCCACTACCAGTGTAATTTGTACCATTTTATCTGCAGCTTTTCAAACAGTCTTGGTTTTTGAGTGTACCTCAGCATCTGAAGTTATTCACTAGTATGAATATACACTTCAGTCTAGCTGAGTGCCATTCCTGCCTGAAAAAGTGAGTGGCAAATACTGAGCACTGACCAACCACAAGGATTTCGCAAACTGCTGGATCACAATGAGGAAACATTAGAATTTAATATAAATATTTGTATGTACGGATTGCACTAACCCAAAAGCTCCTTTAATATGCATCTAATAAATTTTTCATATTAATTTCCACCAAATATAATATAAAGCTTGAATAACCTCTCACCACTGTGACTAATGCGCATCAAATAGGGTGCACATGATCATAAATCATCTCACTGTTATTCTGCCCTGTAAAGTTTAAACCATCACATTTCTATTTTCCTCTTATAGTGGAAAATAGTAAAAAAATATAAGATATTAAGAACTTTTGGTAAGGAAAACAAACCAAACTAAAATTTTTCAGTGACACTTTAAAACTTCCCATCCTCAAGAGTTATAGTAGAAAAAGACCAATCCAGAAAACGACAAGAAGGAGAAACCAAGGTCCATATTAAAACTCTTTGTCTGAACAGCTCCTGAAAGGATGAGTGCTCTTACCAGGTAAAAAGATGACAAAAGAAATCCAATTATTGATTTTAAAGTCATTAAAGACAGAACAATAAGCTGAAGAGGAGTTGATTACAGATTGCCTCTCCGAGTGGGCATCAAAACAAAGTAGGCACATTGAAAATGAAAGGTGTACTTCATTTAAAATGTAACTAGACGATACCACAGAGGTATATCATGACAAAAATGTGCATGAATTCAGAAAATAAGAAAACTAAAGGTTAAAAAATAACTATCATGGGCTATACAATACATAGAGATGACATCCAATTCATGAAGTACTGGTTTACAACTTTCTGGGGGCTGGGAGATCATAAAAAAGGAACAATCACTACATTCATGTCTCATTTGCTTTCATTGTTAGTCTGAATCTGTGTAGGCGTACTATTTATTTTTCTGGTATATATCATGTCCTGCTCAAACATGTCAAAAATAGCAGTCAATAGCACTTTATATCTTCCCATGTACATGATCCTCCAGAATTAGGCAACTGCAGTACACTCTGCCTTGGGCCATTTTCAAAGATTCTTTATCATTGCAGTCACAGTTCTATGCTGTATCCATCAGATAAGAGTTTCAGAAACTCTATCAGAACACAATTGTGGATCTCATTTTTGACATAAACATAAAAATACTAAATGATAAATTGAATTGTTGTTCACTTTACTTTGCATGACCTAAGGAAAAAAAAATTAAGAAATCAGATCACAAGTATATTCATGAACCAGTATTTGAAGTTATTTACTGAAAATAAACTCATTGGGGATTTTAAAGCACAGTCATTCAGCAGTCAGATGTATACTGTTCTAATGGCAAAAATTTATCTTTTTTATTCCAAGCAGTTGACCAAACCCAATTCTTTAACACAAAAATTTACTCTCAGCAACCTGTTAAGTTAAAAACAAAAGTCACTTCAACAATTATGTGAATTCACTAACTCATAAGATTGCCAAATGGGACAAGGTCTTGTAACTGACTACAGGATTTTTACCTTTGAGTTTTGAAAATCCTATGACCTTTACAGTTATGAGTACTCGGTCATTAAAAAAGACTGTTCTGAATGGTTTTGCTTCACTGGGAATATCTGAAATGCACTTATTTTTCTCTGTTTTAGTTTCGTTGTTGTTTTGGTTTGGTTTTTAACTTATAATTTACAGCTAACACAAGTAAGTTAAAATCAGCAGAATCAGACAATGAAAATAAGAGCTGCCATCTCTTACAAGACCAGACCTTTATAGATAGCGCTGTGATTTTATTCAAAAGCTTTAACAATTCAAATATAATGAAATGCTTTAGCAGCATGATGGCATTTTCAGTTTCCAATCTGACAAAACTACTGTCCAGGATGTTCCAAGGTTTCAATATTACTGATAGCACTTCACAATTCAAAATGCTTTCAAAAGCTTTCTGCAGAGACTTTGGCTAGATGTGAAGCAGTGAACTGTTAAAGAACCAGGAAAAGAAATATGCAAAATCATTTGGCAGATAATTTTATTCTCTGAGTGTACCCAAGGCTTTTTAAGAACTGCACAGGTATTAGCTGCTGCCTACTCATTCTTCCACCATGGAATTTTGCTTCTGCAAATTTTATTACAGTATAGGGAGGATGGCTTTCCCTTGGAAAAGTAAAAATTTTTGAGAAGCAACACAATATTATATTGGCCAATATAATATAAACCCATATATAATGGTTTATAACAAAGCAAATTTTGCAGTTTTAATTTACTGTATGTGAATGATAAGGAAAATGGGCAAGTATAAAATAGACAGGAAAATGTAAGCAATACATTATAAAATTATACTGTGGGGCAGGGAAAATGGTTTCATAGGTTTGTTAGTTGTAGGTTTGATGTGATTTGGACTTTAACCCCAGCCAGGTAAAATTCTTGGTTTGGAATGTTCTTATCAGAAGTTGGTAAGAGTTTCCAAGGCAACCTAATCCTCTGCCCAGGGTTTCGACCATCCCATTGTCTTTCTCCCTTATCTCAATGCATCTCCCCTCCCCACCCATCATCTCCCAGGCCGAAACCTTTCTCAGAGAGGTGTCGGACAGTGATTGGTGGATCTCCCAGGACCCCATCCCAATTTACCTGATTCGTTAATGTTGTGTATTGCATTTGGCCTTGCCCACCTTGCTTTGTTTCATTGGTCTTGTAACTGGTGCCCACCCCTGAGATTGCTGGGAAACAAAAACTCCTTGCAAACGGGGCCCTGGGTCACTCTCCAGAGGCGCAGGCCTGGAACCAGGGACTGCCCCTGTGTTTCCCGAATAAAACCTTCTTCCTGAGCCTAAGAGTGTCCCCTCTTTCGAACCACGGCCGTCACAGCTAAGGCGAAGGCACTGTGGAGCCAAGACCCACGCAAAGGTACTGTTGGGCGTATCAGAGCTAGCAGGGTGGTCCAGCCGACCGCTGGGCTGACCTGAGAGACAGATACGCGAAGCAACATTATACATAACAACAGGGAACCTGTGAGTTCTGTCATGGTCCACTTTCAAATTAAGGTCATGTTCTCTCTCCTTTTTTTACTGTTAAAAATATTGAATTTCAGTTTAATGAATTACTAAAATGTATTTCTAATCCTTTATATGTTATTGACTAATATGAAACGAAGGCAAATTGAACTACAATTAATGCAGGTGAATGCTCTTCATAGTACCACAGACATCTAATGACTATATCAATAAATGCACTGTAAGCAATCTCACCTTACTGGTGTTAGATAGCGAGTTTAAAAACCTGAAAAAACCTTTTGATTCCAGTAGTTAAAAGTTCAAAGTACACTACTTCAAAATAGAATAGAATTAAAAGGTACCACCAACTAATTCAGTATTGACTCTCTCAGGAAAACAATAGAAAATTATTGTCATTTCTGAATGCAAAGAGCACAATGACTGGATCAAACGATCTTTTAAAAATAATAGGCAATCCATAATGTTGTAAAGCAACGGAACAAAATTGTATAACAGGAGGACCTTCAATACAAGGTGAAAATCTGTTTTCAGCAAGGGCAGGCACTGCTTCCATCTATTTTTCTTGCACTTCAGGAGTATGTAGCAGAAGGATAAATGTGTTTCAAGACCAGCCGTATAATACTCAAGGCTCATTTGAGCATTTAATTAGCTTTTTGAGTCAGTTTATAGGAGTCATATGAATGACAGATTTTTGGTGTTCCACAACAGTGGATTGTCAAAAGCTATTTCTTTTCACTTTAGAGCACCCTGCCTTTTTATTTCCTCAGTCAGATGAGCAGCTGATGACCCAGTGTTGGTGATTCAGAGACTGTTTGCCTGCCTTTCTGCTCACTGCACAGAACAGAAACCCCTGTAGATGTACAGAGCCCGTAATAAAGAATTGCAAAGCAGAGCCTCGCTGCTTTACAGCCAGTTTTTAGAAAACAGCACACGATAGTCTTGTAAACCACCACCAATTTATCTGCCATTCATGCCACATGCCACTGGCCAGTAGTTTCATTAGGAATGCAATGTCATAAGCTTATACATGCAGGGAGAAATCACTCGCTTGCGCACTTAGTGTATCTGATTTGCACTGCAGGAAATGCACTGGCAGGTGGTACTGGTGAGACTAACTGTACAAACCCATTTTTTTCTATTAGCTAATTCAAGTATGCAACAACTGTACTTCACTAATAAATCGAGCAGCACGGAGCAAGTATAAATTGACTTTTATGCTTCAAAACTCAGATATTATAAACAAAATGCAAGCATATTTGGGAAACCAAATTTATACTGGAAACAAAATACATGAATCTGGAGTATGTATCATATTCTGCTCCTATTCAGAATTAATAGAGCAGAGGAGACAGAAAAATGAAATGAGTATAGCCTCATTTAGCTTCAGTGGCAGCACAAAGTTTTAAAAGATAATGCAACTTCCTGGTCTTATAAAGCTGGCCAACCTCTCTTTGAGGAAGAACATGATGTGGAAACAGATACAAAGTCAGAATCACAAGAGATGTAAGATTTCCATGTTTAATATTTCCATTTTTGACGACTTATGACCCTGATGTAAACTCCCAACTCAAGTGATTTGGCAGTTCACTAAAACATCTGGATTATCAGTGCTGGACAACACAGTGCTCTATTGCCTCTCTGCCCACAGATGCTCCTTAAATTTGTCTTGTGAGCAAAAGAGCACAGTTGTTGTTTGTTGGTTACAACCAGGAGGTACATTTGTGTATCTGACTGTGCCCTGCCACCTCTAGGAGGTTGAGAAAAGTTAGTATCTCTTTTTTTTGACTACGGAACCAAAAAGCTGGCTGGCTTAGGCTGTATGAACTGTCCCACTTTACAGGTCTAAATTTGCATCCTTGATGTTTTATTTCCTGCAACCTTTAAAAGCTGGAAAGATGCTTTATAATTGCCTCATCATCCATTAATCCTAGAATGGAGATGAAAAGCATTATTTCTCTGGATCTGGTAGTAAGAACATGGTGTGAATGGAAGATATCCTCAGACTTTAATTCAGAAGAAGTTTCTTACGTGCTTTATATCAGTTCTGACCTGGATTTGTGAAGATATCTACAAATCTGAGTTTAGACCAAGAGAACTGAGGTGAACCCCAGTCAATCTCTCTGCTATTATATTTAAAATCAAAATGAAGCCCATCATGTTAAATTACACATATATTTGCTAAAAAATATAAAAATTTTTGGAGGAAAAGTACTTCAATACACCATGCAAACAATGGATGCCTGTGCTAAATGCAAGCAAACAAATCAAGCTGTAAATGAACATTTCATTATCTTGAAATGAAATCTTAGATCAGAGAACCTGTCCTTCCTCTAGTAGAATAGCTGTATGAAATTTTGTGTAAAATTTCTGTCTGGTGCCAAATGTAATAAAATTAGAATCTGCAAGATCTTGAATGTCTAGCCAAACATTACAGCATTATTTGAACCATTGTCAAATCGAGGCAATTTGTTGATAATTTTACAGATATTGAAGAATAATAAAAAGTTTTTTATGCAAATGGTAATGTAATGAGTTCTTTTGTAGGTGTCATCAAAGTTCCTATGGAGAAGTTGTCTTTCACAAACATCTGATAGTTTAAACTATCAACAGAACTTGATAGTTTAATCCATGCACTGCACAAGTTTTTAAAAGAATATTGTATAAGAACAGATAGGGTTTGTTTTAGTCCTAGCACATTTGACAAAACCAGTCTCTGCTGTTCATAAACAAGGCATTAACTTAAAGAAATAGATAAGACTTTTATTTCCCATCTGGATCTTATGAAGTTTTTTGGGGAATGAAAACATTTCAGATAGAACATTTAAATGGGGACATATAAAAAGAGTATCACACAAAAAGATCTCTTGGCAAAGTGAAAAAATTTCAGCAGTTCCTGATGAAGGAATCTGCCTAGAAGACTCAAAATAAATTATGTCTGCATAAAATCTCTATCTCCTAAGACTGCCAGGGGAATGGAGAACTAGACTTCGTCCCACATGGACACCAGATCTCAGTTACCTTATAACCCCTCTGCATAAACACACCTGTAAACATTTAATACAGAGCATCTTGAACAATGATCATTCAGTTGCACTTGCTCACTTATACCTTCCTGACACTTGAAAAGTGCAGGTGTAGACAAAGAATGTAGAGATGAAAATATAAAAATGAGCTAAGCAATAGACTGTGGGACTATAAGTAAGACATATACACTGAGCTAAAACTCTCAGATTCACAGGCAAGTACTAGAAGAAGGTTTAGTGATCACCAATGGGTTACAGCTTACATTCAATATAGATTCAAATATAGGAAACTGAGCATTTTGGCAGATTGAGGAGTAAACTGATGAGAAAAGGTCAGTAAATTATGGTAGGGTGCTCTTTCTGTCCATTTGAATACATGCCTTTCTATCTTCAAGGAAATATTTGAAAATATCTATTGACTCCTCTCATCTTTGGTTCAGCATTGTTTTCTCAGCTTTATGTCATTCTGTTAGGATCAGCAGCACATCAGTCTGAAAGTTATCTTAAAATTTACGGAGAAAAATCCTGCTGGAAGCTGACATGGGTTTAGTGAGCAAAAAACGCAAGTACAGAACGATTATATATATCTTCGAAAATATCAGAATAGTTAGTCACTTAGAAACAAACACTGTAATAATATGCCTATTGTGATCCAGGGACTGAAAGAAGAATGAAGCATTTGCACATTTCTTAAGTAAACTTTTGGGTACATTATAGGAAAATCACTATCAATATTACAATAAGTAAATTTTTAAACATTTATTAAGCAGGCACTCAAGCTACACTATATCTTAAAATTTTTGAGGTTGCACTAAATGCTATTTAGTACTAGAGGTGTGCTTCCCAGTACCAAAGTCAAATTTACTTTGAGTCAGTTTAGTTATATGATATAAGATTCTTATCAGGAAGAATATTGTTTCTCTCACATTCCAGATTTTGTGTGTGTGTGTGTAAGCATGAGATTAACTATTAAACAAGTCAATGGGATGATAAGGAAAAAACATTTGTCAAAAGTACAGAATTTTTGATATAAACGTAAAAATAATTATGGAGTGCCTGTGATGAGGGGAGCAGCTGTGCTGAATACACTTCTGTATACTGTAAACACTTGGAGAAGTACCTTACACAAAAATAAACTATTTTGCTCTGCTTGCTTTTCTTAAAATGAGCTATACCCTGCTAAGGAAGACTGTGAACCCAGCTGTTTGTTCCAAGTGTGTTGAAAATTTTAGTTCTGCCTTTCTAATTTTGCAAGCTGTAGCATATGGATTTCCAAGTTTTCAAATGTATACTTCAATTCCCAGAGATCAAACAATCTATTAACAGGACAGATCTGCCATACCATCTAGCAAAAAGTGGATGAAACTCCCACTATGAAGCTTTCTTGAGCTTTTTTTACCCTATTGCTTTGGCAGCAGATTTAAGAGAAATCTGTTCCATGGCAGTAGTCCTGAAAATTTCACAATTTTTTTTTACCTGAAGGACAATAAATTCTTTTAACTCTAGAAATATAAGTTTAAAGTAATTAAATTACAATTGGAAATTTAACTTTCATGCATTATATTAATTCAGATAAATACTCTGATTTTTTTTTTAATCCATGAAATAGTTTAAGCTACGGTGTTCCTAGTCATTACTAATCTTATTAGCTACAAACAAAATAGATTTGGTGAAAGGATGAAGGGGAAATAATGGACAATTTAGAGAATTTTTCTAATATTCTAAATGCAATCAGCTTCATAAGTTCCCCATTTTCTTCCCTGCTAAAAAAGTGGTCCTTTTTTTCTGAATTAAGGATTCATAAACACCACATTCTTAAGTAGAGCCAACTGGTTTTCCCAGAAGAGATTTTCTGAAAAGTAAAGCCTCTTTAAGGTCAGAATGTTTTAATAATTAATCTTATTGCACTCAATTCTTTCTCCCATGCTCTTTGTTACCATATTAAGAACTAACAATTATCCAAATGTAAAGAAGAAAGAAAAACTTTAATTTGCTCTCTTAGACTTAAAAATTTCAATTTGCTCATATGGAAAAGAATGTTTTAAAAATTATGGTAATTTGCAGCCAAAACCTGAGTATGAATTCACAGGAATTTACTTAGTGAAACTGTTTGTAGTAACTAAACACTATTTTTAACTTAAATACCCTGATAAAAGACCTGAAGATTCCAGAATTTAGTGTCCAGAGCATGGCCCAGTCAAATTAATAGAATTACATGAAATTATATTGGCATTTGAATCATGGTGATTTTTTTTGTCTAAAGCTTTCACATTACATTTGAAGTTCTTTTCCAGTTCAGACACATTTACCACACTGCAGTGACTTTACCAGAAATTTCTGACCTTTCAGATTATTCACAAAGTGTAACACCATGAAAATGTCAAAAAAAAAAAAAAAAAAAAAAAAAAAAAAAAAAAAAAAAAAGGATCTGCTTCCAAACCTTAATTGATGTTGTGATGTAATTCACATGAATCAACACATTCAACCCCTCTTACAGGCACAGAGTTTCCAATGATATTGCAAATGCATTTAATAGGAAGGGATTGAAGATGTGATGTCCCCTCTGAATTGCCATTAATGTACTCTTTAACATTACTCAGGTAGTTTCCACAGTGACTGATTTTATACTGAAATGTAAAACATCCTTTGCATCTGCCTTATTTCTGCTTTGGAGTTTAATATTTAAGAGCACTAAGAAAAATGAGTAGAGCACTGAAGTGGTAGCACAGATATACACTTACTGCCACTGAGGGTAACATTAATTTAAATTGCTTTTTTAGATATCCCCAATATAAATATTATTTAAACTAAATTACCTTCAAAAGAGTGAATTTTGCAGTTACCTATAGTTTTGCTCCACAGGAATGATCTTTTTGCTCCACAAGAATGGTGCAGTATTTTTTTTTTCTGGCCAAACTATAGTGTTGTACCACTATCTCTGTTCCTGAAACATCGCTGAAAACTGTTTTTGTTTTGTCTCATTACCCACACAGTACAGGCGTGTAGTTCTGTGCTTAGTTCTTCACCTTCTTCCTCAGGTGTCTTTTGGATTGGTCTTCTTGCATCATTGCCCTTGCATGGTTCTTTCTACCCCTTTTAAATTTATATATGTGGTAAATTCAAGGTACATTCTTTCAGATGTTCTTTTTAAGCATATAACTCTCGAAACACTTCACTGCACATGATTGGCTTTGCTATCAACACCTTACTTTCAGACATTTTTGATATCCTAAAAGGCAGTCTTTGAGTGATTTAGAAAATGTTTGATCTTCCGTGGTGTTAGATATGAAACTGTGGTATCAGAGGAAGGGCTAACTGAAGTACAAGGGACTCTTCTGCTCAAAATGAGCAGGTGCTCTTCCTGTACTCTGTCTCAGCCCAGAAAAGGCTGTCTGCTTTCTGCTCAGCTAGTTCATAATTCCTCAAGTTGAACTAATGGCTGTATAATACTGTGACTAAATCAGAATTCCTCAAATGTGTTTGATGAGAAGTTTGATGCGTTCTATTCTGTTCTGCAATTAAGAAAAAGTTAATAGCATCTATATTCTCTGTTGCAAAGCTTTCCAAGTAGGAAAGATAACACTTTTTCAGGATCATTTACATTTGTGAAGTACACCTAATTTTTCTTTAACTGTACAATGTCCTTTGAAACAATGGGCTGTTCCTAACCTCAAGGCATTTTGATGGATTGGAAGCTACAATCATGACAAGTAATTAGATATTTATGGTTGCATGTTCTAGTTCAAAAAGTATTTCAGAAAATAAACTCTCAAATTAACTCACAATCCCCCAATGCCAAATACATAATCTTATGGATGTAATTTTTCTTGGAGGTACTTCTCATCCATTATGACTGGCATTATAGCACTCATGTCAGGGATAATTCTATACCTAGCAATGCTTTGTCCATCATTAAAATAATTTCATTTCAATAGAGAATTTTCTCTTATGATATAACTACTATAAACTCAGGAGAGAGAGTTTTTTATAAGAGCATGTAATGATAGCACAAAGGGGAATGGTTTTGAACTGAAACAGAGCATGTTTGAATTGGATATTAGGAAAAAAATCTTTACTGTGAGGCTGGTGAGGCACCCGAACAGGTTGCCCAGAGAAGTTGCGCAAAGCCCCTTCTTGGAAGTGTTCAAGGCCAGGATGGACAGGGCTTGGAACAACCTGGTCTAGTGGAAGGTGTCCCTGCCCATGGCAGAGGGGTCAGAACCAGATGATCTGCATGGTCCCTTTCAATCCAGGCCTTTCTATGATTCTGTGATTAGACTTGCTGTCTAAAAGTTACTGAAAGGCAAACCATTCCTGATATTGAATGTACTGGTTAGTAAAGTGATGTTGTTACCAAAACCAGCAAGAAAGTAGACTCTCTGACACAGTAATTTTTACTGTTAGGGAACAGGCATTCTTATGATGGCGCTGGGTATGTGGGGGATAGCTCCATCTATTGAATTTGTTGAGGAGAGAAAAAGCTCCTGTTTATATGCTGTATTCAACACACATAATCATGCTTTACCCAGAAGAAACATAAATATGATAATCATTTCACTCAAGCCTTTTATATCTATTCCCTCTCACTGGTTCATGTGTTTATCTGTCCTGGAGTTCTCTTTGGTGGTCAGCAACCCCACAGTCATGAGTGACTGCCCAAGGATCTGGTGCCATTTTCCAAAGGAGGAGAAAAGTTGACCTAATTGGCCTGGTTCATTAATTTCTGAGTCCTTAGATCAATGAAGAGTTGTTTCTTTTCCCTTGCCTTGGATAATGTTTATAGTCTAATGATTTTGCAAAATGAAAATTGTATTAACCCTCCAGTACAAGCAATTCCTCATCTGGCAACAATGTCAACAGAGCTCTGTAACCTGGAGTAGCTACTCATGTTATTTAGTAGATGGAACAGAAAGCACCAGTGTTGTCTTACAGGTTCAGAGGTGCAGGGCTACCTAAGTCTATCTGGTTGCATGTCTAAATACTGCTAGAATATTTTTAAGGAGAAACATGAAAACAGATCATAAAGACTCGGAGCTGATGTAATACATTACTTAGTTACTTCTTTTTAGATCTCATTTTTGCAGTTAGCACCAGGTCAGAAGCAATTTCTGCCTTTAGATTTGCATTGCATAGTCTCCTCTATGTGGGTAAATGTTCATAATTTTGCCCAAGTTGCCTCTAAGTTCAACTTAGAAAGAAAATTCCTAGGTTCTCCAAAATGTTATGATGCTTTCTTTGTCATTTTGAGTGAAAAATTCTCATGGTAACATCTGGTGAGCAAGAATAATGATCTTTGCTACATCCTTGAAAATATAGCTGTATGTTACAAGGAATACTTATATCCTGAAAAATAAAATAAATACCTAGGTAGGCTGATTCATTTATAATACCCAATTCAACACTCTTGAAAGTGAACAAAAGATTCTATACTGAGCTCCGTGGCTCCAGGATACAGTAAGAACGATATCTAAGAACAGGCGTAGATCTAAAAGAGGATGGAAAATTACCATTGCATTCCTCTAAAATGTCCTGAAAAACTAACGAAATCATGCAGAGGTAGTAGTGTAACCAATAATGTGTGTAAAAGATTAAAATCATGTTCTGTTATTAAATTTGTAAAGTGAAACAAAGTTTTCATAATTTAATATTTTGTTTGTCAGAAAGGAATAGAGGAACAAAACTATTACTCTTTTCCTGTTAAGTAAATTCAATAAATAAGGACAGTCAGTTCTTGAAACATTAGTTATAGCTGTTTTTATAAATACACTTTTGTTACTGCTTCACCTACTACTTATCTCACTATTTTAAATGTGTTCTTAAAAAATTCTGATTGAAGTTACTAATCTCTTCTGTTCTTCAAAATAATAAGAAGACTACAAACTTTGAGAAGAGTAGAACAATTAGTCATTTCATCACTACATTTTAGAAAACGATGAATCAAAAAGAGGTTTGCATAAGTTTTGTTTCTAAGGAGAAGAATCGCTATTAAGATTTGAAAGTAATATGAATTAAAATCTAATAAATAATTTTTCAAAGAAAATTCTGAATTTAGTTTGTCAGTCTGTTGTTTGTTCAGTCAGCTCAGTATTTTGTGTTGCTTCTCAAAGTAGACAATAACTAACTGTTTACTAATGTTTGAAATTATGTCTGCTTTGGGTAATGAATGCTGCAAATGAGAAAAATGTCTTTATTACAATGAAAAATGCCTTGATTTCAAGATTTCATCTATGTATCCTAGCTTTTCCCCTTGTTCTTTAGTTTTCTTTTTTGATTTTTCTCCTGGCACCCTTCCTCTATTTTACTTTGTCACTTTTTTCATGTTCATTGTGCTTAATCTTCTTTTGTGTATAACACATATGGCTTGTGTTTCATATTTAATGGAGAACTTCTGAACTATTTTTATTTTACCAGACAGAGGAGACAAACTCCATTGCAAAATAATGGAGTTAACACAAGAACTTATAATTCAGGAACTAGAGAAGAAAATGTGAAAGAACTGAGCTGAGTGAAAAGATCACATTTTTGTAACAGTACGAATTTGTTGTAGCTAAATATTAAATCCAAACCTAATATGTATAGAACTCTGGTTTAAATCATCAACTAGTTTACTTCCCCAGGAGGTACTGTCATGTGCAATTAAAAAACCTATCACAAGTTTTTTTACAGGTACTCACCTCTCTTCTAGAGAGTTGATATTGGGCCATAGATAAAACATCTACAATTTTAGCTAATTTCAATATCTTTTGTCATAACCTTGGAATATGTCTGTACCAGATTACTTCTCGTGCTGGTCTAGCACTGTGATGCAGACAGACTAACAGCTGACCCAGATCCAAAGCAAAACCCTAGTGATTCTTAAACCTGATTTGGAGGTGACAAATATTATGCCATCCCTCAGGAGCCTTTCACCGGAATATGGGTACCCCCTAAGAAATGAGCAGCTATTACTCTAAAATGTCTGTGAGCATCCCATCCTTAGCAACCTGCAATATGTCAAGAAGCAAATAATAGAAAAAAAATTTGACGTATTTCTTGTATTGGGGCATAAATCTTTTGTAGTGAGTTAACAGTGAAGAGATTTCTTGGTATTGTCTGGAGAAGTGATAATCACGTTTTGCTGGAGTACCATTAGCCAGCTTGCACACAACACTTACAGCAAAACCCAAGAGGTGCAGAAAACTCTCAGGTGTATAGAGGTTGCAGTGCATTACTGCCAATATATTGATATTTTCAAAGTATCCAGTAGACCTATCCTGTATAAATTCTGGTTAGTTACTTGGCCAAGATTTTCACTTAAAAGTGTTACTTTGTCCCTAGGGTATCTCTCTCCAAGGGAATCTGTGGCAGCTGTTATAGTTTTATGCCAGAAAAGCATGCAATGAAATTTAGCATATTGTCCACATAGAAATTGAATTTCTGTTTCATTTGTGAGCAGTGTGTTACTGGTTGAATAGGTGACAATTACTTTCTAGTGCCTATATTTACTTTTGTAGAAGTTTTTCACTACTGCAGTTAAAAAATAATATGAAAAGTGTCCTATTAAAATTTTTCAAGTGGGTAGAACATTGCCAAATGTCTGCTTGTTTAAAGAAAAAATACATCCATTATGGCAGTAATACAAACTTCCTTATTTATCTAGACTAGTAGGAAGGAGTTTAGCAAGACTAAGACATTAAAATAATTTTTAAAAACCTGGCAAAACAAATAGGAATTTTTTTGAATATGAAATGTCATTTCACCAAAGATTTTTCAAGTCTGACAGAAGCTGATGCTTTGAATTGCATTAAAAAATTCTAACTGGAGAGAACATATTGTTTGTCTTCAAGAAGTGTGACAGCCACAGAGAGATTATGGCAATTAGACAAGAAAGACCATCCAAGGAGCACATCTAAGGGCAATGTAAAGGATAAAAGTAGACGTCAAAAATCACCTTTCTCATAGTAACATTCTTCCTTAATAAAAATATAGAAATTCATGCCCTGTCAGTAGAAGGGATGTAGAATAGATTAGTGCACTTCATTAAAACACTTGAAAAGGCACCCTATAAATATTTGCCAAAGTATTTATGAAGGCATAACCAATTAACAGTTTACGTAGAACATATGTGGTGAGTGAAAAGTTATTTTTCATCTCTTGGCTTTCTTGTAATTAATGTTTTCATTAACTATTTTGTCATAAAAGTAGGAGCTTGCTGATTACATCTGATAAAAATGCTAGAAGGCATCATCACTGTGACAGGCAATGGATTATCATGCAGGAACAACTAGATAACTAGAAAAAAGGAACTGAAATTGGACACACTCATGCTTCTGATATTAAGTAATTGGAGTGTGACATGGGAAGTAAAAGGAAAGAGACTAATGAGTCCATGTTTTCATCACACAGATTCTGCATGATAAGACAATGTCACCATAAAAACTGAAAATATAAGCCCCTTGTTTTACCAGGAATTTGTTTCTGTGCAAAATCAGATTACACATAGAAGGGGAAAGATGAAATTAAATACACACAAGTATAGAGAAAGGCAACCAAATTAGACAGATTCCCTAATGGCCCACAGCAGATCAAAAGATTTTCTCTTGCCTAACTAGCGCGTTTAAAACAAAATGAAAGAAAATGGATACTTGAACTGAAATACACTGTAACCAGACCAATACAATCAAGACAGCCATGGATACATTCAAACTGACAATCAGAAAACAGGCTCCAGCTGGCAGCAGAGAGAAATCATCAAAAGAAATAGAAAGAACCCAGGCCTAACTAATTTCTGGGATATTTTAGACTGTAGTCAGCAAAGAACAAACATTTAAAAAACAAATATTGGGACTTCTCTTCTAGTACTATGTAAAATTATTCCTTTGGCCTTTTAACTTCAGGTAAGGGAAAAAACTGCAACAAAATAATAGCTGCTGTGAGGGCATATTTTCCATAATCATTGTAGTGAGACCTTGGAGATAGTATGACAAAAGTTCTTCCATTACTTGTTTTAGAGAAGGAACATGGATGTTTATGGTATTTTTTTAATGTAGCAACTTTGGCTTTTATAGATAATAAAATGCCAGATTTTATCTGGTAATAGAAAAAAAAAATTAAAGAGAATGATCATATCTGGAATTCACAAGCACTTCACATAGCAGTCTGTCAGTCACATAATTGAATATGTACATGCGTACACTGAACAGCTATAAACTACCTTCTAGCAGTGCTGAAATTTCAGAATAAAAAAACCCAAAAAATCCTATCTCTCCCATCAATTTCTTAAAAAAGCCCAGCAACAATATTTACATTTTTAAATTGTCTGAATCTTATTTACAGATCTGATTTATGATTCTATAAAAATTTTACCATCAATATTAATGTAGAATAAGTTAACTAAATACAATTTTTTAAAAGTAGCTTTCTTCCATGAAGTATTATCAGAAGAGCTAACTTGCCTTAAAGTTCAGAACGATAATATATACCTTGCTTTCCCTTTAAACTATAACTTACCCTGTATTCCAGGAAAAAATAATTAGTACAGCAAGACCATTCTTCCTTATGTTTCTAAAGGGGAAGCATGCACAGCATTCACAGTATCCCAATGAATAAACTTCAAACATACTAAGTGGGATGGTAGGCTAAACTTGAAATATTTGGAAGGGAACCTGACTCTAGCATTACTCAATTGCTAAATTCTCTATTTAGCAGAATGATTGACTGAAATACTGGTATCAATGTCACATATTTATATGAACTGGGTTTTATGAAGAAATACCATTACGTGATAGTGTAAAAATTTATCTGATCTACAGAATAATGAAGATAAGAAATATTAAGGTTCATTACTCAAGACTAATTAATTACAATGTTTTAATGAGAATCGGCCTCACTTTTGTTTCTTTTTCCACAAGAAAATCATGGGTTCACATTTAATTGGAGGATGATCTATGGAGAAATTTTAATTTATATGATTATTCTTACCTTTGATGTAGTTTTCTGTGGCTGTATCATTGGCAAGACTTTCTAATGGAAATCTAGGTAACTGCAAGCAAAACTTTAGTAAGTTTAACAGCCTACACAGTATGGAAATTACTCAGAAAGAACCTGCATTAAGGGGATGTGAAGAATGAAAAGTGAAAATGCCTCTGAGCTGCCTTAAATCATCATCTTAGATTTATGCAGTACAACAAAGAATTGAATTATATTCTTGCACATATTGTCAGAGCATTAGTGTGTTGATTAATGACAAGATTTTTTTCAGAAAAGAAAAAAGATTTCACAAAGAAGAAGGTTTTTCTACTTTATACCTTTATACAGTGATGGTATACGAGATTTCAAATTGGCTTATAAGAGAAAATGAGTGTTATTATTTCCTATTTCACACATATGAACTATTAAAAAAAGGAAGTTTCTTGGCTAATTTCATCCCATCAGAATCACTCAGTAATCTTCAGGGCCAGATAGAATTTTATACTGCAGTGATATGCCATATCTATGTGAATATTTATTTTTTAAGGAAAATGTTAAAAAAATGTAACAACATTCTTGTGGATAAGAAAACCCTCTCAGAGAACCAAGTCTTACCCCTTGTGACTATGGGGTAGGTATGCTGGCAATTCACACAAGATGGTGCCCCATATTCCACAATTTTAGTATTCATAGAAGGACTTCCACAGCTAATCTCAAGAAGGAGATGAACATTTACCTATACCAGGACTTGCTGGCAGTCTTTAATCTGTAAATTTGCAGTTGTTTCCAGTGTTCTAAGATTTGTCTCTCTTCTGCCAGGCACTCTCAGTTTTAAGATACATAACAGTCCCTGTGATGAAGCAAAATGCAGACACTTCAGAAACACCAAGGTCAGCAAATAAATACATAAATAAATAAACCACTCTTCTTAGATACTGGCCTACTTGCAAAGTAATTCCCTTCAAATTCTGTCTTCACTTTTTATTGTTTCAACTGTTTAACATTATTGGATACACAGGGAATTCATTTAGAATTAGTGCTGTGAAGAAGTTCCAGAGGAGGAATGAGCAAAGTGGTTTGCTCACAACAGCCAGCTTTTGAAAAGAAGCTGACCCTTGATTTCCATGCATGCCTTAATCACTACTCATGCCTTCTTATTTCAGTATCTTGCTAATGGCACTGATCTGTATTTCATTTCTTTTAAAACAACTCTCCTGATTCAACTTCTACCACAAAAGACAACATTCCTGGCATTGCCCAATGCCTTTGCATAGCAGCAATTGGCCAGTTGCTCTTGCATGACCAGGTGCCACTTTCCTGCAATATTCATAATGCTGAGTAGGTGTTCCTTGGCTCTAGGGATTATGTTTGATGCACAGGTGAAAATCTTGATTCCCAATTCTAAAATCAGACTACAACAGTTAAGAGAAATCTGAACTTTTTAACAGAAATACTAAAAACTAACCCCCAGCCATACTGGCTTCACAGTCTCCCTATCCTTTTCAGTATCAAAATTAGTTTAGCTGTAGTTGACATTTATGTTCTAAACACCCACAAGAATGTTGCAAGAATAAGCAGAAGGGACTCAGTTTCTTCATGCAGAAAAGCCCATTCTTTATTCACAAAGCTTGTATTTATAGGAAATATCAGAGGGTGCTGTGTTAAAGGTAACTGCTCAGCAATATGGTGAAACTCAGTTCATTGGTCAGTAAAGGGTGTTTAGTAAGTCTATGTAGTTTTCTCTCTCCAGATATATTTACATATTTTGCTCACTGGTTTTCATGGAACAGATCTATTGTTTATGCCGGTGCAAACTTATTTTTCTTTCCAAGAATAGGTTGTTATTCAAACGGATTCTCATTCCCAAGATTGCTTTGCATGGGAACCTAGCTATCTGCACTCAGAAGTGAAGGCTAGCTGGCAATTTACCAAAGCAAGGCCTGATTTTATAAGGCCTTTCTTTTATAATATCTTTTACCTCTCTGCAGCACAGAAGAATATTTTTGCTATGAGATAATCTTTTTCTATTAGTTAACCTAGTGCATCTCTTCATAAAACAGCTGTAAATACTGCTTGTCACAAAGGAACATTTGAATTGTCAGCATCAGTGAAAAATCAGAGAAAAGTTACTGCAGAAGTTTATGCATGAAAATTAAGCTGGGTAACTTTTAATGTCCTACTCAAAGTCTTTTTCCATTTTAAACATTCTTCAACAATAAAAAGGGCTGAAATGGATACAGCAAAATCTGCTCGGTTTATTTATTTATTTATTTATTTACAAGCTGTTGTGACAAACACAATTCCTTTTCTTCAAAGGAATAATTTACCTTCATATAATGTTTTGCATATATTTGTCAGGACTGCTACTCTGAAATTCATATATGTTTCTTTCTTGAGAATATATTTTGCATAATTGAAAAGTGAAGATGCAGAAAGAAGTTCTGGTTGTTGATAAGAGTGAAGAAAATATTCTGGAGTGAAATCTAGTCTATCAGTGTTTTAAAATATAAAAGCAGAATTTTGGTTGTTGGGTTTTTTTTAAATTCCTTTCCAGTCCCTTGGAGAAATGCACATGCAGCAATCACTTCAAAGCAAAACCATATTATAATAATGAAGGCCACTGAATCATCATTTATTATTTAGGTTAAATTTACTCATTTACAAGATTAAACATATATATACACATACAGATTTTATAATATACACCTTTTAAAGTTACAAATTAATTTTAAAAATCCAAATAGATATGAAATTTCTCATCACCATATCAGAATTGCTCATTAAAAAAGAAAAGGTATTCATCTTTATAACGTCTCTGCAAGGTTACAGAAAATGTCCTCCATCATATGAAAGAAGATTCAAAATTCTCAAATGGCAAAGAGGTGACCAGAATTAAATTTATTGGGACAGCATTTCTGCAGCATTCGTTTTGTAATCCTTTGTTCACTTAAAACACAAGCACTTCACATAACAGCTTGCCTACAGCCACTTTTAGTCCTCCAGTCTGCCTTCAGATTTTCGCAAGGAATTATCTTTCTTTCTCATTTACAAACCCAGCAGCACAAACAGCTCTGCTGAAAGTACTAATCTCAAGATAAAACCATCTCATCCTGCATATGACAAGTTAGGGCACGAAAAGTAGAAGGGTGAATAAAAAATGCACCAAATGCCAATGAGCATGATTTTCTACCATCAAATACCAAACCAGAAACATTACCAAGAAGATGACTACTTATAAATTTCTGGCTATTTCTTTAAAGTTGAAGAGAATGAAATCTTTCTGAATGTGAAAGCCCTTGAAAAAAAAAAAAAAGTCAGACAATTAAAAGAATTTAGGAATGTGGATTTTTGCTCCCCTTCTTCCTCATGTATATTTGGCTCTCAGGAACAAAATTTATGGTAGACGTAGAAAATAAGTTTTAGTTCAAGAGTTTTGGAAAACAAATGCAAGAAATAAAACGTAGGTCTTCTAAAGGCAATTTCCAGAAATTCTCAACTAAACACACCCAGCTATTTCTTACATTGTATATTTCTAGTTGCATTTACTAAGATTTTGAACATGCAATCTTCATTCACTTCAGTCTGTCACAAAAAATTTTGTACAGACATAGATGTAACCCCTTGTTGTGAAGGGCACAGTCAAGTCTCTCTAATATCTTCTGTCAAGAATCTGCTTGAGGCAACAGGAAGCATTTTAGCATGTCTATCACAGTGTCAAAATACTTAAGCATTGAATTAATTTTAAGAGTCTACAGTAATTATAACCATATACAAGTGAACATCTCCAAGAGTTAAAACAAGAAAACATGTAAAAATATATATTCAGACCTTGTGCTACCTCTAGTGCACCTCCTGGGACACGTATGTCCTAAAGTGGGATGTAGTTGGTGCCCTTATCTCTTTAAATATTTTCCCTTTCCACATAAGATTTACAACCTCGAGAAGAGGTCTCTAAGAAGGTCGTAAGACATGCTCCCCTCCCTATCCAGAGCTGTGGTCTGGAGAGAGCATTGCACACTGTAATGAATTGAACATGCGCAAGGGAGCGACATTTCAGAAGTGCCAAGGCAGAGGAGTGAGTGGCCAGCAAAGCAGAGAGTTTGCAGCATAGATGAAACCCTGAAAATGCAGTGCAAGGTAGGCACAGTCAGGGGCTTATGGATTAGAGTGGGAAGAGACTTTACTTGGAGACACAGAGGAGACTGCAATGTTTGCAGAAGCTGGAAAGTCTTGGCAGCTCAGTGTAGACCTTAAGTAAATGATCTATCCCACAAGAAGTGAAATTTTATTTATAAATAATTTTTTTCTTAGGTACTTCTAGTCATTCATCTTGAGTTCAGTTTCTGAAAAGTTGCCTATTTGTGTTTGATTTTGAAAACAAACAAAAAAACCCCAAACAACCACAAAAACCTACAAAAACCCCCAAGACCCCAAACACACACACAAAAAAAGAAACTTGGCTTGTTTACTTGAAAATTTTTGCAGTCTTTTGAGGGTACTAACTTTACCTTGGCAGAAAAACTGAAAGTTTGGGCCATCCTGTGAGAGCTTTGTTATAAGACTGGTGAATTGCTTCCTTCCCATGGAAATATCTTCCCTCTTGAAAAATGCCCTTCCATTCCTGGGAGCTGCCCATCTCCATCCATCCACTTCTGGCCATCAGTTTGTAGAAAAACAGACTGTGGAACAGATAAGGAGCAAGATAGAACACGAGTCCTTAACATGCTTTCAGAGCTTCATAAAGTAAAAGGAAGATTGGGGACTGAGCCTTACTTTGGGAAAAACAATTTCAGCATTTATTATTTAAGAACTATACTACTAATGGAGGGGCGGGAGTGGGGAAAGAAAACGAAGGAAAGAAACAGTTCTGTTGCAAAAACTTGAATTTCTGTCTGACATGGTAGATTTAATATTTTTATTTCTTCTTAGCTTCTCTCAATGCTGTGAGGTATTGAAACCAGCATTACATTCCATAAATCTACCTTTCACTTAAATAAGTAAATATTTATACTTTTTGGGTAGGAAGGAAGATGCATTTGCAGGAGAAACAAACATAGAGGTAATTTGTGCTTGCAATTTCCTTTTGACCAAAAGCCTGTGGTAACAGAGTAACTTTTTTTTCCTCTAAAGGGGCACCAGCAGCAATTAGTTACTTTCTGAAAGGGTATGTTTAACAGTAATTAAAAGGGGGTTATTTTTTTTTCAGATTGCAGAGGAAACAAATTATAAAAATGCTAACTTAAAAAAGTTAGAACCAAAGTTAAGAAAATACTAAATTTAATGTTTGCAGCTGTCTGATCATTCAGAATATGAACTTTTTGATGTCTGCAGTAAAAGCTTAGTCCTTGTCCCTGAAATTCTTTTGGTGTTGCTCAAGGACCAAACGGACACAATTTACTGTATTCAGCAAAGCAGTTACCCATGGAGCTCTGTTGGTGCTGTGCTGGGTTCTAGCCTTTCTCAGTATTGCTGTTTCAGTAGAAAAACTCCCACCCATCTTTCTAATATTTCTCTCTCTACAGTCCTGTGATAGGAATACTGCTGTAGTTCAGTGCGCTTTTTCTGATCTCTCTTGGAAAAAGCAGTGTGGAAGGAACAGATGTTAGTTTACACAGTGCCTTTAAAAGTATTTCAATATGTCAGGAATCCAGTTCATGTAAACTTCCATTTTAGGCAGCATAGTACTAAAAAATCTAAACAGAAAGCATCATTAATTTGGACATGTGAAAATTTATAGGTAAAATCTATGAATTCTGTTATCCTGGTTGAAGGAAGGAATAACATTCTCATCAAATGGGAGCAGAGGTTTTGTAAGGAGCATCTAGCTCATCATTCTTATAATTAGACAAGAAGTGTCAGAGCTGGTCAGATGGCTGGAGCACCTCTTCTGTGAGGACAGCCTGGAGAAGAGAAGGTTCCAGAGAGCCCTTAGAGTACTTTCCAGGGTGGGTGACTACCAGAATGCTGGTGCAGGACAAAGGCGCAGGTAATGATAGGATAGGAGGGAATGGCTGTGATTTGAAGTAGAGTAGGTTTAGACACAGATATCAGGAAGAAATTGTTTACACTGAGGGTAGTGACATACTGAAAGACTTCGTCCACAGAAGTTGTGGATGCTCTAGCCCCGTGATTGTTTAAGGCCAGGCTGGATATGGTCTAGTGAAAGGTGCTTCTGCCCATGGCAGAGGGGTTGGAACTAGATGGTATCTAAGGTCCTTTCCAATCCAAGCTTTGGTTCTATGATTCTTTGACATGATCAGCCTGGGACCAAGAGTAGCCACAAAGAGAGAACTGACCATTGCATTTGAGCAGGTCATGGGATGACCATGTATGTATATTGAACACTACTGTTTTCCAGAACTCAATATGCACAGGCCTCCTCTAGGCTAACAAACCCCTTTGTCCCACTACCTCAAGATGTACATGCAATAAATCAGGGTTTGCGCTGAATAATTTTGCAGAAACACTAAATGTTTCTCAACTGAAAGTGAAAAGCACTTCTACATCCTGCCATATTACATAGGTGGCCCTGATAAGTCACTGCAGATGTTCGCAATTATATATTACAGTAAGATTAATTAAACACCTGTTATCAATACATAACTATTTTGGGGAAAGTGCTGGAACCAATCATTACTCTGCAAATAAAGTTTAATATTAATTTCTTGAAATGACTTTATATATCTAAGAGACTCCGCACATACTGGGCTTCTCATGTCAGTCTGTCTCCTACATATACAAAAGAACAAGTTAAAGGCCTTTGTAGTTTACTGAAAATTACACATTTTCCTCACAAACACATTAATGAAGTTTGTTTTCTTTGGAAGCTGATGGTAACTGAGATTGCTTTGCTTCCCTAGAGTTACAATTTTGAATCTTCAACTCAAAGAAAAATGAGAGTGTGCAGCCCATTGTTACTGCAAAACACAGCTTTGCCAAGTCTGTTCACACTGTATTCCTTGTGAACCAGCTGCTAACAAGCTGCAGTTAGCACCATGTACTCTCTCTTGAAGGCTCAAAAATGATGGCAAACAAATGAGTGTTTGGCAGATACACAGGTTTGCAATTTGTGGCCAACAGAGCATTCACATCTGTATCTAATTATAGGATGGAATAGTCGAATTTTCACTTTTATCAGTGTATGATTAACAGGGCCTGGTACAATTGCTCCAGTATTACTTAAATTAAATATAAAGCAACAGAATGAAAGATAAATGTACTACATTTCCCCTAATATATTCTTTATGTAGCTATCACTGCTGTCAGTGGCTTCTAATGATATGTGGGAAATGAAGGAAAGACTGAGACAGGTTTTCCCTTTGTAATGTAATTAATTAAAAGAGCAAACACATAAGATTGAGTATTTCAGCCAATTGATTTCTTATTTTGTCACCTAAGCCAGAGGCACTTAACTGGTTGTAATTTTTGTTGGGTTTTGTTGGACATTGTTTTGTTTTCTCCATCCTTCATTTGGACACATGATTCAAAACAATGTTATTTACATCTAAGAAGGGCAAAATTTAGAAGGCAAAATATGGAATCAATAACCTATTAACAGGATTTACAGATGCAGGAAATTAATTTAGTGGCTGTTCATATAAGAACAAGCTTATTGGAGCTATTCATACTAGATTTCTCTCTAATATCTTTCTGTGAATTCATCTTCCCAAAACCATAATTCTTTTACCAAAATAATTTGTATTATTGTTGAAGTAACATTTAAAGATTTTTTAAAAATATTTTTACAACACTTTTCAAGAAATAAAAAAAGTTACGTTCTACAAACAAGATTTTCAAAACCACATATGTACACTGTAATAGATATAGAATATAAATTCACATATAAAAATGTTGTATTCAAAGTGCAAACTATTAAAGACTACCAGGGGTGTCTCCGAGATTCCAGGACCTGTTTTGCAACTGTAGGATTACCACATTTGCAACAGAAATGACAAGGCCTGGCTGGAGATGGCCCATTCACCCAAGATGGACATATAACTTCCAGCCACTAAAAAGCCTGATACCCATCTTGATGGACAAGTGCATCTGCCCCCCTGAGAAGGAATCCAGGAAACAAAAGCTCAGGAATACATGAATAATTAGGAGTCCATCTACACCCCAAAAGAGGAGTCCGGGAAGACTTTTGGGACTTCTTTCGTACTTACAGGAAACCTTTTCAAACCAAGCTCAGGGATACAAGAAATACATGAATATTCGGACTTTTTCAACAAATGTAGCCTCCAGACAAAAACACTATATAAAACTGTACACCAAAACCCCAGCATTCGTGGGCAAGGTTGGATGACACCCTTGATGCTGTCACCCTGTCCACCCAACATTTGATCGATGTTGTCCGATTTTATTGCGGCCTTTTAATTTGATCTTGGAAAATTGCTAAATAAATTCTTTTATTTTGGATTGGCTCTTGATCATTCATAACATACATTAACCTGAATGAGACATACACTTTGATATCTTTCCATGCTCCCCTGTGGTCAAGTACAATGTGATGTTTTAAAGAAAAAGACATTTAATACTCAAAGTCTATGATTTTTATCAAAGCTGCTTGTGTTGTCTGAAGTACTGTCAGTTGTGCTCTTAACACAACTCAAATGAGCCCATTCCTTGCAGGGTTAAACGTCTCAGCCTTCCTGTTACGGGGAGTTCAGACATGAAATGTCCTTGGTACTCTTTGCAGGGGTACCCTATATCCACGTGTCAGCTCCCTGCCTGGGATGACACACTTGGGCTTCATGATCTTAAAGGTCTTTTTCAACCTTAACTATGTGTTACCTGCCTTTGGACAGTGTATACTTATGTTTAGATATGTCTTCTAATTTTGCGCAAAGTTTTATTCCCTCTGTTCTCTCCCTCTGCTCTCTGTTCTACATTCACTCTTATACCCTTTGGCCGTCTTCCCCTTCTGCACCTCATCCTGCTGTCCTCATCCTGGTTCGGTTTTATTTGTTGTGATTTTGTTGCGGGTTTTCCCCTAGTCTGTCCTGCTAACTGTTTTCCCTCCTCCTTTAATAGCAGGTGATTATCTTTCCTTTTTCCTGCCTTTTTCAGCTCCTTGAACTCCTTCTTCAGGGCAAATGAACCATCATAGGGAGGAAGCAGCCGCCCTGAATGCTGCTAAGCAAACACTCCACAGGTCATTACAGATTTACAGGCCTTCTGATGCCTGGTATGCCATTACTGCAGCCTGCTTTATTTGTTGTCAAGGGTAAATAACTTTATGAAAATCAATGTAAGACATCTTGAAAAAGGGAAGCAGCCAACCTATTGTGTTATTTAAACCTGATATAAAGCCTGCTACTTCACACAACTAAGTGCCTCTTCAAAGATGAGCTGATAACTAGCTTCACGGAATTGCAAGAACACATTAGTCTTGCTTTCTGCACATCATCATCAACAGAGGCAAAGTGCTGTAGTCTTAGCTTTGTCTAAGTGGGGTGACAGTATTCCTTCCCTATCCCGCCTCACACCGGACATAATTAACATGTTGTACAATTATGTAAAACTAAATCAACACTTGGCAGGAAACATGCAGATGCTACTGTGTAACAGGTGCTAAGAGCAATCCTATGCTTTCTAATCCACATGTCATATTTCAAATTCCCCATTCATTACTGTCCCTGATGATAAAGGGAATTAGTGCTCCCTGATTAGTTTTGAGCTAAGAAGATGTGAGCTTCAGTTTGCCTTAAAGCTGGATAATTCATTAGTCACACTGTTGAAAGTTCCAAGTGCATTACATCCCATAAGATATTTTCCCAGAGAAATTTCTATCCTCCTAGTCTGTAATGCTTGTAGTGAAAATGATTAATACTCTCTAGTGTAGAGCACGTTGAGTATATTTGTTTCTTTATTTGTTTGCCTTGTAAATGTCCCTTTTTCTGCTGTAATGGAGTTAATTTTCTCCTTAGTAGCTGGTACAGTGCTGTGTTCTGGATTTAGGATGATAATAATGCTGATAAAACACTGATGTTTTAGTTGATGTTAAACAGTGCTTACCCTTAATCAGGGACTTTTCAGTTTCTCATGCTCTCCCAGTGAGCAGGTGCACAAGAAGCCATGAGGGAGCAGCTAACCCAAACTGGCCAAAAGGATACTCCACACCACAGTACACCATACCCAGGATATAAACTGGGGAGAATTGTCCAGGAGAGGTCGATCACTTCTCAGCATCAGTCAGTGCACAGTGTGCTGGCACAGTCAGGGGGTGGAGAGCATTGATATTCTGCTTCACTCATTTCTCTTGGGTTTTACTCCTCTCTCTCTCATATGTTTTTCTCCCTTGTTGTTGTTGTTATGACTGTTATTATTATATTTTAGTTTATTTCAAATATTAAACTGTTCTTATCTCAACCCATGGATTTTACCTTTTCCTGATTCTCTTTTCCATCCCAGGTGGATGGGTTTAGGAGGGAGTGAGCAGCTGCATGGTCTTTAGTTACTGGCTGTGATTGAAAGGCAATAGTAAGGAATTATTTATAAAAATAAAAAATAAATAATGAGCTGTGCTCATGTGTGTGTTGGAGGGCTCCAGCAGGTAGAGTGGAGAGCGAGTTTGTGGTAGAGTTTGTGCATGCGTCCTCTGACATAGTGTGTATGACCACAGAACTCCTAAAGATTAGTTAGAGAAGGTTGTTTCAAAATGAGTAGGCATGTGCAGGCATTTTATAAGTGTCTAGGACAATGGTGTATCTGTTGCAATTATGATACTGACCCTCAACATACAGTTCACTGATTACCAATTAACTATGTGGCAATAAACCTCTTCACTGCTGATTCAAATTAAACTATAACAATTGAACAAATTTCCCCTGTGAAATTGCCTGCTACAGCTGCTGCATTTCTCAACAATAAAGGATGACAGACTATAAAGAGTGATAGTGGGGTGATATCATGACATGAAGTGAAGTGCCTTTTTGATACAGAAGGAAGTTATAAGCATTTGGGATTCTACTTTTGAAAGAATGTAAAAAGTGTGTGTATGATCTGTCTTTCTCATGGGTAAAGACAACAGCTCTTGGAAGGATTTTAGGTACATATTCATGGCAGGGACAGCATCAGTGTTCTCAGTGTTGAGTGTGAGGATAAACATCCCTTCCAGTGCAGATGTACTGTATCAAAAGGGTTATCCACTGCATTTAAAACATAATGTAGTGAACACTGCTGACAGTATTACTCCTCTCCTTGAAGGTTTCACAGGAATCACAGGATTCAGTTTCTGGAAGACACATGGTCAAACTTCAGTCTTAACTGTAGCAAAAATGCTCTAATATTGAGGTCAGCCTAAGAAAACCTAATAAATAAGCAATTGTTTTTAACTCACTTTCAGAATTCATCCAACACAGTTCCAATCTCATTTCCTCTATACAGACAGGTTCAGATTTACTGATGAGAAACAGAGGGATGGAAAAGCTCATATCCTCACCTACTAAAAGCCATTACAGCATGTAACCTGTCACACAGGAGGGAGAGACTGCACCACCATCTTCATGACTACATCCACAAGACTACACACCTTAATAAAGCAAGTGGAAAAAAAAATCTTTTTTATTTTAGGGGTCATTATGCTGTTATGCTTTAGTTATAGCATAATATTGAATACCAGATATTCTAAATTACCTGAGCAGTTCTGCATAGCCTCCTGAATATTTCTAATGTGAAGGGATCAATAAGGCTAGTATTGTAAGAATGTAATCCTGTCTTTCTAAGCTGTTTCAGATTGAATTTAGATTTTTAGACTCTGTGGATTTTATAACATAAATCAACTGTATTTCAAACTAAATATTTAATGCAATCAACACTTGTTGCCTCCCACAGGATTTCACTATATCTTCAATGCACTTCATTGTAATATAGACCTTACAAAAAGGTTGTTTCTTGTGAATTGTGAGAGCTAAACAAAGCACCTGAAATCCTTACCCTAAGTAAAATAGAAGGGAAAAAGCCAGAAGAATGACTCAACATTAGTCAGACTTTTATCTTTCCTCTTGAAGACTTACTTATTGTAGCAGACACTAATTTTCACTTGTAAATTCTTTGCACAATTTCTTTTCAGTTTGTTAAGTTATTAAGTTGACGCTATTTTACACCACAACGACACAGACTCTGAGCTTCAGAAGGCTGAAATTACTCTTTTGTTTTTGGGATGTGTTTTCTTTGTATACTATTTTACACAGACCAATTTGATTGGTGACAAAAGCAAACCTCTTCAATCACATTGGTCAGACCAGAGAGACTTTAAGAAGAAGCCCCTCCTAGGAAAAGGAATGAATAACATAGGTACAGTTTACAAAAACATGTCTCTTGTTTACAGAAAATTCCCTGGGAAAGAAACTTCAGAAAGCCAAAACATCTCAGGCACAAAGCCAGGGCTACATTAAGTGGGACTCTTTTTTATGCCATTCATACAATCAATCAGTCAGACTCATTATTCAACAGCATATTGTACTTTGCATGGCAAATATTAATCATTAAAATTGTACTCTGGTGAACATGTATTACAAGTTAAATTTTGATGCACATTTATGTGGGAGAGTTTCCTGATGAATTTTATATGTTTGTAGCATAATTTAATTTTATTAAACATATAATCATATATAATAGATAAATCATATAATTATATAAAAATTGTTACCTAAGAATAGATAATCATCATAATTGCATCATAATTGCAGTTTAGATATTGTTAAGTTTAGCTATACTTCTGTGCTACAGATCAGAATCTAAATAATGAAAAAATGCTAGAATCAACATTATTTTTTCCTGTCAAATATTAGATATTATTCAAATTTAAAGTTAACAAATTAGTTTGCTTTGTCAAGATGCGTTATTGTGATTTAATTCACAACTGAAGATGAAGTGATGAGCCTGTCAAAGCTTAACTAACACTGGCAGTTTAGACTCACCATTTTTTCTCACTGATTATATTTTATTCTGACAGTAACCATACTAATTTCAGTGGAAATACTCAGAACACTTACAAGTAGTCAGCATGAGCAACTGGAGCAGAATCATCAGCTTCTGTTGGAGAGGTGACATTTGTAACAGAACTTCCTGGCATTCATCGCTTCTCACATCTCAAAATATTCTAGGAATATAGAACATTCAATGCTTTGCAAAAGACTTTGAAATTTCCTGTGATATTTCTAGATGGAAGGTATCACAGAAAGGCTTTAGTTCAACATCTGACTCAAAGAAGGTCAGGTTTGAGTAGGTAACAGAGATGCTAAATCAATCAGGGTTTGAAAAACTTCAGAGACTGTACAGCCCTGCTGGGCAGCTTATCTCTGGTCAATATTTGACTGTACCAGTGGTGAAAAGATTTTCCTCATATCCAGTCAGAACTCACTGGGTCATGTGCCTGTCCCATGACACAGTGCTGTCAAGTGGGGCTCTCTCTTCTTGAGAGCACTTTGTTGATCCTGGCACACTGTTGTTAGCTCCCCTTAAAGTAATATCTTCTCCAGGCCAAACAAAAGTCTCCAAGCCTCTCTTCACAGGGCACATGCCCCAGTCTCTGACCGTCCTAGAAACCCAGGTTGATTAGGAAACATCGATATCAGGGACCTGTTGCTAACTTTCCTGTAACTGAGTCCCAGCATTGGATGTGGCATGCTAGATGTGCTGGGTATAAGAGGAAAATGCCTCCTCTCCATGTCCTGGCTGTGCCCCAGTGAGTATCTCCTATGGCACTGTTGGCTGTATCTGCAACCAGGACCCACTACTACATTCAGTGTGTGTCTACCAATATGCCCAGGTCCTTCCCTGCAGGGCTGCCCTCAGCCAGGCAGGCACCATCCTGTACAGCTGCACAGGTTGGTTCCTGCCTGTGGCAGGACTTGGCTTTTTCTATCCCTATTGAACTTGGCTTTTTCTATCCCTGGCTCCCTCCTCCAGCTTATACAGATCCCCAAGAATGGCAGCACAACGTCATTCCTCTGCTAGTTATAGTATGTAAGAAGCCACTTGAACAGCTGCTTACCCTTTCCTCACATCTCTAAATAGCATTCTCCATCATGAATACACAGTAAGACAACAAATGCTATTAAGTTGATTGGGAATGCAACTACTATGAACTAGTTGAAGCAGCATAGGTTTTACTATATCCAGTAGAAATTTTTGTCTCTGTCATGCATATTCTTGGCTTAGTTATGAGCAGTTAGCAAAAAGCCAGAAGCAACCTCAGCTCCCTCCTGGGTTTCATAATAGCCTGAAAAAGTGAGAGTTAGCATAGAGCTCATAGCAGCTGTTGTCTGGAGAACTTTCTAGAGCACAGCACTTCCACATGGAGTGTTAAATATGTCTCATGCACTTGTTTTGTTGAAGCTGGACAGTGCATCTAACGGAACTGTACATACCTGAGAGTATTAGTTTTTGTCATTGTGAAAAAACACTGTGCTTAAGTTACTTCCTTGCTTCTTTTGAGAATGACTCATTTAGGATCTTCCGCACATTCTGTTATTAACATTTGAAAAGTACTAGACAAGAAATTACTAAAAGGAGAGACAGGAAGAAAACAGTTTTCTCCTAGCTAGTGATAAACTATTTAAGAGTATTTTACTTAACACATGTTTTAGGCAAAAAAATTAACAATGCAATATTATCATTCTCAGAGTACATGAAGTAGTTTTAGCACATATATGTGTATTCCTTTACATGTAAGCAATAAACCCATGTATTTACTGCTATATTAAAATAGACAGGAATACTAAATCATTGACTTTTGAAATTTATTTTTGCAGGTTACTAGTGACTGGACTTCTTTACCCATATTTGTGGGAGTTTAAAGAGTTTTAAAAACCACAGCCATCATCTTGACATTATTTTGGATTCAACAAATGCCTTCAGAGGTGTTCATACTTTTGCAAAAGATGTGAAAATTTTGATTTATGCTTTTGAGAAATTTTTTTTATTCAGCATGCCAATCAAAATTATAAATACAGAGAAACTATGAGAGCCAGCTAAAATAGTATGAGTTTCATTTCTTTTCAGTAATGTTGTAATAGAATTAAAATAAACAGCTTCTCAGTATCAGGTAGTAAATTTAGCGCTTGATGTATGACAGATGTTCCTGAGTTCAAAAAAGAAGGCCAAAATTAAAAAGCAGCTTTCAGGCACTGAATGCAAAAGAACCTCTTTCTCATGCACTGCAGCAGCAAATAGATTTTGGATGACCAGCTGGAGGCTGAGTAGGTTTCCCCAATGGTCTTCCCTTGAGGACTTTTCTTAACAATTAAAACCATTTGCTTTTATTGTTTTTGACAGGCACAACAGTCTGGTAACAGGTGTGAGAATCTGTTTAAGATGGAGAAAACAAGAAAATGAAGATGCCAAATAATCTGGCAGACTAGTCAGTATCATTTCCTTCATCGTTTTTCTCACATTTCTGTAGGTGCCAAATATAGTATAGAAGTGGATACATATTTTTTATGTAAAAATAATGCCTGCTTTGTGATTTCAGTCAAGGTGATCTGTAACCAAATATTGGCTGGATTTATGATCATCTGCCATGCAACAATGAGGCAATGGTCAGAATTAATAACACTTTCAGAAAACAAATCTATTGAGTTTTGGGGTTTAGATGTTTCAACTCCCAACACAATACACACCACTTAGTATTGACATAAAGCTTTGTATTAGCACAAACTTAAGAAAAACCCAAACAAAACCAATGACTAGCAAGACAGAATAAAGTCCTGGCAGTCTAAATCAGAAATTATGATGTCAAGGTTTTATATTCTCAAGGATAGATCTGTATTATTCTATACAAATAACTTCTGAGTTTTCAGTTATGTGATAAAATGAATTTTAGTCCTTCCAATTATAAAGTATGGCCCCTTTTCCAAACAGGCCAAGTGAGCTGCTTGACAATACTTATCCTTGGATGTGTCAGGTCAAGTTTTATTTTCACTTTCAAAAAGTGCATTTTTTCTCCTAAATCCCTCATCTGTGCACACAATCATACATACATAATTGAATGCCTTTTGCTTCACATTTTTAACGGGGACATAATTTTGACTGGCTGCTGTATGATTTGCATTTTTCTAATACTGCATTATTCATGTATTCTGCAGCTGCAGTGAAGAAAATAAACAGTGGTTTTCTAGGTAAACATCCATTTCAAAAATCAGAGGTAATTCTGATTTCAAAAATTTCTCTAGCAAGTTGAGGAAGAATAGGACTCTTTCAGGGAATCAGCAAAACAATCTAACCCTCACTGAGTTTCATGATGTTCTCAACATCACCTTAATCTTCCCATTATTGAATAGGCTCATGAGGTGAATTCAGATTATTGCTATTTTCAGGAAATTATTTTTCCAGTAGTGATATTAGCATATATATCTTTAACAAGTGTATTTCTGAATAATTCACCTTTGAAAGGCGTGTCAGTCTTTGGTCCCTAAGAAATTAACAGGCACTGCATGTAATACTGTAAGTTTCACCTTCCAGAGAATTCAGATGAACTTTAGTGCACTTTCTAATGCCATTCCTTAGCTTCAGAAATCTACTCTTCTCTCATAAAAACTCTTCTCTTCCTCCTCTGTGAGTGCTGATGCCAGCAGCAGCAGTAACTAAAATGCAACACTGCTTTTGCTGATGAAGGCAAGAACAGAGACATCTGGCTCACAGAAGCAATTTGAGTGGATTTGTCAGAAAGTACTTTTACTGGGATATTGAAAGGCCCTTGAGGTACACTTATTGAAGAATGGGAGAAGTTTGTATGTATGAAAAAGTGCCCAGAATCCATGTTGGTTTTTAATGACCTCTTTGAGCCTTCAAAGCAATAAATGAACCAAACTGGATTAGATTTTGGGAGGTCTTCTAGTGTTCTTGTTGAATTTCTAATAGGAGAAAATAAATGCTGGAAACTGTCACATTAGCCTTAACCGCCCAAGTATAATTTTTTTTTAAAGGAAAAGTATAATTTGATGTAAGCTGTAGGATTCATTTAATACCAACACATATCAAATTGCAGGCTTAAATCTACTTGCACCCTGAAAATTCTCAACACCTTTATGAATAATGATGATCTTCAATTCTTCTGAGTCTTAGAGTAAAGGCATGAATCAAAGAGTTTTTAAAAGATGGTTCTTTAGTAGAGTTGACATTTTTAGATTTTTTTAAAAAAGAGGTGGTTTTAATCCTATCTATAATCAGAATACCTTCAGTAAACAGTAGAGTAAATTTTTCTTTCAGTAGATAACAAGAAAGAAAAGTTGTAGTGTCCTATTATAAAAGAATAAATGAAACCAAAAAGTATATCACCTAAAATGAAAATTATTTCTAGTTTGGTTCAGGTCAGAATAAACAAATAAATATCCAGAAAAATTTAGAATCACCTAGGTCATGGTTATAGAGAAAAGAGATGGAATTTTCAGCACTGTTTAATTCCATACCACCCACAACATGGCAGGAGAAATCTGGTGACTGGAAGCAGAAGGGATTCCATCTTTTGGTGGGCTTGCAAGAGGAGGTGTGCTGGACTGAGGTTGGGACCAGAGCTGCTGCCACTGCTGCTGCTACTGCCACTGCAGAAGGAGACAGCGCCTCTTTGGGAACTATTTTTGTCTGTTGAGTGGTGAATACCATTTTGTGGGTAAAATAGTCTCTCTTCTGTACACTCTCTGGGTAATATTGTTATAGTTATGGCAATTTTTCAGTAAATTGTGACTCCATCCCATAATTTCTCCTGGTCTTTTCTCCACTGTTGTAAGGGTTAAGCTTGAATGAGTTTAATTTTACTGCTGAAAGCAGCACAGTCTTGGTCTACAGAGTCAGGTTAGGTGTCCAACAGAAATAGACTTGAATGATTGCAACAAATGCTGAGATAAACTGCAAGAGAAGCAAGATGCTCCATATGAGGTTTTGACAATAATTTTGTTCATTTTTTATTGAATCATAGAACCAAAGATCAAATTGACATTATGTATGAGTCAAAAAGATACTGACATCTGTATATACTGCAGATGAACATAAATTCCTACATCCTGTACATGGGCAATCGTACTGGATATTTCCTAGTGGCCGGGTACACACAAGAAATCGTTGGTGTTCAGAACACAAACCATGTAATTATAGGATGGTTTGGGTTCGAGGGGACTGTAAAGTTCATCTAGTTCTAACTCCCTTGGCATGGGCAGGAAGACCTTTCACTAGACCAGGTTTCCTCAAGTCCCATCCAACCTGCCTTGAACACTTCCAGGGATGGGGCACCCACAGCTTCTCTGGGCAACCCATTCCAGTGCCTTGCCAACCTCACAGTAAAGAATTTCTTCCTAATACATAATATTGGCCTGTGTCCTAGTTAAAGAAAATAATAGTTAGTCCTTCAAATACACCTAAGAATGAGATAAAACAGATTTCTACTCTTGCAATGCAGGACTTTCGCAAGTGAATCAGCTTTAAAGCAGTTTGATAGAGAGGAGAAAATATAGAAAACAGACATATGTGGAAAACAAAGGTGATTGGTAAACAATGGGTCTTCAGTGACATTTTACAAGAAGGATAAAATCAAGATTTAGCCACTGTTATCACAAATTTAGTTAGCAGAAGATGTCAAAATCTTTCATGAAGGGAGCTACATCTCAAATGCCAAAACAGGACAAATATACACTGCATGTACTGACTAGCAAGAGAATCTTTAACGAAGAGGAAATATACAGTCATCTCTAGTGAACTCTATTGTTTTCAAATTTATAGTTGGGCTTCCAAACATTGACCTGGAAAATAAGAGCTAAAAGAGCAATATGTAGGTCTGTGATTTTTAACTCTGTCTGATACTAACTGCATCCTGTAGTGCTGAATCTTTAAGGTAAAGGAAGTAATTCTTATGTTGTGTTAAGAGGCAGTTACTGACAATATCTTAGTCAATGGTTCAGGTGATATAGACAGACTTAAGTAGCACTTGCCCCATCCAGTGAAATAAAGGTATGTTGAAACCACTGTGAAAATATGGACCTTAAAGTTTAGGAGTTGTGTACCAGGACTTTGATCAAGGGATGGAAGGCAGCATGTTGCTAGAATACCTTGCAATAAGCATAATGCATAAAAATCATCATCATTTCCTGCATAATTCTGTGTTCTGGGAATCCCACAGCAACATAGATAACTCATAAACATTAGTTTATTGCTTGAATAGTGTTATTACATCATGAAGATTAGATGGGTTTCAGGTGTAATGTAATAGGCTGTAGAAAATATGCAGAAGAAAGTGAGGGGACTCTTGAAATAGTGTATTCTTGATGCATCAGAATTTCTTCTTCCTAGTTACTATTACCAGCAAAAATTTTATTGTTTGCAAGTGAATGTTTTAATTTTCATGGAGAGAAATGTCTACGTATTGACTGACATTTTTCCTACATGATTATAGAATTGAATAATAGAATGACAGAATAATGATGACTGTGTTTCAGTTACAATCTGCAGTGAAAATTTGCTACTTCAAAAACTGCACTGAAAACACTGACCCATATGCTTATTTTATATTTCCATACTACATATTTTATATAAAAATATATTTTATACTTTTAAGTTTTTTTGTTAAATTTTAGGGGTTGTCTTTTTTTTTTTTTTCTGCTTTTGGTTTTTGTTTTGTTAGTTTGTAGATTTTTTGACAATTTTGGGGGTTTGGGTTCTTTGGGAGATGATTTTGTAATTGCCAGAGAAAGAGCTTTTTAATAAGGTGAGAATCAAAACTTTTCTTTTCTGATGGGATTTTTTTTTTTTTTTACATCAGAACTGGTTTTTTACTAAACTCACAAAGGGAGAAAAAGAAATAACAGACTTCATCCTTCTGAAAAAATGTTTACTCCATCAAGCACAAAAGCAAAGAGATAACTACTCAGTTTTTAAAAATATATTAATGGTTAATCAAAACTGATGTTTTATTGGAGATAAACCTGTAAATGAAAAACTCTGTAGCTGGGATTCTGTAGCCAGTCAGGATTAACAGGATCCCTGGTTATTATAGACTGTGACTACATCGGTGAGATTGATTGTAAAGAGTCTTTTTCTCTCTCTGACACTTTAAAAGAAAAATATGCTCTGTTCATAGAATAGGCAGTCTGCTTTTCACTTCACAAAAATTTTTTCACAAAAAATTTTCTTCATTGGAAGACATTAATGTTTGCAAATACATGAATACAAAATCAATATTTGGATTTTCATGGTGTGACACTTCTGAGGAAACTATTGCAGTTTGTTTCCCAAGTCCTACTACCCTGTACTTTAGTGTTTGAATTCTTTAAACAGCCTAGAACATGAAAGGCCTAAACTAATACTTTAATTTCTGTAAGTAATGCTGCCTGGAGACACTATCATCCAGTAGCTAGTAACTGCAAACACCATCAAAAGCAGCACTTTAGCTTCCTTAATATCTAAATCAGACATTTGGCATCTTAGCTGGTGATTTTTATTTCAGTTTCTTTCCTTTTACAGCTATTCTTCTCCAGTTTCTGAACCCTTCTATTAATGCTCCAAGGATTAAGAGGTGAAAATACTGAAATCAAATTTTACAAAAGGATCATATAATTTTTGTATAATTTTTACATGGTATTTTCATAGACATGTTTTTTTCCTCTGTTGATTGGCGACAAACTTGATTGGTTGATTAGGACAAACACATATTCTAGAAAATGTAAAAATCTTGCAACATGGAACAATAAAATAATTTAAAAACAAGTCTGAAAGACAGGGGGAACAGAACTAAGCCTATACAAGACATGGGAGAGCACAGCTATAATCTCCAATACAATGATAGAAGTAAGAGACATCAGTTTTTTCACACAGAAGACAATATCAAAGCGCATATGAGTACAGGAACTGTGCTCTTTTTTTCAACAGTACTGCAGTGTCAAACTTGTGCAAAGAAAAGGAGCAGCTAAATCCCATCCTAAATCCCAAATAAATGTTATTTCAATAAAATTAAATCTTAATAAACTTCCTAGGTAACTCATGTTATTTTCTTCCTAATTTATATTCTTGCCTGAAAACCAAATATACCTATCTATAGGTGACAGAAATGAATCCACATTCCAATGTTGAGGCAACATAAATAGAATTTTTCTTCGTTTGGGATTTTGAGATATTTTTCAATGTTGAGAAGCAAGTACATGACATTTGTAAAGAAATTGCTAAGCTAGGACTCCTTACTGTGAGAAATAAGACAAATAAAAGCTTTTGTGTCAGTAAGGAACCCTATTAACTTAGATACAACATACTTAGATATAGTTTGCTTCATAGCTACTTTTAAAGAAACAAAATGACAAGCAAGAAAATTTCAAAGCTTATGGCATAGGGAGTTTAGGGCAGTGGGAGCAGGGGAAATGCAAGTTTTATCTCCACTGAAGTGCAAACTGTAATGAATCTTCTTATAAGCTCAGCTTGGGCAATTTTGAAAAAAAAGAGACCTTTGTTCTACCCAATGTAATGTCACAAATTCAGCGCACAATAGAGTGGGGATCTACTCTGAATAAATTCCTGTAGCCAGGGAATTTGAAGACAAGCCACAGATATTCAAAGAGCCTGACTACTCAAGACTTAAAGTAAATATATCAAACTAATAGATTAACCGGCCCAAGTGGTAAGTCATGCTCATTATGTAGGAACCATGCAACATGGAAACATACTAATTTTGAAAGTTTACTTAAAATCTGATTTTATGAAAAATGATGCTTATATGTGCCTTTTGACATTTTTTGTTTGTACTACCAACACATGGTTATCTACAGTGAATTAATTTGAAAAAAAATTAAATATTGTTCATAGTTCAATTATTTTTTCTGTATTTTCATTGAATTTTCTTGGAAACAAACAACTAGAAAAATATTTCTGCAAAATCCAAATTACTCTGGTTTACATTTTGTGTTGGGAAAAAGAGTGTAATTTGTTCTCATGGAATGGAAATCACTACTTTTTGTTATGGTTGCCTTCTGTTTTCACATATTGGATTTTCATCCACAGAACTTGCTCAATAATCAAGTTCACAGTATATAACTATTGTGTATGAAAATTCTTATGCATCATCATTTTTAGGGTGAAGTTGTTCAAACCATACTTGTTTCCCTAGAAAGATGCAAGCAGTTTCAGGGTTGCTTACACACCTTGCTCATAGCACTTGTCAATAAGTTGTGCAGACAATTACACACTTGGTTTAAGTTGCCTCTACGAATTAATTAAGACAATTTTCTGCAATATTCTAGACCTGCTGAAAATATTAGCAATTCTGAGGCAACCTAAACAGTATTGAAGTACACTCTACTCTTATAAGACCAATTTAAATACCTACTTGCAGTTATCAGGTACCTTTTATGTCCTGTAACTCAAGAGGCTTCCATTTTAAATTTCAGAATAATTGTTTGACAAATACATAGAGTTAGAATACGTTTTTCCTTTAAAGAGAAAGGGAAGAATAAGTTAAATTTTGAAGTTATCACTTCAAAGAAAGATGGCAACTGGAAGCAGAGATGTTCTGATTACATAGCAATCTTCATTTCTATGATTCCCCAGTTTCAGCAGCTGGTTACAAAGCCAGATATTGAGGTACTGCATAATAAAGAGCATGCCATAGAATAAAGTTAACATAAAGACGCACAAACAAATTTCTGGAATGGCATTCCAAGAAAGATTTTTGTTATCATGTTATCACTTCTATGTAATTTTTTGTAGTTTTTCTACTTTGCATTTTTTCTACCTTGCATTCTTAATGATAATCTGAAGCATTGCAGGCACTTGTTTGCTAGGGTGTGTATGAGTGAAACCCCTTTGTGACACACTCATGCTTCTTTTCCATTTGGAATTGAGTTGGAAATAAGTGAATTATCAAAATAGCAAGAGGCTTTCTGCTGTACACTGATTTTCGTAAAGAATGTTTCTGGAATTTCTGAGTTTCATTGGCTTGAGCTACACATAAAATATCTGTTGCTTGATTGTCTACAATCCAAGACTGATACATATTAATAAACGAAACAGGTTGCTTAGAGCACTCTTATTACTATGTCTATAGTTTTCTCCACAGGAGGCTCATAAAACCAATCCATATGCACAAACATTCATCTCAGAAACAAAGTATTAACTGGTATTTACTTAACAAGAATATGCCTATATAATCTTTATCAAGAGATTGAGTGCAGATTTTCAGCTCTTTTGACATATGGAAAGGCATAATCCATAAGTGCACTCAGTGTTCATGGATTTTGTATCCAAATTATGGCTCATTTACTGGGCAATTTCCAACCCAGCTATCAAGGCAACTGTTAAGCCTTTCAAGCTGAGACAGGGAAAATGCTCCTGAGCTGTAATGCTCTACTGAAAGGAAGCAGGAGCGCATTCACTGTTCTTCAGATCTGCCTGTGTTGCTGCACACAGGACCACTCTTCAAACAACCAGCAGAAGTTTATATCCCTGAAGATGTGGATTCAGTGCATGAATTAAATGTAATCACTTTCCACCCTATACCTCATGGATTTATCTTGAAAAACACTATTTACTATTTAATTGCCTGAAAATTTATTAGATTTGAGTTCTACTAGCGTTTATGAGGTCTACACCTGACAAAGCAATACTCAGTTTCGTAGTTTGTTTGAGTTGGATATTTAAGACCTGATCATATAACCATTTTAAATCAAATAATGAATATGTAGGCTTTGTAACTCAATCACCATTTAATAACTAAGCACAATCAATTTAGAAAAAAACTTATTGAACAAAAAGAAATGAAACACAGAGATACCCTGCATCCTCCCTTCACATACTGACAGAAATTGATGAGGTCCCCCTCAGCCATCTCCTCTTGAGGCTGAGCAGGCCCAGTCCTGACAGCTTGTCTCCTTAAAAGAGATGTTCCAGAACCCTCATCATCTTTATTGCTCTTCACTGGAGCTGCTCCATGTCTCTCTTGTACAGAGGAGCCCACAACTGGACACAGGGCTTCACCAGGACTGAGAAGAGGGGTGGGATCACCTCCATTGACCTGCTGGCAATGTTCTTCCTTACTGCATCATAGGATAGCATTGGCCTTCTGGGCCACAAGGGCACTTCTCGTTCATGGGCAGCTTGTTGTCCACCAGCATCTCCAGGTCATCCTGGTTTTAAGAACTGCTTAATTTTTGTTCTCAGCATATATTCCAAACTCAGTCATTGTATGAGATTAATGGTGAGGTTTTCTTCCTTGGTTATTCTTACTCATATACACAAAATAACTCTGTTTTTCATTAAGGTAACCAACACAAAGGCAGATAATTGCAAGAAAATGTATTAGCCCAAAGAATAAATAAAGCAGAAGCATCATCTTATTCTGCACTTCTTCCAAATTGATACGTTTGGTAAATATTCTTTCGCATTTCAAAACTTTTCCCCTATATTTCCAGCTCTTATTTTACATTGTGTTCATTCTTTTCTCATCATTTAATCTGAACATGAAGAAAGAATACTTTTTTGTTTTATTCATGAGAGACAGAGTTTCCTTGAGTTTCAAACTTTCACTGGGACACAACTTTAAACTGCTTACTACTGTTGCAACTTCAGTCACTGAAAGAAGATAATTTTTAGTAACTTTCATGTGTATAAGTAACAATATAAATATATTAGCTAAAATTACTTATATCAGTGCCTAAATATATGTTTGCCAAGGAATAAAAATCTCTTTTTTTCAGAAGCTGGGTACTCTTACCTACCTTAAGAGTATGGAAGTCCATCCTTGTAAGTATGCAGGGATATTGTAATTCTAAGGGTTAAAGGCTGGTCAGAGAAATCTACAAGTTCATTTTTCACACATCATATGGGTGGTGGTCATAGCCAAAGCTGGGTCATGAGAGTAAATGAATACATTTCACAGTAATGAACTGAGCCACTGATCTGTTGGGTGAAATTCCTAGCACTTGTGGAAAGGTAGGGAAAAATATATCAGCACACAGATATCCATCCTTTTTTGCCCCTTTAGTATCCCATTTTTTCATGTCTACTTTTGTTTCAAGGAATCTACAGTAATGTGTCATGTTTTTCAAGCTTGAGGGCTGCTAGCTGTGAGTTATCAATAAGGACATAGTCTTAATAGACATCTCAGAGTTCTAGCTGAACTGAAATCTGAGCATTTCAGTTCAGATCAAATGTGATGTGAATGTCCAGACTATCCCCTCTTACTGTATTAGGCTTCACATTGAAGAGTATGATCTTCAAGAACATGACCTAGATTCTTCTTAAAATGAAATCTAAAGATGTGCTTCAGAAGTGCATGAAAAATACATTTTAATTGCTAATAGACTCAGCCTATGGGATAAGACTAGAGCAAGTCCTTCATACCCTTGCGAAACACAGATTTCAGCAACAGGTATTTTTCTTTTTTCTTGTAAATAAATAAATTGTGCAAACAGGCTTCCAAGAAGGCCCTGGAAGATCCTTCAAGAGCATTGGAAGTGAGAGAGGAGCTCCAGAACTCATCAGCTCCCACAGCACTGATCAGTGGCAGATATGTGAGATATGGCTGACCTTCAGAGGGGAGTTGGAGGTGTGGGCACTGTGTATTTGGGGTTTTCTGGGTACTGCTACTCCAGCCCTACTTGATCACCACAGGCTACATGAGGACAATAAACCAAACTAACCACACCCTGAGGCTTACACCTACTACTCAGAGCAGGAAACTGAGTAATTAGGTAATTTTCCCCAGTTACCATGCTGTTCCAGGTCTACTCTATTCCACCACAGATTTAAGCAAGTAAATGTAGAATTCCCATGCTGGAAGCACCACATGATTTAAACTCATAATAAGACCTCCTCACATCCAGATAGATTATTAGGGATTTTTTCTTTCTGTGCAATTTTTGCTTTTGTTATTCATGTTTACTTTCTTTCTTCCCCTCTGAAGTAAAGAAGGGTCAGTCACTGAATTCCAGTATTATTACTTTGTACAATTATGATACCATTGTACTTTCTCTTTAAACTGGAATTTCCATAACTTCAAATTTTTCTCTTGATTTTGTGTACTTGCCTCCTACATCGATAATTTAATTTCCATAAAGAAATTTTATGATATGAACTTGTATTATAAACACTTTCATACCTGCTATGTGGAAAAAAAAAAAAAAAGGAGGGGGGGATGACAAGGGAAATCTCCTAACTAAGAAGGAACTAACCAGACTTTAATTAAAAAACCCTACAACGCTACTGAAAATCATGTGAGTACCAATATTGAGGAATTTAGCAGTTTTTACCAGTGAACTGTCCTTTAGAAAACACAACTATTCTATTATAATAGGAGGTAACTGCTGTCTTACACAAAGAAAGTTGCAGGGGAAATGTTTTAGAGTCACATCTCTAGCAATGAGAAAATATTTCGTATCATCATTATTGCATTAATTTTAATCACCCATAAGGAAAAGCAACTGCCTAAATTTCACGTAATCTTTCTTATACAAAATAAAGTCTCATATTACTCAACAGAAATTAATAATTCTTTTGAAAAAGCATTTAAACATTACATGGGTTCGTATGCTGTAGAATCTTTGCTTCCAAGGCTGTTTCTTATGGAGCAGAATGTCTTTTCTTGTCTGTGACCTTCTTTCAATTATGTCTGCTAGTTTATTTCTGAAGTTCCCAGATGCATAAATGCATGTTTCCTATTGTTATTAATCAACACAAATAAGCAAAAAGATTTTACTAGAAATTGTGATAGCTTAACCTTATGGTGGATTTCTACAGATATTAAAACCTAGAATTATTAAAAAATTGTATTTTATGGTATGTGATTTTCATCTAAGAACCCCAATTAAATGCTTTTTACTTATCTCTAATGGCAATATTTTTCTATTACAATTCTATTTTAAATATTTGAATAAAGAATATTTGTATATTTACTTTTTCTCTGAAAAATTTCCATAAGTAGACCATTTCCTAGGAAAAAATAGCTAACAACAGCAATTTAATTGCAAAGACATAAAGAAAAGCATATTACTATTCATAGTAGTACATTACTTTACGGCTTAATAACAGCTATATACTATAGAGATTGCTAAAAGCAAACAGGAATATTCAAGATAAATGATATGCTTGAAACATTAGGAAAAAAGTTTTGAAACAGCTTCTTCAATTTGAAACCTGTGACTTAAGGTAGCATTAAAGTTTTCAATGCTTCAAGCAATTTATGTTTAATTTCTACCCATACTAAAAAGCTGGCACAGTTTGATTTGATTATTATGTAGGTATTTTATCCATTTTTTTGTCTTACTTTTCTTTTTATAAGAATAATAGTAAGTTAAAGAAAAAGAAGAAATAAGTACTGAAGAAACAATATATCAGCCTCTAAAATAAGATTGCATTGCTCCTGTGAGCCTCCAACTGTACATTCACATACTTAAAAGTTACTAAACTGAGATTTTTTAGACCCTTTTATGAGAAGAAGTTTTAGAAGAGGGCCAAAATTATGCCTTTTTACAATATCTTTTTTGACTTTTTAGACCTAATTTACATTAGAAACTATTTTATTTCTTTTATTCTGTGAAAAAAATTTCTTTGAAATTTTATCTGTGGATAACAGTTTTAATTTGCCTTGATGAAAACACTTCATGGAGAGTGAACAGTAAATTAAAGAAAAGCTTTCTTAATATTTGATAAGAAAGCTGAAGAAATCTGACTTTAAATCATGCTGACAATCGTTTTTGATGTTTCCATGCGAAAAAGAAAACAACTAAATGTATTTCCATGGTAAATAGGTAAGGGATGAGAATGAAAACAAGTTCAGCCTGGGATATAGGACAAAGATAGTTGATTAATAGAAAAGCTGTAATTACCTGGGCATGAAGGAAAGTACACTTTTTAGAAAATTGTCATAGCAAAATGTTACTACATGTAAGTTTCTAAGGAAAGGTTACTATTTTTCTAGGCTTGAGACTGGGAAAAAAAATTGATAGGAAGCACATTTAAGGCAGGGCTCAGATAACTTGATTTAACTTTGAAATGCATTCGTTTCTCCTGAGTGAATGGCATATTCAAGGCATGATGTCTCTGATAATTGTTCTTAGAAATACTGTGGTAGAGTTTCTTACCAATTTTTTTGTGGCCTCTTAAAAAAGAAGGTACAGTACAATGCAACCTGTCACATCTTATATACTGCCATCCACATACTTGTTTTACCTTGTTTCTACTCAGACTCTATTATATCTTTGAATTGGTTATTCCCATTTGTATACACATAGTGAAAATTCTGGAGTTGTTACAGAAGAAATTCCAGTACTGAAATCGAGTATATAGACATTCATGTATTCCCAAAGTGAGGCAACATATTATCTACCAGAATAGGCACCTTCTGGTAATGGGTATTGATAGTTTAACCAAAGCTACAGGTAAGTAGCTTCTACATGAACTCTTCTGCATAAAACAGTTTTGAAATTCTATTTAACAAAAATTGTTAACATTATAGGAGATTGGGGATGGGAGGAGAGAGGAGGTATAAACTATATGGCATTAACTAATGGCTGGCATATTTCTCTTCTGAAGTGTAGGGATTGTAGAAACCTACACAGGTGATTTTACAAGCAGATAATAAGGGATGTTCCAGGGCAAATCAATGTTTCTTCCAAAAAGACAAGATTAGATGTCAGGGGCTTCTCAGAAGAGAACTTGACCCTACAGAGCTGGTAGAAACACCTTGACATTTCGTTTCCCAAAGAGAACAGAGGAACCACTCAGAAGCAAAATATGTGGCTGTAAGTTCTGCTTGAAGTTCTCTTCTTTGTCTTTGAGTATCAACAATTTTATTAACCTTTTGAAGTAAAAAATATGTCAATGGAAGGAGGCAGCTATGACAGTGGAATATGAACCAGTGTCTTCTGCACTAAGAGTGCTTTACTGTGCTAGCCAAGAATTTGTCACTTTTGTGACTGGCTGTGAAAGCTTTGTGATTTCAAGTAGGAAGAACTGAGAATTTAAAATATGATTTTAAAATATGATTCCCTTGAGAAGGGAGCTGGTCCTTGCATATATAAAATATTAAACAAAAGTAAATATCAGTGGTTGATTACAAGAGCTAAAAAACCCCTATTGATGCTTTTTAAAATCTCAAGCTGCAAATTTGGATATGACATTGCAGAACAATTTAAAATTGTTCTGTCAGACACTGAAACACAATTCTCTTTAAAGAGAAAACTATCTTTAGAAATTGATCTAGTTTATTCTTCAATAAAAAAGTCCTTGTTTTTAATTGCTTATAAATAATTTAGCTGATACATGCTTGCAATGCATTTCAGAAGGTCAATTTCAATATATATTTATGTATAAGATTCTCATAAGAAAACAAGGACTATAACTACAATTTTAATCCTTTTATTTTGAAGACACATTAGATTTTAATCTAAGGCATATTCTCATGGCGTATACTTCCATAATTAAATCAGATAGTAAATGTTAAGGTAGCAGGAGTTTCACCATTAGATAAAACTGATTCAGTAATTATTAATAGACATATGCTGTAATCTTTCCTCTTGAGCAATGTATAAACAGCTTCTAGAATTTCCAGAACCTTAAAACCAGATATTAACACTTGCCTCTGTTTCTCCATTTTTCGGTTCATCTTTCTTTTCCTGAAGGTCCCCCATTTGATCTCTCTCATTCCCTTTCACACAAGAGTGTTCCACAATATTAAAAGCTAGCAGAAAGTCTGTTCTTCAAATGTGCTTCTGTATTGGAAAAGAATACTTGCTTATGTCTGAAGAGGAACCTGTCATTATAATACAAATCTGTCTTCTGAACCTAAGAAATGGCGTATTGCTTTAAACCAGTGGTCAGCATGACCTGCATCCCATTTTCAACTGTACCAAAACCAGATACTTGTGAAAAGGTAAAAGAACAAAGGAAGCACAGAAATATTGTCTGTGAAATATATTTATTGTCTTCAACAACCTGCAATTCACTCTGATGAATTTGTCACCATGAATTTCTAGGTAAAATTATCTCTGTGGATTTCTTTTCAATCAATTTATTCATCCAGTCATTTCAGGTTAATATAAATAAATTTGATGTCCACAACAGTGCTGGCAAGTAATTCAACTGCTTAATTACAGGTCTACTTATTTTACTTGCTTTGCATCTGTCCCTTGATAGATTAGTTTGATTTTACCTATTTCTTTTACTGGAATGGAGAGTGAATAACTAACACCTTTTCTTTTTCATTAAGTCCCATTTATCTCCCTTTAATGACTTTCAGGCTAAATTAAAACCAAGTTTATATAGAAATTTCTTCATATAGTAAATGACTTCATATATTTAATCAGTCTTGCTGACCTTCTGACAACTTTTATGAATTTGATTTAAGGTTCAACCAGACTGCACATGTCATTCTAAGTGTGAAGTCAACAATAGTTTCATTCTCTTTCTAGTACTGCCTAAGATAAAATTTGCCTTTTAACTACAATCTTAAAAAAGGGGAAAATGGTTTCTTATTTATCTGAGATAAATGGAGAATTAACACACTTGAAGGATCCCAGTTTTCTAATAAGTAATCTTACCCAGTATGGGAGTCCATAAATTATTTGATGGAATCATCATCAGTGGAACATCTCAAGTTCTTTTTCATCAACCAAGAGTACTAAGCTGTTCTATTGTAGTCAGACAACTTTTACTTCTCTCTTAGGGCATAGGTAGATATATTGAGGAATGAGTAGTGCCTCTGTCAAGGTCCAATTAGCCACACAAAAATTTTCCTTAGGAGGAAAAAAAAAATTCTTAGGAGGCAAGAAAAGGAAACATCTCCAGATTTCTGCTGCTAATTTTCAGAAGACGTGAATGAATCACTGAAAAATGTTAAACTTCTCTTAACTCTGTTTGCTACAGATATGCTTTGGAAGATACTCAATATCATTGGTCCAGCTCCCCCATGTCCATCCCCTAAAGAGATACAGAGAGAAGTCTATCTCTGCTCTAGAGTCAGTGAGCCCCATAAAGAAATAATATATGGTGAATAAAGATAGTAATAGAAGCATCAGCCTGATGTGTCTATCTCACAAATAACTACAGTCTGTCGCTCTCAACTTGAAATACATTCTGGGCTTGGGTGTAGGGCCAGCCTCCTTGAACACATAAGCATGCAACTATTAACTGTTGCACAAAAACAAGCTGGCAGCTCTTATTGGGAAATATAGTGGAAAGTTTTTACTGTTTTATAATTCTGAGTACAATTCTGAGAATTGTCAAAATAAGAACTGATTTTTTTGACTGATGAATAAAATTAAATAATGAGCTATCTCAGTTGTTACATATAAGATATTTTTAAATTATCAAACTTAGTAACAGTTGCTAAATACGGCATCTGGTATCTCTGTTAATCAGTACATTAGAATTTAACCTGGTTTGAATCTCATTAATTCAGAGAACACCCTTATACTTAAAATCATATTCTTATGAGCATGTTATATCCAACAGCTTTTACCACGTATCTTCTAGTCTGTTTCATCACAGAAGAAGTTCATAAGAGAGCCAATGGTTAAAAATATCCTTCTATAGGCTGCTCATTGAGACTATGGTGTGAAATATAAACTACTGTCTCACACCTGGCAACTGAGAAAATCAAAAATTTTTGTTATATAACTTTGTGACAAATGTGGTTTTGTCCTCCAATAATTCCTCTATCAATAGAAACAGTTTACTTCTTTTGAAATAGGCATCTATTTTATATTTTGCAAAAGTCTTGGGAAATGCATCTGTAGATTCAGATTGTGGACAAACATTTACAAATAGATTGAATTTCTCCTCCCATTACTTCATCACATTGGCTTGATAAAAAAATTTGCTGAGAGTACAAAGATTGCCCAAACTGAGATGCAGGATTTTGTGCAGAAAAAGCTTTCAATTCCTTCAGCCTTTCAAACCATAAACAAAGTGAACAAAAGATGTTGGAATAGGACCTTACACTCACAGTTAATATGAGCTAATTCTCTCAACCCTTATCAAGTCTCTTGCACAATGAAATAATAAAATAATTGCAGCTTGATTTTCACCAGAAAGTGTAGTTTCAACCCAGCAGTATGAGAGGTGAAAGAGAAAAATTTTATTCTTGGGCATCACACTGATGAATATCCTGAGTTATCATAGGTAGTAAGGATTTCATCTACTCTTTGTTCTCTTCCTTTGGGGTTACTTCTGTCTTACATGTGGATTAGCTTTCCACCTTGTATGAGTTACTAAGTCACAAGATTTACCAGCTTCTTTTCTTGTGCAGGATAGTGTGCTTGTTCAGGAATTCAGGAGTTACTTGTAGAGCCAATATAGAGGCTTGTTGTATCCATAAATTCAAAGAGTACTAAGCAGGATGTAAGCAATATTTGCTTTTTTTTTAAGATCTAAAATAGCATAGTGAAATACTTAAACAATGACAATGTATAACATTTTCTAATAAAGTTAAGCAGAAATTTATACACAGTAAATAATAGCAAAGGGTTAAATAGAGGTTTGCAGTACAATTTCACAAATGGTACAGAAAAACATGGGAGTGTAACAAAATTTGCAAGATAAAAGCTAAGGATGTAGAACAGATATGAGACATACCTTGAGAAGTGGAAGTTATCCTCTAGAAGCAGTTGGAAAGATATCTGATGGACACAAAATAAGTCTTCATCTTAAAATAAAGCTAGTCGCTATGGGGACCTGACGAGATCACACTCTTATTTTTATGAAAGGCAACCGGACTATAGAAAATTCAACAATAAATGAGAAAGGATGGGGAAGAAAGATGATGCTCACTCTGCTTCACATTTCCCTCAGACCTGATCAAGGACCACAGCCATCAATGCTAAACTACACAGCATGAGCTCCAAGGTACTGTAGATTTACAGCTGTCAAATCTCCGTATTCTCTCTGGCCTTCTACACCTGTTTTGACTCAGAGAAACAAAACTACTCACTGTAATTAAGGTGCATTCAAAATTTGAATTTGTACAGTAGTGTAACAATATCCTTTAGGTTTATTCTATATTAATTTCTCAATAACTTCAAACATACACATGGAATTTTTAGTTGCAGCTAATTATTATCCTTGTATAACAGGCCTGTCTGTTATAGTCCTAGATCTCACTCTTGAGTGAGAATGATCAACTCAAAGAAAATAATTTTATAAATGAATTAGTAATGTTACACCCTCATGTGCACCAACTGGCATTTATCGATACAAAATATCACTTGCCATTTTACTGTCCAACCACACAGTCTCTAAATAACCTTTTGGGATTCTTAACCATTAACCCTTTTTTTTGCCACCTTAATTAGCATAATGTTTTTATCAAAACCACCTCAGTAGTCTCTCCCTTTCCTAATAATATTCAACATATTGAACATTACATTTGAACATTACATTTCCCAGACAAAGTTCCTGTGCGCTGCTTAGGATGACCTCCTTTTACTTTAAAGACACTTGATCCTGTTTGCTCTAAACTATTTTTCAGTGGTGCCAAGATTTTCCCTCTGAAAGAATAATTGTCTTGACACAAAAATCTGAAAAATATGGTCTGGGGAAATTCAAGTATATCATAGCATTGCTAAGGTTGGAAAAGACCTGTAAGATCAGGTTTAGCTGTCAACCCAACATGACCTCTATGTTCACTGCTAAACCGTGCCCTCAAGTGTCAAGCCCACACATTTTTTTTAAACTTCCATGGATAATGACTCCATCACTTCTCTTTGGGTAGTCTGTTTCAATGTTCAACAACCCTTTCCATTAAGGATTTTTTCCCAATATCCAATCTAAACCTCCTTGGTGCAATTTGATGCCATGTCCTCTTATATGTTACTTGGGGAAGACGGTGACACCCACCTGACTACAGCCTGCTTTCAGGTATTTGTAGAGAACAGTAGGGTTTAGTGCCGGGCTTGGCAGTGCTGGATCAATTCTCTTTGTGAGTCATCATCACAGAGGCTTAAATAGGCAGAAACTATTAAGCTGGAGAGTTGGACCCTTACAAAAGAAAGGAATCTTCTTGTAAACGAGAAAAAAATATTGTGACTTGGTAATACCTATTATTATACAGAGACTACACTCCAATCTTGTTTCCAATGGTTTTTCCCCTTCTCTTTTGCTGATATTTCTTCCTGTTTTGCATTAAATTCAGTTTATCAGGAGGAGCCTGTCAGGAACAAAAGTCGTATTTATACAAAGCTTGGAAAGAGGATAACAGAACAGATGACCATGTTGAAACAAGCATAAAGAGAATGAGGGGAAGTGCAGTGTTCTTCAAAATGGCAAGACAGACAAACACTAGTGACCTTCATACAAACTGTCTCCTAAGTCAGTGCAGTTACACCAGAATGTTTATTTTAAATTTTGTTCTCTAATAAAGCAGCAGCGTTTTCCAATCTCAAAAAAGTCATGTCTATTTACTCAGCTGTATTATTGCTATTAATCATTGATAGATTCATACAATGTTTCACAACTAGAGACATATTCTGTACCTTAAAGAGTTCAGGTAAAGGAGACAAATTATATACTGATAAAGCAACACCCGAGAGAATCAGGAGATATTACAACAGAAGAAACAAAATATACTTCCAATGAAGTATTTCCAAGAGGAATCAAAAGAGAAAGATGTTTTTCAGTAGAGCAAGGCTTTACTTGCTAATAATTATCTATCTAGTTCTGTAGTTGACTGAAAAAGTTTTCTCAGGTAAAACAAAAATGCTGATAATTAAAAGTCCAACAAAATCATTATGCTGAATTAACATGAAGGAAAAAAAATAATCCCATTCAGTCTTATTTCTCTACTTTGTTCTCTTTCCCAGTTTTGTCTCATAAGTACCAGCAAATACTACTCTGACAGTCTCAATGGCATACTATGAAATTAATTGTTTCTATTTCAAGTTATGTCTTTTTCATTTCACCATGAAAAATTGTCACCACAAAAATGCTGATCTGTCTAGCAATTTCTTGGAAGTTTTTGTTTGCTTATTTCCTTGGATTGTATCAGTGTCTTCATCATTTTACACTTTGCCAAGTCTTTCATAATATCGATCTAATTATATTATTTAGGAAAAAATAAGAACAGATAATGAAGTTGATCAAGGTTCTTTTTCTTATTATTGTTAATTAGAGGAGATGTGAAGTAGACTCAGAGGTAAAGTGCAAAGAATTTATTCGTTTGGAATTTCTGTGACACAAACAAAATCCAAGACAAGAAGTATAGAAAATTAAGTGTTTCTCTCTAAAATGAAGAAATATGAGAAGCTTGTAATACCGTCAAGGTCTGAACTGTAGTAGAGAACAAAAAAGGCTGTAGGCAGAAGTATTTTTGCTGATTTGTTACCCAAACCTTTCATACATGTTAAAAATTCCAGCCATTTCTTAAATACAGGAAGTAATCATCCTTTCCTAATGCAGAAAATTAATTTCTCAGCCATTTCCTTTTCCCTCACAGTGCGAGTCACTTGTTGTTAGCAGAAACTTCAAAAACACTTATCTCCCTGAAAGTTCTGTAGACTCTGCAAATTTTGAATGTAAGTTCTTGCAAAACTTTCCTTGCTCCAAAAAAAAACAAAAACAAAAAAAACCAAAAACAAAAACAAAAACAAAACAAAACAAAACAAAACAAAAAAACAACAACAAAAAAAAACTAAAAACAAAAACAAAACCAAAAAAAAACCAAAACCAAAAACCATATCAACACAAAGCAGAGGCTGAATAAAAACAGAGATACAAACATAGATTTTAGAGACATGCAGAAATAGTTTCCTTAAGGAATCCATCATTCAGTATAGGGAAAAATATAATCAAATAGAGTGGGCCATGGATTGATTCCTTCATTTGTGATTATAGCAACAACTAGTGCAAAGTGTATGAAAAGAAGAGTTTCTTACAAAGCACACCTCAAGTTCATTTTCTAAGGAGAGCTATCCTTTCCACTAATATAAGCATGGATCTCTCATGAAAAACATTACAGTAAGACAATAATTTTTTATATTATAAGCTCAATACTACATTGTCTGAATACCAAATACTGGAATATTCTCTCAGAGGTTTTTTTTTAGTGTAATTTGAGAAGAGTTTCATTACAGCACATGTACTCATAAGCATGTTTAATATTGCAATCAGAAGGCAATGGTTGTAAGATTTAAGGTAATTACACAATCATAAGAGAAGACAAGAATATGTTTAGCCATCCCTGCTCCATGTTGTTGCTAAGAGGGAAGAAAATCAAAAACTTGAATTAACAATACATTTGCCTTTCTTTAAAATTCTGTCTATAACACTGACTGTTAAAAAAGAGTACATCTTGTGTCTATTCAGCCAATATAGACATTAATAAATATAGGCAGATAGCTGGGAAATTGAAACAGCTAAAATGATTTCTCTGAGGTTGTTTTTGGTTGGTTGGTTGGTTTTCAGTGTGGGTTTATTTGTTTGTTTTTGATTTTGTTTTTATTTTTTGGTTGTTGTTGTTGCTGTTTTTTTTTTTTTTGTTTGTTTGTTTGTTGTTTTTTTTTTAAGAGCATTAATGTACCTTAAAATTACCTTCTTGTTTTCTGAAAAATATAAGCCAACTTTTTCTGTAATTGAATTTTGGCCTTTTTTTTTGTCTTCTGTCTTCCTACATGAAGCATAGCTCTGTGCTCTTACTGAAAAGTTTGACCTCATTTCCAGAGATCATACAGTTTCTTTTACTGTTGATCTCCACATTCAGCTAAGCTGGTCTTCTTTCCTGTTTGCATAGGACACAGGGGAATTGCTGGCTCGTGTGCTTCTCAAAGGTTGTTCTGCGATATTGACCAACATTTATGGACTCCTACGCCCCCAAATGCAGATTCCCAGAGTACTCAACTACATAGCTCTCTGAATAGCTTAAAATTTGCTCTCATTAAGTCCAAAGCAGCAACTCTTTTGTCTTTTTATTTTTGGTATACGGAGAATTTTAGACTCAAGCATTTCATGATCACTGTAGCTAAGACAGACATCTATTATCATATACCTCTCTATTCACATGCAGAAAATCTAGGTGGGAATCTTTTCTAATTGGCATTTCAATTACCTGAGACAAGAAATTAACTGCTACAAACCTGAAATATTTTCAAGACTTATTTATCAAAGCACTGTGGTATTTCCAGTTTTGTCTGGAGAGTTGAAGTTTCACATAGGAACAAGGGCTACTGATGCTGAAATTTCTCCTAACTGTCTATAAAATAACTCATCAATGCCTAAATCCTTGCTGGGTGATTGGTATTAAACATTCCTTACTACATCTCCTTTGTTATCCATCCCCCTAATGGTTACCCAGAGGCTCTCAACCACATCAGTGCTAACTGTAAGAACTCTACAATCAAACCTTTCCTTTACATATAGTACAACACATCTAACTCACCTGCCCTGCCTACCCCTCCATCCCAGTACTCCTGCTGTGGGACTCATGCCACCGAATTTTGCTGGTACCAATATCACACTCTTTTATATATGTAAATACTAAGACCAAGATGACAGCTCAGATGAAACATTCTTGATGTACTGACAGAGCTTTGAGGAAAGCCCCAAGAGGAAGAGTAAAATGTATCCAAATGAGTAAAAATAATTGAGACTGAAGTTCTTTGTAATGTTTTGGGCTTTTTTCCCTCCTGACTATAATATTCCCATAATTACAGTTTTCTGAGTATTCCTTTTCTAGCACAAATTAACTCTAACTTTTAATGTTGACAACTTCTGAACTCATTCTCAAGGTACTATTTTACACAATATCTTGTGTGTTGAGGCACAAATGTCATATATATAGGCCATATAATATATATATATTATATGTATATTAATAACTAGTTTAGCACTCCAATTTAGATAAAATAAAACAATAGCTTTTTTCTTTTTTTTTTTGTCTCTTCTTTTGTTCATTTTGCCAGATATTTCAACTTAAAAATAATTAGACTTTAAAAGCCTAAGCGCCCAAAGTATTTTAATGGAAACTTTAGCTATTCAGCTTTCACTCACACAGAAGTGAATGATATATTCACTTCAATGAGAAGAATAAGTTTCTTCTCATTTTTTGTTCATAAGAACATGAGACCTTTCTACATTTTTAAAATTCATATGTGGATAAAATTACTCTATGAAGTATCCAACTGTTTCTCTATTGAGAAAGGAGTTTTCTTATCTTACCCATACTATTTTTCTGTATTTACTTTCCTCAAATGTCTTCAGCTTTCAATAACTGTGAATATTGAGCAACTACCAATTGCATTAAGCAGGAAAATTTAAAAAATTCTCCAAACCATCACAGTGCTGATACTGGTCTTGACAGACTCACTAAACTTCTCCAGCAAAAGGAGTAGAAGTCTATCAATATATTAAAACAGTCTTGACTGCATGAATGACAGTTAGTACCTACTGTACAACTAAAAATAATGCAACAAGAAAGGCAAGGGGAAATAAAGAACTTTTGAGTTTTACCCTGAGAGAGTTCCTTAAAAGCCTGCTTGCTGGGAAAAGTGGTAGGTGCTGTCATTCATTTTGTGAATCTGCCTCTGACCTTCAGTAGAAAAGAAAGCTTTGGAATAATACTCCTAACAGAAGTTTTGAGATAGCTGATGCTAGCCCTCCACCAAACACAGGAAAAGTATCACCCAGTTTTCTAATAAACTATGAGTCTCTTGTCACTGCATTATAATATTGGAGGAGATCCACATCATAGCCACACACACAGATTGTGCAAAGAGTGGGGTTGAAAGTTTAACTATCCTGGGGATTGAAAGGGGAGCTATCTTCATATTTATTAAGTCTAATTGCACAAGGTAAGTCCTTTCCTTCTGGTGAAAGTTCAGATGGAACACTATATATTTTGTTTCTTACAAAAAAACCTTCAAATAAACCTGTGCATATTTACTAAAACCACAGATATAACTTTTACCATTCTATCACCCTTGGTAAAAGGCTTTGTAGTGTCCTAATGGCGCAAAATTGGACACGATGAGGTCTATGTTTTCCAGAGCCAGTTTTAAGGTGCTTTAACGGTGGTAACAACCAAGGGAATTTCATCTTGCCTGCTTCAGTTTAGGTCTGTAGATACTTCATGTGGTACGGTCTGCTTTAGGTTGCATAGTAAAGGATGAGAAGTTGTATTAGGGCACACTATTACACAGAGGTTTTGAACTTTAGCTAGAAGTCAAAGAGAAGGAAGCAGAATACACCAGATAACATAACAAACAAATCCAAACAAATACAGAACTGAAGAGGAGGAAAGTCTCACTATGTCACGTATCTTCAGGTAGAGGACTTGGGACAATGGTGGCTTATTGTAACCCTGCCATCATCCCTATTCTTCTTAGGAAAGGCAGATGTCAAACATAAGACCCAGAGGGACAATGGAAACGCTGCTACAAAACTGGCGAAAAGGGGCAGATAATAAAAACTGTACCTAAACCAATTGTACATTTATAATTAGCAAGGCTTTTCTATACAAATTTGGACTGTGTTCACATTATTGTACTGAGATTTGTATCAACTGTTGTATTATGATAAGGCTGTTGAAATTTTAATTGAACTAAGAGAAAATTTTTGTTTTGATTTACAAAGTATGGAGTTCCTTTGCCCCTTTCAGGATTTTGGGAAACTTTTATAGAAATTGAAATAATCCATTCATGTCCAAATGAAACACTAAAAATGTAATGTAGTTAATCTGATATTATTTATGTGGCAAATGAAAGTAATATGCCCTTATATTTAAGATCATGGAATGCCAAACATGCAAAAATTGCTCTATTTGCTGTATAATAGTCAATAGTAATACATAAGACTGAAGGAGTACTGAATATTTTAATAAAGCTTTCTAAGGATGGGAAAGCTTGTTGTAATGTGGAGGGGAAAAAATTAAAATGCCAAATCATACATTCTAATTTAATGGTAGTATCATAGATTAAAGAAGGATGATTCTTTCACAGGTCTTGCACAATACAGGCTGCAAGACATAACCTTCATCTGGGAAACATGTAATGCTTGATTTAGCTGTGGGAAAACTATATAAAAGGCCAAAATATCTATGGTGAAACATTGCTTATAACGTTAATTTGACATGGCAGGAGTCAAAAATACTTAGCCAAATCTTAAGAACCTTTTCAGAATAACAGCATTTTTATGATTTAGCACTGTCATCAGTCTCACCATCCAACCCAAGAGTTTGCACAGATCATTTTTCAGGCTTATTTCAAGTCTAGTCAAGAGTGTTATGTGGCTACAGTTCCAACAACTTGTACCTGGAGAAACACTGAAGACTGCATTGCTACTTTGACCTTTTCAGCATTCTGTGATTTGGACAACCATCTCTGTTCTTTACAATTGCATGACCCTGTGAGTAGCAGCAAAAATCTCAAAAAGGTCAAGTCAGAATAGCTAAGTTCAGTTTGACAGAATAGGCTAGACATTCAAACCTAGATAGAATCTCTACCATAAAAACATTTAAAAGAACTTCTGACTACTACAAGTAGCATATTTACTAAAAGCACAGTACATCCCCAGGATTGTTAAACAAATTTTGGTTGAAAACAACAAAAAAATTTCAAGCCCTACTAAGTGATTTGCATTCCCACAGAGAGCCTGTGGTGCTGACCCAGGTAGTGGAATTGTACCTATGGGTTACACTTTTATAAACAGTTCTTCACCCTGAAAAGGCTTCCTGAATAATAAATGGGAAAAGTAAGTTATTAAAAAATTGAACCCAGGGTAATAAAATAGATTTTAGGATGAATTTATGTTATGCTGAGATCTAAGCATAGATATTGTAGAACTCTTTTTTTTCTTAGACTCTTAAGCCCATTTTTAGACATCGATTTTCTCTCTTTTGTTTTTTTGATGGATCTTCCCCTGAACTCTAAATGAAAGCATACATATCAAGATCCTTAGTCTTCAGTACAATACATTACAAATATACTTTTAGTCCAGAAGTAAAGATATAGCTACTCAGACCAGTGAAATGTGAGGGCTTGGCAACTTATACAAAAACATCTTTCTTTAATATTCACTCAAAATTTGAATATCAGTGCTAGAAACTAAGGCTGAAGAAACCTTATGAACACATTTGTCATTCTTGCTATCGATAAAGTCTATGTGGACCGTGTGGGTCCTAAAGGCAAATCAACTACTATACAAATTTGGTTTTATTTAATAATTAGAGGCAGGAGAGATACAGCTGGCATCAGAGTTAAGAATGAGACTGAGCACTGCCGAAGGATGATTTTCAAACTATCGCAAAGTTTTTCTGAGGGACAAAAAACAAAAAACCAAAAAAACATTGATAAGAATGTGAAATGTTGAAGTAGAATATGCATTTTTTCCTGGTTCCATGAATAGCACAAATATGAGGCAATATTAGTTGTTATGTGCATCAAATCCCTTGAATCTTTGGACAAGATTTCGTTGGGCAGGACTTGTACATGAAAACTCTGTGCCCAGGCAGAGCGTGAAAAAAACTTCTTCCCCTTTCTGTGGTACAAGTGAGGCCAGGTAAAAAACAATGTAATTTTTTACAGTTATATTTTTTCTCTTTCATTTCTCAATGTGGAGCATAGTAATACTATAATAGTAATAGCTGATGCAGAGGATCTTAGAATAAAAATTTTTTCAGCTATACTTCTCATATTCTGAAGTTTGGCAGCTGCATAGCTTAGGCAATGGGAGATTTCTCAGGGTGCCTATCTCGGAAGAATTGTGTACCAGCATTTTCCTTCAATTGCAACTATAAGTACAAGGGCTCAGATCCTGAAGGAACAGCCCAACCAAATCTTTACAATTGCACATTGAACCCAGAGATATGGGCTAAAATAGAATTCAGAGACTTCTTTTTTGAATCAAATATAAACAGGCTTTCATGCTAACTGTTGCGAGTTCTAGCTAAAAAGCCAAGTGGCACTTCTAGCGTGCAAGCTTTTTCTCATGAGGCATTCTCTTATTTCTTAAAGGCATCCTTATTAGATATTAATGTTGATGCACGTTTGTTTGTCTGTTTTCACTTATGGTACTTCTATTATATGTTCTGTTTTGTTAAAAATGTATGGCTAACCAACAGAGAAAAGATCTGTCTGTTTTGATTTCTTGGATCATACAGATTTCTCTGCAGGGAAGGGACAGTAATTTATATATGAGGCATCAAGCAAGTACATCTGGGAGAAGTTTCTGGAAAGCAGTGAATAGAGAAAGAGGGAGAGAGAAAAAAAGTCTCCCACGGCAACAGAAGAATAGAGCAAGAACAAGAAGCAGACACAAAGAAAGAGCTGTAAGGCTAACAGATGCACAAGACCAGGCTTTTAAAAACCCTCCAGGGGCAAGTACTTTCAAGTTTATTTCTAATATTTCCAAGATGGATAGCAGTGTTCCATCAGTTATGGCATTAAAAAGAAGAAACTTCTGTTCAGCAGATGTTTCTGCCCTTGATACTTGAAGAAAATAAAATCAATGTTTCACAATACTGCAAACTAATTAAGTGTAAAATTAGAATACAGGTTTAAGACTAAACTAAGGAGTAGCTAATGTAGGAGACAACTGAGGCATTTAATGATCTTCAAACTACAAACTCCTCTTCTATTGCTTGGAAAAGACATCATGTTGAACTGTTGGCCTCTCAGAGTCTTGTCCAACTATGTTAATGGTAACATATCCTTGAAAAAAACTCCAACAGCAGCATTTCTCTCAGCCTTGTGAGAATTGGTGCTTTCATAGTTTCTGTAACTGGTTCCTTTAGAGACTAATATATCCTATCGGGCTCTTCAGGAAGTAATGTATTATTTAAAGCATTTAGCATGAAACTTGAACCAGTTTTTCTTTACAAGGACTTGGATGTTTGTAATTCCTTTTTATTGAAAACAAAGAGAACCATCTTCTAAGAGCATCTGTCATGCTGGTCACTTAAAGCTCATTGAGAAAACAGAGCATGTTGCAGGATGATAGGAATCAAGCATAAACAGATATATTAAGACTGGACTCCATCAGTTGAGATTTATATATTTGAAGGTTTTTCTTTTATACATAAAATACTTCATTTATCATTTAAAAAATTAATGATTAATCGAAGAAAAATTTACCTTTGAAGGATCAATTTACAAATATGTTACTTATTAATGACTGGTAAGGTGATTATGACAAGAATCACAATTTTTATGGCTGAGTAGAAAACTCAGTATGAAATAAAATATTTCCATCATTTTGAAAAACTTTTTTTTTTTTTTGCAAAAGATCTTAATAATGCTTTGTCAGACTTAGTAATTTCCAACAACAACAACAAAAATATACTAGTCCAATGAATTCCTATAGATTCACTCCATTGCCTCACATATGAACATTGACATGTAAGATTGCATATCAGAGAAACAGTAGATATATTTTGTTTACAAGCTAAGTAATCCCACATAGTCACTGCTTGTGGGAGTACACTTCTACACTAGATGGAAACACACAAGTAATAAGGCAGCAGAAGCAGACTGTAAAATTCATGCAGCAGAATCTCCAAATTCATAATGAGAAGTAAACCTCTGAGTCCGACAGGTAACAAAACAGTTTTTATGTAGGACTTGATATGATAGAAGTGGAATGTAGGCAGACCTCAAAATATATGTATAATTATAGACATTCACAAAACATACAGTTCAGAGGACAAAAGGGCAAAACCTTTTTGAATAGAATATTCAAAATATTCAATAATATTCTGGTTTTTCAGCCAGAGGACATGTTGACCTTTCTGGAGAAGATCTCTATTTTTAAAAATTTCAGCTTATAAGCAAAGAAGACCTGGTTGAGGATGTGAAGGTTGAAAGCAGCCTCAACTGCAGTGACCTTGATTTAGTAGATATCAGAATCCAGGTGAGAGAGGGGAGGGCAAAAAGCAAGATGGCAACACTGGACTTAAAGAGAGCAGATTCTGGCCTCTTTAAGGGTGCACTGGAGAGTCCACATGTGAGATAAAGCCCTGAAGGGAAGAAGGGTGAAAGGAAACAGGGTAAAATTCAAGGATCAATTCTTACAGGTTCATGAGCAGTCCACTCCAATGAGCAAAAGTAAAAACTGCCAGAAGGCCTGCATGAATAAGCAAGGAGCTCCCAGAAAAACTCAAACATAGCAAGGAATAATACAGAAGATAGAAGCAGTAAAAAGTGTAGACTATAGAGCTACTGTTTGAGCATGGAGAGACAGAATTGGGAAAGCCAACACTCACCTGGAGTTAAATCTGGTGAAAGATGGCAAAGGCAGCAAGAAAGAATTCTATATATAGACAAGTAATGAAAGGAAGACTAGGGAAAGCATGAACAAGTTGCTAAATAGATCAAGAATCCTGTTGACCAGAGACATCGGAGGAGCTATGGTACCAAAAATCTTCCTCAGTTTTAGTAGCAGAAACACCCTTCAGAAATCCAAGGACGTAGAAAAAAATGAATGTCTAACTTGATAAACATCTGTAACTCTATTTCTGGCTTGGTAGATGAAGCATTTCCTGCACAGAGAAGCTGATGGAGAATGGGCTAGATGAGCAATGACATTAAAAATCCACCTGGACATAGCCTTGGCCAGCCTGCGCCTGGTCTCTCTGTTTGAGTAGGGTGTTTTGTCAAAAGACTTTCATTTGTCCCTGCAAAACTTAATCATTCTTTATGCTGTGAGTTGTCTGATGTGAAAACTGAAGACCTCAACTATGTCTTCTGTTGCTCTTTTTCTTTATCATCATCATCGTCGTCATCATCATCACCACCACCTTTTTTCAGATGAATCAAAGCAATCAAGAATCTCAGATGAAAACCAGAAAAAAAAAACCAGGTCAATACCTGTCTGCTTGGACTTCTAGATAAAGAATCTGAGATCTTTCAGCAGTGTATGTATTCCCAAATCCTGCCCTGTAAAAAACCTGTATTTTTTTCCTTGGTTTTTTGGAGGTTTTTTTACATTATTCCATAGAATACTTTTCTAATTCCTGTTGTCACATATAAATGTGTGTTTTAACTAAATAATGAAACTGTCTTTTGTCATATCGTGACTTCTTGATGGAACTATATTAAGAACTCATGCTGTATGTGTTTGCAATTAAATATTTATTCTGGTTTAATAGCTCTTATAGCAGAAAAATTGCTATGATAGCAGAATGATCTGATGGAGATTAGGAGTTTAAAACAGAAATCTGCCATATCAAATTAGTATCAAGAAACTACCAAGAAGCAGTTAGGTCAATTCAGGTAAGGAACATTACAGTGTTGAATGCACAGGTAATGTGACTCTTATTAGTGCTGGGATAATTATAGCAGCTTCCAGAATAAAACAATTTCTAATTAAATATATAAGTAATACATATTTTATATAAAATTATATATATATATATATATATAATCTATAAAGTATAGATAGATAGATATAGATATAGACAGATATCGATATTGGTATCAATATAGATATAGATACAGATATATATAAAAGAGATATACTCAATATTGCTGAAGAATTTTTCCTACCAAGATATGTTAAAATAGTAAAATCAGTGTGGTTCCTTATGCTTCCGTTTTCCCACATATAGCAAAATCCTATTGAATGATATCACCATCAAAGGTCTTCCACCAAAGGAGAAGCAGCAGAGTATTGTGAGGACCCCAGCCACTGATGATATCCTACTCAAAGAGCATGACACAAGGCTGTTAACCTTCAAAACAAAAAAACCCCAAGTGAACAATTTTTTATTTGGAAATAGAAATGAAGACTTACTGAATTTCTTCTCTGATAGGAAACTCGGATTGTATCACATGTCTCAGAAGAGATCCATTCAAATAAAGGCTTCTGTTTTGTGTGCAGTCTGGTGGGTAGTTTCTCTGCAGAATATGCCAGCCTGTATCACTTCTCTCTGCAAGAAGAGTTAATTTGGGCTGAAACTGGGCAATGAAATGAGCCATTGTTTCTCCCCCATTTTCCTTATTAGAAGTTTCAGGAAGTTTGTGTGTAGGCTATTAGGAAATACTCAATGGTTCAGAGTCCTACTGGGTCCAGAAAGTAATGTGATCTCCACTGTGGTTTGTTTTTTTTTTTTTCGGCTTGGACTTCACAACAGGTGGGAAACCAGATTTTTATTTTTTTCTGTTTTTCAAGCAAAATAACTAGCAGGAGAAAAAAGCTTAAAAAAATAGCATTATGAGTATTTTAATTAAGCATTCTTAATATTTCTTCAGAGCTTAAAAAATTTGAAATAGAATGCAAATAAGCATATACCTTTTAAAAGCCAGTAATAAGGCTTTGTGAAACACCGTGTTGCTTACTAAAAAAGAAAACTACTTAATTTTTTATTAACTTGAGCAGTGATGATATTCAGTGTGTAAAAACTAGTTGAGTTATACTTCCCATTTTGCCTAGAGGACCCTGGAAAGATGTGCTCTTACATGCTTAGCCATCTTTTAAAAGGGAGATAAAAGAAAAGGTATTTCTGTAGTATTAAGTGAAATGAAAGCTCAAAGTGTGTAAAAAAAATTGTACATCTTAAATATCCAACTGCATCTTCACTTTTACATTATTCATTAAGCTGGAAAAACCTCATGTAATCCAAGAGTCTCCAATAATTTAATCGGTTTAAATTGCTTTTACTTAAAAATATCATTAAAAGAATAGTTGTTTCACATTTTTATATATTTGTTTCCTCTATTTTGTTAAACTTATTCATCTATCTGGAACAGAATGAAAACAGTCATAAAATCTGAGTTTACCTTGCCACAGTCACTGATAAATTGTTTCTGCACTAAGGAGACAGACACTATTAATCCTATATTCTTTCCTGTAATGGTCTCCCAGAAGCCCTTTCACTTGCCAGCAGCACAGAGTTTTTGCTCATAGCAGAGAGCAGCCTCTCACTACTGTGTAGTTCAGATCCTCTGTTTCCATGTGGGAGCGTATTCAATTCATGGTGAAATGACCACTTACCTTGTAAATTAAATTTCCACAGTCCATGTGGTTCACATTATAGCTTATTAGTCAAGAAACAATAATGTCATCTTGTGCACCACTGAGCTAGCACAAACAGAGACACTTATACCCATGGGCTCAGGGCCAGCTCATGAAAAGCAATTGTGTGAACAACACAACTGTATTACAGATTCAGTGCTTTGTGAAGACTGGTGCCTACCACTGGCACCAAAGCAATGGAACAACATGTGGAACAACTAATTTTTTAAAAGTATATGCTACTTGAATTGATTGAAAAATATGGGTGAGGGAGGGATAGATAAAAGTAACCATATTTTTCTTTGTATGTAGGAAATATTCTCATCCTAAACTAATTCTTGTAGAGATTCTTAAAAAAAATTCAGTCAAGATCTTTATGAGTAAGGAATTATGGATATACTTAGAAATGTTTTGAAACTAGGTAGTTTTGTCCTTCTCTTTTCTTTTTTTTTTCTTTTTCTTTTTTTTTTTTTTAATCTACTCTTTCAGCAGCACAATCTCAAGACTTCTATACATGTATGTGAATGTGTATAGACACAGACATACATTTATATGTGCATATATGCACATACACACATATATAAATACAGACACCCCACATTTTCAAACCCTCCAGGCACAGCTGCCTTTGCTTTTTGTGTCTGTCCATCTTACTGACATTCAGGTCACTGTACTTATACAATATATAAAATACATATATATACACACCATGTATCTACACAAATGGGTATATATTCCTATGCATGTATTCACCTAGAATATATATGAAAATGCATAGCTACACCATGGTAGAGTGAGAAAATGCTGTTCCCTTCTTAAAAAAATAAGGTTTAAGACTTTCAGAAGGATCAGTAAAATTATCCAGTAGTGACAAACAACTTCAACAAATCTTGAAAATTTCCATGGGGATCCCAAAACTTGACAGAGAGGCACACAGCCAAATAAAATTCGTCATAGTCAAAGACCCCAAAAATGTAACTGTTCCTGGGCTTCCCATAGTAGAAAAATAATTTTACAAGCTGTAAGATTGTTAACACATCTCTGAGCCTGGTAGAAAAACTCTCAAGTGATCCCCTTGGTCAAGAATCAACCCCAGTTGCAATTTATTGAATTTTCAAGAACTGGTTTTTGAAAAAAAATTATTTTAATAATTTCTGACACCACTGGTGCTATCCTATCTGAGTTCCAGAACAGCCTGACAGATTTGGCATACCTAGCCATCTCAGCAGCCATGAATGTGAGACCCAAGATTAGGGAATTTTGACATATCAGTGCTGGTACCCTGTGTTTGCTCTCATACGTTTTACATAAATGGTTTACCAGCACCAAAAGACTTCAGAAAATGCCAAAAATATCAATAGTTTCTTTGGCAGAATCATACATTCATAGTTACTTAAATAATTTCCCAATGGAATAAAGCATTATAACATTACCAGATGTCATTTGATTGCTAAGCTCAATTTGAAGACTTATTTTGCAACCTCTTTATTCTTTCAGATATTCTATAGAATGAGGTGGAGAAGGAAAAAAAAACCCAAACCAACCAAATGAAAGCAAAGCCCAAGCAAACAACAACTAAACACCCCATGACTTCTTTTTGTGCAGCTTTAACTGTACTGATCTGTCAAATTTTAAATCTGTGTGGCATTACTTATATATCAAACCCAGCTCTTCCAGGAAGTGGAATAGTATATAATAGTATAATTACTATTATAATTCAAAGGTCTCTAAGAAATTACACAAGGTTTGACCATTTCTCAGGAAGAATCTTGAGCAGAAAAACATCACAAAGTATTGTTTCAAAATCCTGAGTTTGTCTTTTTCCTTCAACATTAAGTAACTATTCTGCAGGCTTTATCCCTTCTAAGAACATGTTGAAGTCTGAGCACAGGAGCCCTATAATTATGCATAGGAAGCCTCTGTAACTCAAGCAACAAAGAAGGTTTGAGATTTTGCATACTAAACAAATTAATTTATCATACTCTTTTTCAATCACAAATTTGGTCAAGGCAGAAAGTATTTATCTATGTGTCAAAGACTTATGAATATCCAGAAGCACAACACATGCTTTCTTTAGTGAGATCATTATACCTTTTTTCCCAACTAATAGCAGTTCGGTCTGAAGAATTAATTAGGTCTGCATAGAACTTGTCATAACAATCGTGTTTTCTCTGCTTCATGGACTGAGCTATCAAATTCTAAACCGAAAATATTCAAAAAGCTTTTCAAGTATTTTACAATCCCCACTGGTTTGTTGTTGTTGTTGTTTGCGGGGATTTTTTTGTTTGTTTTTTGGAGTTTTTTTAATTACTTATAAACATTCAGTATGAGATAGATTTGAGCACAATGGCCTTCAAACTTCAGATAACCTATCCATGGCAGATTCTGGACTTGGTGTAATCCCAGGTATTTTAATGGAGCTTTAGGAAAAGACACCTCAGTGCTGGATGAAATACTTCTGGCTTTCAACAGAACGGCTATTTGAAAGCTAGAGTAACATTTCTTCACTCACAATGCATGAGAAGACAAGCCTTTGCTTCTGGAAAATGCTGTCAAGGGACTCCCAGTCACCAGATTTCAACTAGAATACTTAATTTTACTGCAATCAACTGCCAGCAGCTGTGACTTTTATACAAAGGTTTTCTACAATATTTCTCCACAGACTTAAAGGAAACAAAAATACATTTTATCTTAAATTAGTGTTACTGAAACATGAGGCAGTAAAGCAAGTACTTTTAAAGTGAAATTTTCTAAAGTTTTAGTGCAACTGGTTAACAGCACTGTTATAGTTTAGAGCTATTGATTACTTTGTTATTTTGTAAGGCGAGTTAAGGTTTTGAAGCACTACGAATGTGATTTTTCAAAGATCAGCTTCTTATTTCTCTTTTTTAATGGAGGGCTAGGTCTTAGGGAGGCAGAGACTTGACTTTCTCTTTTTTTTTCCTAAAATATTGCTGCTTTTGATTGCAAATAATCTGTAGTCATATGAAAAACAAATAGTAATGCATAATAAAACGTTCAGCAAGCACTACATCCACTGTCTTTCCTGGGCAACTCTGTCACTGTGTACTTAAACATCTCAACCAGAGAGATGTCTGAATTGTAAAGTGTCACTGCTTAAGTTTTTTTTCGTAATGTAATATTAGATTACTCGATACACTTCTTGATTTCACAAAGTAGGTAAGTGTGCTAGATATAGATAAGCAAGTCTTTAAGCCTGTAAGGTGTGGAATCAGAGTAAGCAAACAAGTGTTAGGGCTTGCCTTCTGTTCAAGGACAGGTAGTGAATTAAAGACAAAACTACAAATGTGGTTACATTTAAGAAAAGGATTTTGCCACATGATACTTTATGACTGAAGTGCTTTTTGCTTGTTTCTCCCAAGTTATTTTTCTTCCCCACATCTGTTCATTTAACACTTTTAGATTTATTACTGATGATGCTTCCAGAAGACAGATTTCTTGGAGACCAGTAGTATTGCAGCTTATCTCAAAAACACATTTGTCAAGGTTATGACATGATGCCTGACAATAGCAGGGAACTAGACTCCCTGACTCCAACAACACATTTGGTTCAAGTAGATCCCAGGGTGAGGTAATTAAAAATAAAACATCTTAAAAATCTTTTATTTTGGATGGGAAAAAAAAAACCCAAAACAAAACAGTAAAAAAGATGCCTGCAGCAAATTCTGATAAACACATCTTGGCTGTAGCTACTCAAGGTATTAAGATACATTGGCACTTGTAATATTCTTCTAATGCCAAGTTAAAATCCACTCTTCAAATGTTCTGAAGTGGCAAAATGCTTTCATATTAGTACATCTCTAAACCACACATAAGCATAAACTGTGTACACTATAGCCATCTAGATTTATACAAAGAATATATCTATATATATATTTATACTTCTAGGTTGGCATAAAAAATGAATTTAAGATTTTAAAAGAAAGACAAGCCATAAATAGTGGATAAAAGAATCTTTTCCTCATAGAAAGAAATAATAAGCAAACTGTTAATTTAAATATTTAGATGATCACTATCTTACACTCTGAGAAGTTGGGGATTATACCTGGGAATACTCAACGGGTATGAGCATTTTTAACTGTAGTAGGAAGAGGAGATAACACTTAAGGAAGAAAGGAAAACCAACTAGTCAACCAAACCAAACCCCCCCATGAATTTAATATCTCATCTGAAAACTCCTGTTGCTAGATTTTCATTTTGAATGGAAATGCAGGTAATATGAAAAAAACCCTCCTGTGACCAGCTTTCACAAGCTGTCTGGCCTGTGTGAAATTTTGAGGTGTCTCAGAAGCTTTAACACTTCAAAGTCCTGTTTAGTTTTCTCCAAACAAAAACCTAATCCAACCTAAACTAAGCAAACACAGGTGTATTTACCAAACAGCTAAGTTGTGTTGTTCAGCTTATTTCTATAGTCTGACAGTAGGACTGACACCTTCCCTATCTCAGTTCTCTTGGCTCAATCCATACAGTCTGCATAATTCAGCATCTTAGTAAGTTTTCAGGCAGCTTTGCAAGTTATCAAGCCTCTTCTTCCAACAAACTTTATCAAGTAGGTTGAAAACAGCAGTATTGTTGCATGAAGGTTAAATTTACTACCAAGTGAACAAAAAAAAAGGATCACTGAGATATCTGTTTGTTTACAGAAAAAGTGTCAGGTTTTGCCTATAATGCTATGAACAGCATGTCAAAATTTTGCAATACAAAGATATGCTTAGATATGTAGCAGCAGACAAAATCTCTATTAACTGTAAGCCTCCAGAAAAGCTATTTTTAAAAAACAAAGTCAAATGATTGTAAAGAACTTCTTCATAATTTTTAGTTTGGGCTCGCTGACAAAAATTTTCCTATCTAAGCAAACAAACAAGGGAATCCGTTTGTTGGGAAAGATTATCTCTACCTTAAATTAGACATTGTTTTTCTTTACAATAAGGTTTTGGAAAACATCGAGGGATTGTGAATTAGTGTCTTAAATAGTTACTTACACAGTACTTGCCATCTCTTATGGAAATTTGAAATGTAAAAGGCCTTACTTTGAGCTCCATCCTTTTTAACTTCTGCTCTGGCATTAATGTTAATGAATTAACCTGAATGCTCAGGGTTGGTTTTCTTCTTCCTCATTTGTATACTTTCACGTACACAAAGGTAAATTTAGATTCCAGATTACATGGCATTAAGCATGAGATATTCAACTGCACTACATCCACTTTCATGGCTAGAAATATATGTGTATACAACTCATCTAGTAGTGTTTTCATCTTCATAGGTTTCTGGACAATATTACTTTTTGTATTAAATATCTATTGGTAATGGAACGATGAGAAATTATGGTCAAGCACTTATACATCCTGTCTGTCCTGAACAAGTTGTGCATGCTGATGTATTGAATGAATCCTTTAAAATCCCAAGAATATTAGAAACAACCCTGAAAAACTAGATACATCTAATGATTCTTATTTGGCCCTACACAACCCTTGTGAGATAAATCATGCAGACGTAAGAAATGAAAGGGGAAAAAGAGAACAGTAAGATATTTGAAACATACTTTCCTATTTCTATTTCCTAAGTATTGTTTACAGGAGATGAATATGTCAGCAAAATCCTTACAGAACCATTTCATCTTTGCACACAAACATGCATTTATTTCTTCAGCACCATTTGAATGGCCCATAGACTTGGAACCAATTGTTTTGTTTTCTCTCACAGACAGGCTAAGCTATTGCTTGAAAAATTGTTTTGCTTCTAGTTCTATTCTGAAAACCTGCCCAGCACAAACATGTGTGTGTGCTAATGCACAGATGCACACACATACAGGTACAAATTCACACACATACTGCACTATCAAGCAGCTTTATCGCTGCTAAGAAAATCACATCATGAAAATATCTGAGAACTTAGATTTTGATTCGTGTAGAGTGTATTAAGTTAGAGGGCACTGTGTGCAGCCAGACATCAAGTGAAATAAAGATCTTGTACCATTGTTCTGGGCTTCAGTACACTTTTTATTGTCACAAAGAGTGTTCAATAAATCTCCTTTGTAAATGCAATTATATGCCTGTAAAGTCTGGGGAAAAAGAAACCTCCATAGCCATTACAAGTAGTGGCTGTACAAATGTGGAACCATGTCCAAATTATAGAATTATTTTTTCTAAAATGTAACAGCTTTAACAATTTAATAATTTAGCAAAATTTTGATAAAATTGTTGAAGATCGTGTACTAATGTAAACATATAAATCATTATCCATACTTAGAATTCCTGAAGCTTTAAGGAATTTCAGAAAAATCTCAGTCTTTTTTCCTTTAAAACAATGATTGCAAAAAGTAGAGAGCATATATTTGTAGCAGAGTCATGTATCTGATGGGCCTACCCTCAAAAGACACTGGAGTAACAAAGCAAAACTCCAAAAGTGGTATTTTTTGTTGAGAAATTGTTTCTTCTCAATTTAAATTGTTATTAACAAGTCAAATCCTCAGAGAATATAGAACAGTTGATATTGAGATTTCTAAAATCTTCACCTTCGTAAATATTTTGAAGACTTTTACAGTTCAAAAGAACAAAGGAATTAATGTATAAATAGGGAGAAAAGAAAGGGCAGCATTTTAACTGGATGAAAAGACAAAGAATACAGACAGTGCCCAAGTGAAGTAGGTATCATTTTAAATGCAAAAAGCCTTTATTTATTTTAGAACTGGTGTGAGGAGTTGTCGTGAATGTAATCATAGTTTTTCTGTCAACCCTACCAACTCTAAGCAAGCTCATTCTATTCACACTACGTAATTGTGTGCCCCATCCATAATATTGCTTCACAAAAAGATTTTCTAGAAGTTGTTAATACCTCTTCCAAGAAGCTTATGGACTGAAAATTAAATTCCCTGATTAGTAGACAGGCCAGTATGAGGTTCTTCAAAGTAAAGAGTTTAAGAGTTCATATAACAAATTATAAATTTAATTTGCATATAAGAAGAAAGTGTGTTTGTTTCTTTTCTCATTTGCTTTTTTGTTTTGTTTTGGATTGGGTTGTTTTGTTTTAGTATTGAGCTCAAAGACTTGTAGAGATGAGAAATTAAAGATGATTAGTGTAATTATACATATAGTATCTCACCTTAAACCTTCAGTCTTTTGTTATGTCAAAACTTTCTTGATCAAATAGAGGGTGAGAGGGAAAATGGTAAGCTCTAAAGGAACTCACAATAGAATGAGATTACTGGCAATTTCTTTAAATATATTTAAATATGAATGTGTCATAATCAAGAAGTCCTGACACACAATAAACAATCTGCATAAGATGCTATTTGAGAAATGTACCAAATTTCCTGATGAAATTTCAGCTTCACTGCTGATATTTCAAGTCCCAGCTATCCATGCAAATGCATCTTGTCCTTTCAGGTATTACACTAGGATTTTGCATTACCATTATGAAGATTTTTCCATAGTCAGGCAGCATTATTTGCACATAAACATTTCAGCAGTGATTTTTATTTATGAGGAAATCTTTAGTATAAATATGGTACACAGTTGTCATATTACTAGTGCAAAGATTCAATCAGTAATATTTCAGAGACTTTGTTTTGCTGATAACAATGTAATTACTATCAAAAGAACATTTCTTCACTGGAATGTTTCTCACACCTGGATACAATACAAGCTCCCTAGGAGATATGTAGCAAAAAAAAAAAAATGGAGGCAGAAAGCTAATACAATTAAGAAGACACAAATTCAGGTAGGATTATGAATAACTTACTATCAGCCTCAAAAAAAGTTTTTCAGTCCCTTTTTGCCTACAGATGGGATACAAAGACCACTTTTGGCCCCTTCATTCATGATTATCAACAAACTGCAGAGTTCAGAGGAAGGTCCTGGATGGGTGGGTAACTTTAACATGTGTCATACTAGCAGAAACTGACAGAACTGGATTTATTTAAGCTATAGAAGAGAAAGCAGGGGAAAGATCTGATTGCAATCCTCTTCTACCTAAGAGAAGCTAAAAGGAAGGCAGAACTGGGCTCTTCTCCAGCATGTATCTTAATAACACTCAGAGGCAACAATCAAAAGCTGCAACAGAGATTTCGAAGTGAATGCAAGCCAAAAATTCTACATGAGAGGAGCATGTGACTGTTGGAAAACATTGCCTTGGAAAGTTGTGAAAATTCCATTGTCTCAAAATTCACCTGAAGAACATCCTGAGCAATGAGATATGCTATTGAAGCTAGTCCTGGTTTAAGCATAGATGACCTGTGGAGGTCCCTCCATTTCTTTTTTGACTAGTTTTGTTTAGATCTTACTTGAAGGCAAGAAAGACCATCAATCAGTGCACCTGATTGATGAGAGAACTGAAATAAAAACCATTTTTCTGGCAGAAATTCACAGGAGTGAAGTAGTTGGGACACCAAGCAAGTATATCATAGTGCCTCTCTACATAGTCCCACTATAAGAGGAAATGTACATGAAAATTTCAAGTAGTTTGAACCATTCTTCTGGTTTAATTTTTCAATTCAACTGCATGCTGCAATTACACTTGCTAAGATATAATAGGTTCAGGCTGCCAGAGTGAATGCAAGTGTTTTGAGGGTCAAAGGGAATGGTATACCATAAACATGAACTGAGTAAAAGCTGAAAGACTGAAAAGGTCTTGCTGAAAAGGCTTTAACATATCAAGCACTCTCTTTCCCTTTTGTGTCATGTTTTGATAATCCAGACATCTACTACTGGTGAGGAATATAACTAGATTGGAATATCACTAGATTTGTGAAGTTGTTACAATGATTCTTTTGATTCAAAGACAGCACACAAATTATCATTCTCTGCACGACTTAGGCAGTTTAAAAATGAAGTAGAAATCAATTTAAAGAAGTTCTAAGAGATTAAAGAATGATTTCACAGTGTTTTGAAACATATTTAGCTGTTAGAAATACTGACCTTATGACAAGGTATTCCAAAAACAGGAAGCAGGGATCCATGGTTTGCAGCCGCCTTCTAAGGCCACAATAAAATCTTGGTAGTCTTAAGAGTAGATAGCGCCATGCTCAATAAAAGAAAGCATTTAAGGTTGCCTTTGTTTTTCCATGAGCCATCCTGATGATGAACTTTCATTGTTCTCTACAGCGTGCTGAGTGATATTTGAAACTTTATACTACAAAAGCCATTTTATTCTTAGTGAACTAGAATTCACTAATATTCTTAGTGAATAAGTTTTTTGAATGCTTTTTTGTTAGCACAGGGTAATATTTTATTACATAAATATTAACAGCCAGCTTTTGACAGATAACATTAGTAGAAGAAAAAAACTTGTCTCTAAAAACTTCTGACTGATTTGATTATGCTTGACTCTAAACATTTCTCATTAGCTACTTTCAGCGCATTTCAAATCCCTCAGAACAGTTACAGATTAATATTAATATTTTGGGAAGCTTTGAGAAAATGAATTCTTTATCATTTCAGAGGGACTCTGGCAGTTTTGTATAAAAATCTCACATATCATTCATGATTTTTCAACTCCATGGTTAATGCAGCTATACTAATTCAGATCAGTAATACCTGGAATGAGTTAAATGAAAGACAGGTTTAAGAGAGGTGTCCAAGGGAGAATTTCTTATTTTAGACCTGATGATCTTCACTTTCGTATTCCTTGTGAGTCTTTAAGAATTGATAATCGCCTGTTATCCCCTTTTGCACTCAAAGATAGTTAAATATGTAAAAGCTTGTTTGAGCCATGTTAAAGATGGAAAATGATTGATGTTTTCTGAAATAACAGTTGTCTTGTTAACATCTTCCTCATACTTAAATCAATATTTTTATAAACAATTCCAAGTCTTGATCTAACAGATTAAATTATTGAAGAAAATAATTATTGATTTTTTTCAAGTTTAGTCTAAAGCTGAATGCTGAAGGAAAAGCTCTTTAATTTAAAAAAAGGAAAAACATAATACATCTAAGAAGCTGTCAGATAATTTAATGTCTGAAATATATTTGTATATCAATAAGTTTATACCAACTAAGTATATTATAATATACCAAAAAATATTTCACAAGTGCGGGAAACATCATTCCCCAAACTTAAAAAAAGAAAAAACATTTTTGTTTACAGTATTTTTTTTGAAGGGTAGCTATTAAAAAGTATTAATATTTAGAATCAGAATGCCCAATGGCAAAGTACTGGAAAAGCCTGGCAAAAAATTTATCATGTTGGCATTTATTTATCTCCCTGTGTCACTTTCAGTCTATATATGTATCACAATGAGTCTAGCTGAAATAAAGTACTTGCCATAGCAGTCTGAATGGTGCCGTGTTTTGGATTTGCAACAAAATCAGTGCTGATAACAAAGGAGTATTTTGGCTGTTTCTGAGCAGAGTTTGTACAACATCAAAGCTTTCTCTACTACCCACTCTGCCTCCCCCAAGCAAACAGGATGGGAAAGCACAAAAAGTTGGGAGAGAATGGCTGGCCAGAGTTGATCAAAGGAATATTCAATGCCATACAATGTGCTCAGTAATATAAACTGAAACCGAATGGAAGAGGAAGGAGGAATATTTTTATCTGCCTCCTGGTGGGAGGTAGTGAATAAATTGTTTATTTTGATTTCTTGCCCACACAGCTTTTCTTCACTTATTAGACTGTTTCTGTCTCAACTCACAAGTTTTCTCACCTTTTCTCCTCTGACTCTCTTCCCCATCCCTCCTGCAGTGGGAAGAGATCAAGTGACTAGAGGGGCGCTTAGCAGGGTCAGGGTCAAGAAAAAAAAAGTACATGCACACCTCTCTGTATATTTTCATGAGGCAAGACTGGATGCGGCACTTATTGCCATGGTGTAGTTTACATGGTGGTGTTTGGTCCAGGTTGGACTCCATAATCTCAGAAGTCTTTTCTAACTTTAATGATTTTTTGGCAGTGGATGATTATATTTTACTTCAAATTTACCATATAGTAATATTTCAGAGTTAAATATTCGTTTCCAAATACTTAAGAGGCTTACAATATGTCACATACCTTTATATTGAATTTCAAAAAACATATACTTAAACGCCTTAAAATTTAAGTAATTTCATTACTACAGAAAACCCTTTTTTAAATAAATAAAGTTAAGCTGATAATGCTAATTTGCATCTATATTTCTGGTGCAAGGTTTTGTTGTCATGTTTCTTTTATGTATTTTCAGTTTAATATCACATCTTTTGGTTAGAAGCCTATATGTGCTGTAGAAGAATTTTGTACAACATTGCTAATTTTTTCCTTTATTATATTAGATTTTATTTGAAATTGTGTTGCTGCAGTCCTGTTATAACTCTTGAATGTATCTGATGAATATCTCATAAATTTTAGAAATCCTTCCTTTAAAACCATCACTTACTTAATTTCTGTTGTCTAAGATGATGTGCCACAAATACTGAGCATATACTGTGAACTGAGCTGCATGTCCTAAAATTACACTGATGTTTTCTTTATAACTCTTCATTATAATTCATTTTCTTTTTGAATCAGCACTCTGTGTACTTTGGAAGAATGGGACATTCTCAGGATTATGTGGGCAACAAAAATTCAAGGTCTTGAATTCTTTCATTTAGCTTTATTCTCAGTGCATTTCGCTGCACAGAGAGATGGAGTACATCCAGAGTTAGTGATGTGCAATCCTACATCTCTAGGATGGATCAAGCATTAAATATTCAGCAGGCCATTGTCTACTTTCCCAACCTGATGGACAAAACTTGAATGTTTAAATCCTGGCAACCAGAAAGAAATCTTTACACTATACAGAAGAAAAGTTATTTTTAGGTTCTTACTGAGATGAAGAATATTTCTGCCCTGTTTTATGTTGTTGCCTTCAGAAAAGCAAATAGAATAAATGGCAAGAGATTATAGACTAGGCAGCAGAGAAAGGGAAAGAAATAAAAGCAGCTCTAAAAGTGCTATTAACTTCCAGAAAAACATAGATTGGCAACACCTTTAAAAGGTACTCCTGGGACTGCTTTTGCTTACAATCTGAGAAGGGCTTTGTTAAAATATCTTGTCCATCATGCAAGCTGAGCTCAGAATTACCCTCTCAACAGGAATCACAAGGCCCACAGTATCACTGAAAGTCTGCCAGGTTAAGCTATGGTGCTTACAGGAAGACTGATGCTTTATCCTGAAACAGCTGTGAGACCCTTCATTCTGGTACATCACTGCCAGGTCTCTGAGAAACCCATGGATATAGATCAGAAACCATGACTAGGTGGAACCAGGACCCTAAAGATAATAGAATAAGTTGACCTGAGCTCTCTCCTATATGCCCTTCTGTGATTCTGTGATTCTCTGTCATAAGCCACATGCAAATATTTGGTGGGGAAATTTTCTCCTTTCCTCCCAACTAAACACTCATAATCATCTTTTTAAATTGCTTTTATCATCTTTGTGAGACAAAATCTTTAGTGAAAATCGAGTTACTAAGGTAAATAAAAGGCACCTAAATTTCTTTCCAGTAAACTGAGAGGGGAAATTTCTATTTTTGTGAGCATTATCTAAGATAACATGAACAAGTCTAGAAATACCTTTTCTACATAAAATTTAGTATTTCCATAAATAAGAGACATTAAATTCTATTAGGGTATTGTTGTATTATACTGCAGGCCTTTTAGGCAGGGTCTGTAGGGAGCCAGACCCGCGATCCCAACAGCCCGTGGAACAGTTAATTTGTGTGCACTGAGACAGCAGGATGCACTAACATAAGCAGCAAACTCCAGGTCTGAGAGTTACAAACTCCAGAACTGCAGTTACAAATCACACAGGTAAGCAGAAGATAACAGAGGAAACAAACTCCTGGCTTATGCACTGGTGGGGGAGCCCTTGTCTTCTGCAGCTGATCGAAACAATCCTGAAGCACAAAGTGGTTGCAGTAAATCTACAGTGTGACTAAGCAACAGGAAAGAGTAAAAATATTTCCTGCTACACTTTTGGGATTACAGTAAATTGTCCCCCTAAACACTCGTCTCCCAGACTTAATATTCCACCTTTGAGATGATTCCTGTCCTGTTAATAAATTCCTTCCTCAATAGGCAAACAGTATCTTGAAAAACTTATTCTCTTGCCTCTTATTATTTCATTCAGATAATCGTTCTGGCACTCAGCTTGCTCATAGGTTAAAACCATTTGCTTTTATTTTCTATTGAAAACCTGTTACCAATACATGTTACCTGTTCTACAGTGCTTTACTCTGCTAAGTGTGATTTGGGCTCACACTGTGATTAAAGTATGTCACTGTATCATTCTGCTCAATCAAAATCCCATGCAATTTCAGATAATTTCAAATAAGTAAATTTGGTGTTAAATGTATTTTTCACATGTAGAATACCTGAAAGAACATAGAAAGTGAGCACTGGACTTCTGTTCCTAATAATTTCTACTAGACCCTTCAAATGCATCCTATCACATTTGGTTAGATATACGATTTCTGTCACCCATTCTTTTTATTACTCACAAACACACCTAAGGAGACTCAATATATTTCTCAGCCATTTTTCTGATGAAGTAGATAAGGTGTTCAAAGACAGGTTGGATGGGCCTCTGAGCAACCTGGTCTAGTGGAAGATGTCCCTGCCTATGGCAGGAGGTTGGAACTGGATGATTTTTAAGATCTCTTCCATCCCAAACCATTCTATGATGCTGTGATTTTAGTTTGTTTTCAGTAGGGGCCACTTCTCTGATCACCCTAGCATCCAATTCTTATTTCAAATTCTATTCTCGTTTCAAATTATGGTTTTGAACATGGATATTCAGAATCATACAGAATATACTAATTAATGTGTCCTCTGTTTTTTGTAGTTATGGTGTTATTTTTTGTAATTATGCCTTCCTATACCAGAGGTGTTTTTTCTGACAGATCTTAATATTATTTTTTTTCTAAGTTGTTGCTTATAATGATTCTATAACTAAAGTTAAACTCAGATCTCTCTCACTTTCTATCAGCTTTAACTAATGATACATTTCTTCATAGTATAACTCCCCATTATTATTCCATTACTACATGCTGAAATTTAGTACTAAGAACTTTATTTCTTTTCCTACTAGGAAGCAGAATCTAATTATTCTTGTAGTATTATCTCCTACTTCACAGCACTACCAATACCTACAGGTTATAAACATATGAACCCTTCAGGATATTACTGAGTTCAACTATACATATTTCTGTAAACTTCATCTCATTAGGAAAATAAAACAAAAAAAAAGTGAATTTATTGGAAACTGGGACCTTCCACAATTCACTTTGGTGTAGAGTTTTTCAAGAGACAGTGGTTTCAGTTCTAAGCTTTTAGATGGGTTTACATTAGCCAATAAATACACCCTGAACTGACCCTGAACCTTCCCATACTGAACTGACCCTGGCTTTTATTATGGTTTATGTTCTTTTTATTACTATGACTGTTGTGAACAATTACAGGACTGAATTGTCTTCTATGAGAATTTGTTTTGTTACCCATAGTTCACTGGTACAGCATTATTAGTTTGGAAGTTTGAAAAATTCTAGAAACTATTTTATGTCAATAGTACATGCATATGACCTGGTTGGCAGATAGTCTCTTATTTCAGTGATTGCTAGATACAGGATTTTTAGATACTTACCTAAACAATTATATTACAACAGATCTTTTATAATAATTTTGTGAGGTTTTTTGATTTTTCAAAGCTACATCATTTTTAATCATGTTTTGTCCATCAACAGTAAAGAATTATCAATAGGAAGAGAACTACATTACTAAGAAATCTCTGGTTCTTAGAAAGTTGCAGTATTTCCTAATGCTCAGAAGTGAATAATGATAGTGTCAGTTTGTGTCAGGCTTAAAGAGATGTTTTTCAGGAAAGGATCACCACGTTTACTTTGATATTATGCCCCTAGATGAGAACTCAGAGAGGAAATTCAAAACTCAGTAGTTTCTGAAAATATTGGATTTCATATCTAGAAAAAATGGCCTAAACTTCAAGCCTGTCTACATGATTTATAATATAGACAATATTAGTCTAGTTCAAATTCTTGCAGTACTTCTATAATTTTTATTTCACAATGTGCTGCTTAATCCAAGTACCATTTATTTTAAATCACAGCTTTTTTTCATTTTGTTTTTACTACAAAAGCATTGTTTCAAACCACTTGAAAAGCAGGTTTTAAATCTCATAACTTAGAAGTCATAATGTAGATAGAATTGAGATTGCTACTTTATCTTCACTTTGTAATGCGGTGAGGTTTCTTTCTTTATTTCTTCTTTGCATTTATTTTAAGTGAAACATTTAAATCACTGAGAGTTAGGAATAGCTGCCTGTTAGGAAAGTTAATAAAATTTTCTTGTTCCTTTGTCTTCAAAATCTTATTCTTTAGTCCAGAGAGAATGAAAAAAGAAGTTTTGATAATGGACAACATGTTAGTTTATAATTACTATGCCTTGCAAACAATGCAATTCAAGGTTAATAATTTGGACATCACTGTACTGCTGTATAATGAAATTTAGATTCTGTCAAAGCACTGTTAATGGTGATAAATAGCAACACAGGAACTAGGAACTCTGAAGAAGACAGAGTTCACAATTTGGAAACTGCCTTAGAACTTAAGAGTGGCTTTTGACAAATTATAAACACTGGCAAAACCCACAGGGCTGAAATTCTCAAACTGTAGTCTGGATGATTCACTCCTGGTCGAGATTTAAATTGTTGTTTGTATGCTAAATTGAATTAAGACTGAAAAATTTCTTTAGGCTGACACAGAGGTATTTTAAACCAAGCCACTTAAAGCATGAGAATGCTATTTAAACAAAAGCATCTCTTGTAATTTTTTTAATCTTTTGGAATTTATGAGGTTTTGAAAAATTAATCTGGCTATTATTATATTAGAGTAATGCAGCCTTTATTTTCACATGGATTCAGCATTTATTTATGAGCAAAATCACATTTATGTTGCTTACAAATCAATAACTTTAAAAACAATCTCCTTTTTGTGAGGAAATATAGGGAGAAAATTGCCTCTGTTTGACAGCTATGCCCATAGTGAACTCCTGTACTGAACTGACCCATTAAACTTTTTATATTAGTATGCTTCTACCATTCCTCCAAGTGACATTATTATGTGACCACAACAGCGCTGGTTCTGCCACAAGGAATAAAGAAAATCTTATTCTGCACTTCTTATACCTTTCCTTTCTTATAACACTTTGAAAAATGGTACCGTTTAAAGTAGTAATAGTGTTGTAGCACTATAAGGATATAAAAGTTCACAATACAGTTTCTCCTCACAAACCTTGCTACAGTGTTTTATTGAAATAATTTTTTTTTCTTCAGATTTTTTTTTTTCTGGTAGATTTTTTGGTCCTTTCCTCACAACACAGAGTATGCTGGTTAGATTTTTTTAGCAGAGACTGCAGAGTGAGTAGAAAATCCACTTGCTGCAGAAGCACACTAGTCAGATAATTCTACTTTGGTCAATATATTTCACTGTACCTAGAAATCCCACCTGTGAACCAGCCTGGCTTGTTCTTGAATAGGAAGGTTAGCAAAAAATGATACATCTGTGAGTTTTGGACTGGTTCTGACACAAGTTTAGATAAGCAAAACAGAAGATCAGTCATTGGTGCTTTAATAACCAGATATTTGCCTTTTTACTTCACACAGTTTCACTATGTCCAGCTGCAGATTTGTACTTCAGTTTGCATGGACATTCTAGGCTGAAATCTCAAAAAAAGCGTAGCAGTAATATGTATGAAATGGGAAAATAGTACATACATACAAGAAACATATAGGTGTAGGCATAAATACATAACTGTACATTAGTATATACTCACAGAAGTGTATAATTATATATAAGTATTTCTCCCAGTAGATGCCTAATAGTCCTGCTTAGACCTTAAAGTGGGAACCATATTTACACTTGGCAACATGTTCAGAATCCAGTTGCATTCAATTTTCACTGGACTATTTGTATTAAATGGTAAAGTATTTAAACAGTTCATGTTACCTTGGATTATGAAAAACACAAATGAACATTGCATATTAACAAAGCCAGGAATGAAGTAACAGTAACATCCTATCAGTGGACCTTAGGAATTTTTCACTTTCAGGAGTCTTCTTCCTCTACCGGTCCTTGATTAAGGAACCCTGATAAAACTGCCACCACTAATTTCAGGGAGCAAGATAAAAATAGCTCTCTGAATCACTTTTGATGATGTTTTAAGGAAAACCATAACAATCTTATGGGTTTCAATTTATATACTCAACCTCTTAAATTACCTCATTCACAGAGTAACCCAAAATGTTAAAAATAACTAGAAGAAAGAAAATACTACGATGAAATTAGGTGAATTGCTCTAATAGAGACATGTGCTTTTCCATGTAAACAAGATAATATCTCCCGTCAATACTCCTGTTATGTTTATGTTTAGATCTTCCGATGTGTCTCCTGCAACCATGACAGGATATGTTTGAAGGACTGTCACCTGCTCCATTGAAATGAATAGTCTTGTCAGACAAGTACTTCACAGACCACTGTCTTTTTCTTCTGCTTGTGTCTCAAATATATGCTTGGCTTGTTCTAATGGAAAACATAAATGTAATTCCGTGTGTGTGTGTACATACCGTACTGTAGGAAACTATGGGAAAATCTTCCAAGAGCTGGACATTTTCTAGAAAAATGCTGAAAGTCATTCATTTATTACTAACAAATAGTTAATTGTACTTCTATGCAATAGGATGATTATGATTTTTCTTTTCTTTTCTATGTTTAGTACACACTTAGGAATAGAAAGCAAGGCAAAAACTTGAAAACTCCATTTTTTGACAGAAGAACCTGTAAAAGTGATTTTTAAATTATTATTCTTATTTTTTTCTCTCTCTCTCCTTTGTACAGCAAACATAATGCTTAAGTAGCCATAAGATTTTTCAAGATTATGACAGATACACTGGAACTACTACTTCTTAGTGAAGGTATTGTTTTCTTTGCTCTAAATTCTGAATTTAAAAAGAAATGTATTTTTTCACATTCATAATACTTTTAAAATATGGACTACAAACCAAGCAGCTTTATCCTACTTTATCATGTCAGAATTACTTGCTCTACTCTTCTTAAATCTTAAACTGCACCAATCTCAAAAAATAGTTTCTTCCAAATGAGAGAAAGATGTGTCACAGATTATTTTCTTTTCTCTGGAAAATGACTTTACAATCAGAGAACTTATTCTGACCATTTTCACAGTCCTGATTCTACAAGTGTATTCATGCCTTTTTGGCTTTAAGATTTAAAATCGACATATCAAAAATCTGCTGTAATCTGCTAATGAAGTGCACAAAACTTCAGGCAAGAAACCTAACCTTTTCCTGGTATATGTGTGTGTGTATGTCTTTAGGTGTGTTTATATGTTTGCCAGTCAACAGAGCAACAAAGTGAACTACAGTTGATTTAAGAGTTGTGATCCATTTATTGTAGAAAGGATTCAAAGGACCTGGGTTCCCTTGAAGTACTGGCTGTACATCCATGTATGGATTCAAGAGACAAAACCATTTATTCTTGAAACAAAGTCATGTTTGCATTCTATATATTTCACTGCTGGAATGTATAGTCACCAAAATCCAATAATGGGACATGTGTCATAAAATTTAGTCACAAAGTTGAAGAAACAACTCGTAAGATAAGGATAGCAATGCAGAGACCTTCTAAAATAAACACACAGAAAATGAAAAATGAAGAGCAAGTTACAGCTGTTAGAATGAACAGTTAAAATAGTTAATCAAAGCCTCAAAATATTTCAAAATATTTTTTTTTGCATATATATTACTGAACAAGCTCTGTAGCACTATTAAATTCTGTACAGGGATCTTAAATTGTGAAATAGATTACTTAGGTAACAACTATAATTCTAACATCTGAAAATGTTAAAAATGGCTCTATTTTCTTAAATAGGTGCCTAAATTGTTATACTTTAATAAAGGAGTATCCAAACACTTCCAGGGAAATCAACAATTTCTGGAAAAGTTCGTACAAGGTTAATTAAAACTGTTTTTCATACTTCTTAGTCAGATTACTGAACTGAGGGAACTTTATGTAACTACTGAAGATTCAAAGTCCAAAAATAAGTCATAGCATAAGTTCATATTAAGCATCTGTACAAAGAAGAAAGCAAACATCTGGAGCAACAAATGACTGTATGTTATCTTATCACCCAATTTCCTGAAACAAAAAGCCTGGCAATTGCACTTAATCTTCTATGGAAAGAAAACAGAATGAAATGTTTGACAAAAAGCATAAAAGTGGCACGCAGAAATCTTCTAACAGTTAGGGAGAAGTGAGTACATCTTCTCTCAGATGTAAAATTAGAAATCATTCTGACAGTCAATTGGCTTTCCATATATATGTTATTTTCCTTTGAGATGCAAAGGAAATTGTCTAGAACAGCAGACTTTCAAAAACAGGGATCCACCTGAATCAAATAGATTAAAGACATCCTGGAATATAAAAAACTGTATTAGATTGAATTTTTTCATAAGGAAATTAAAATGAGCTCAGGCTATTTAAATTCAGTCTAAGAAATATTGTTTGGGGTCTGTGACTTCCCTGCTTTTATTCTTTTATTAGGGAAATAGGACTTTACATCCTTCTGCAAAATCCAAGCTATAAATGGCTAAAAAGGAGAACAGTGAAGTGATAGCTTTCAAGATATATAACATTAAAAATATTAGAAGACAATATCAGAAGATTGATGAAACACTTCAGAATATTTCAGCCTTTTCCCACACTATAGAAATTCAGTTTTACCCAAAAATTAGTAGACAGTCCCTGTATTAAACTCTCTCTAATTTGTTACGTTTCATCTAAGGAGGCAAGTACTTAATTTTTAGCAAAGTACTGATTTAAGAAGAACTGTCACTAATGTCTTAAGCAAATGAATAGCAATTGTGCAATACGATCCTACTGCAGACTTGGTGGCACTGATGGTTCTCATGTGTTCCACCCAGGTTATTGCATATCCTTTTCACTGCCCACACAGCACTTTGTGCTGGCTACAGCTCTTTCTTATTTTCAATCCTCAACTTGAATTAATTTTAAAGCATATCCTTAGGCACATCCTGGAACATATCCTACTTACTGTAACATGAAAAAGTATGTCAAATTCTAATGAAGATTATGGGACAAATAAGCCAGTGAGCATAATTCAATATATGTGTTCTTCCCTTTCTAAAGTAAAACAGTTTCTGAGAGTACTCAAATTCAAATTTACAAACAAAAACCCCCGAATGTGCAGCCTAGGATTCCATGGATGAGGTTTTGTCATTAAAAAACCCCCAAACAGTTACAGAAACAGCAAAATTTGAAGTCTTATACATATATATATAATCTGTACCTAAATTTAGGAATATTGTAGTTTTCTTCTTAATATGTTCTGTGCTTTGCACTTCTCTAGTTTAAGAAAGGAAAAGTTCCACCTGGCCATCCTGTGTCTGGAGACAAGCATGTCATGCTGGCTTTCACTCTCATGACGGGAGTACAAGATAGTGGATAACGGATTAGAAGTAAAATGTCCTTTGCTCTCTTTTCCAAGAACTGAAAGGATTGTTAACCATGGCTTCCAGCACTGATTTTCCCCACACAAAGCAGCTCCAACGGGTGGCCATGAATTAATTTTAAGCAGTGTTATTCCCTGATCAAGTGTTACACTACAGATAAGTTCCCATTTTTATTTGATGTAACTGTAGAGGAAAGATCAGTTTCTTTAACTGGCTTGAGCTTGCTAAAATGACTTAGATTCCCTGGAAAACAAGCAAGGCATTTTTTTTGTTTTGTTTTTGTTTGGTGTTTNCAGGAAATATTACTTATTTTCTCTGCTTTTGTTGTGTTGTGTTTTTTTTTTTTTTTTTTTTTTTTTTTTTTTTTTTGTGGTTTTTGTTTTGTTTGTTTAAAACAGACATTTCAAACATTGTCTATGCTGTGAATGCACACAATTACTTTTACTTTTCCTTGCGGAATAAGAAAATAGTTTCTTTCAAAAAGTGACTGATGTACATCAATAGAAGGCATTTAATCCCTCACACAGGATCTTGTAGGTGTGAGACTGTACTAGAGTTCAGTACTTCCGAGCTTTCACATGGCCAGATGAGAAAGATATCTTAAACTCTTAACTGAAATTATCTAGAATGATTTGTTTAACTCATTGCATGCTGAAATACCTATTGATGCACTTCTGAACTGTGATTTTTGCATCTAAAAGGCATATTCCAGATATATCAACTTCAGAAGAATCCACTCAGAATAAACAGTTGGATTTAAAAAGCCCGACAAGAAAATTTACTTGGTTCATAATTACTAAGAGGATTTCAAACTTTTAAAGTTTTATTACTTCACCACTGCCATTCTAGAAAGGGGTGTTGTTATAGATTAGGTTTACAGCTGCTGGTTCCTTTTAATGCAGCCCAGCACATCTTTGGCCACTCATGCTGCCAGGTCACACTGCTGGTTCATTTTCATTCTCTCTCTGCCAAGGCACCAAAGTCTTTTCCAGCGGAATTTCTCCACAGCCATTCAGCTCTCCACCTCTACCGTCGCAAAGAGCAATTCCTCCCACTAGGCTGCATTTCACATTTTCCATGTTGAAATTCATGAGGCTCTTAAAATATATTTTTGCTATGAACAGATAAGATAATTAGCACTCTCTTCCATAAGACAGCCTACAGTAATTCCACTCCTGAAGGCAGGTTTCTTCCCCCTAACTTCAAGAAAAACAAGGTATTTTAGATATTTACTGCTGTTGTTAGCAGTCACCTTTCCAAAACCAGTAATTTCTCAAATGCTCTAAGATATAAATTGAAGATATGAAGTCTTTAGAGCAAGGTAGACAACAGGGAAACAGGGATTTTTTTTGTCAACGTGTGTCAAACATTTGACTAGTTAGTTCAGAAGCTTGACAGAGGATTTGCAGATTGCTTCAAACATTGTTTACAAGCTACCCTTAACATTTCCAAATTAACCTGTGAATATTATCAGGAATTACTGCTTCCCTCATTTTCGCACAAGCCACACAATTTCACTATGTCCTTGAAAACTGTCAGCTGGAGGCAGCACTTCAGTGGAGAGCTTTTGAATTCACAAAGGTTAGTATCAAATAATAAAAAGTACCATAAATAATAATAAGAAATAATAATAATTTTTCTATTTCCAGGATGTCAACCAAATCTTGACACTTGGTAAGGGCAGGAGTGAAAATAAGAACTTTGGCTGGTGGCTCAATATTTGCATTCTGCCTGGCTTTGCATCCCCCAACAGCCGCAAGATCACTTCTTTGTTCCAGGCTGAGTGAACTCAAAGATAGAAAATACTCACTTCCCAATGAGATCAAGAATAATATTGCTCTATTATCTCTAGCAACTAAGCTGCACTTTTCCAACATTGTTGCCAAACTAATTCTGCAAAACCTGTCTCCAAGGACTAGATACACGAACATCTGCATCTGTCACACTAAGTGTGTTTACTTCAGGTGTTCTTTTTTTTTTTTGAAAGAAAAAAGATTGCTTCAAAAGAAAGAAAATGTTTGAATAGAAACAAGCTTCCTGACAACTGGAAGCTTCTTTCTCATGGCAGTTTCCTTTGAGGACATGGAGATATTGTCAAAGTATCTGCAGGAAAAAGAAGCAGTCCAAAAATGACAAAAGGTCAGTTCTTGCCAGGACTATATAAAAACCATATGCCACCACATAAGATATTTAGGAGTTAAAATTGATATGTCAATTTGAAAACAAGTAATCCTAGGCATTTTTATTCACAGAAAGAGGGTTAAAATAGAAAACAGAAAGAAGAAATTTTGTTTGGGTCACTTGCAATAAATTGTACCTATCACCAAAATACACTTTGACTGTAACTTGCACCTGGCTAGTCTAAGCACCATCTTAACAGCCCCCTTCAATGTACACCACAAAACATCCCTTGTAAACTAAGTTATGTCAGGACATAGCAATAGTAATTCTTCCCAATTCATTTGTTTCATTATTTGAGTTCCTGATGCAGTGCGACAATCCGCAAGTTCTCTTTCTTTCAAAAGTTTGTTTGAATTTGACTAGAGAAAAATTCTATTAAATAAAACTGAACACAATGACCATTGTCACGCTGATAAATTCCCAGAAAAGTGAGATAATTAAGCACTATGAATATGTGAATATACTATGATCAAGCTCTACATTTACAGATAATCCAAGATATTTGCACAGGGTTGCATTGATTAGATGGCATATACATACAAAGACTACAATTTCTAAGGTTCACTGTTTCATAAATATTCCCAGGAACCCTAATAGAAATATGGGCATTTCAACTACACAACCTTTATGACCTTTGTAATGATTACTCTTGGAAGACTATCCTTCTTCAGGAGAATTAGCTACTATTCTTCTTACTCATACACTGGCAAAGCCTTACAGTAACTTTAGAAAAATATTTTTACACAACTACCAGTAATAAGCTAGCAAGAACATCTGGTTTTAACCTTCCTTGTTAAAAAAAACACCTTATTTTGTGGTTTACATCCAGAATACTTTTTCTCAAATAATATTTTTTGGCTAACTGTTATTCTATTCAGCCAAGTTGTGTGTGCAAAAATTATATTATCACATATGTATATGCATCTAGAGAGATACATATTACACAAAACTATGGACTGGAATCTAATATATATAATTTGAAGATCTTCAATAACATATTTAACTAATGGAAAAGCAAGATTTTTTTTAATGAGTTTTTAAAAACAGTTTAGAGGGGGAAATATTGAAATAGGTCTACTTAGATTTATAAGTTTTGTCAAAGTACACCAGTTGTCTTCAAAACTGCATTGATTTGTATGTCTTGCTGAAGTAATTTTGAATGATGCATGTAATAAGAAATTAAAAATTTATTACAATTTAAACACTTATACACACTAATCAGAAGTTAACTCCAGCAATGAAAAAAGTTGAAGTTGTCATGTAGTAATAGTTGTATACATTGTGATCACTAAAAAAACCAAAATACATAATATATTCACAATCCCAAATTATAATAATAACAGTAAAAATTTGTTTTAAGTGATTGAGGGTCCGAACTCAGTGAAATTCGTGGTGAAAAAAACCAAGAATTCCTGTTCTTTGACATATTCCAGCTTTATGTAAATAAATTTGACTTCTTTTTATCCCAGGATAAGACCCAAATCCTTCTATAAGGCCATTCGTCAAATTTCTTCCCTCTTTTTCAGTATCAATGAAACAAGGATTTATTTAGAAGTCACTCTAAATCAGATACCGTGTCCTAGCAGATATCATGCTATACTTTTCTAAGATTTTTCTCTTCTGTGATACACATTTTCTAAAATTCTTTCCTGAAGAAAACAAACTAACACTAGGGATTCCTTCCCCAGGTCTGTCATGTCTTGTATTCACCTGACATTAACCTCATACTTCTTAGGAAGTGTTTATGGCAATTCCTTGTCACCATTTTCTACTGTAAAACTATTGATTTAAGTAAATTTCAAGAGTGATAAAACTTCCTTTCTGAGAAACTTTGTTTTTTTATGGAGCCACACGGAAGGTTCAGTTTAATAATCAGAAAACTAATTAGCTTGGTGTGGACCTAAACTAAACTGTATCAGACTGATCACTAACTTACAAAGTTGTTAATAAAAATTAAATGTATATACACGCAAAAAAAAATTAACTTTGAACCTCTTAATATTTCTGCATTGCTTTAAAACAAATGTTTAGAGGTTAGGAAGACATAGAAAATTATTATTTTTCAGACATAGATGCCATAAAAATTAATTGCAGAATAGTTTCAAGTTAGATGAGTAAAATCCTAAAGAACTGAAAACACATATGGACCAAAGTAATTTAAAAAATTGTGGCCATAGTGGCTGATTTCTGAATATATTAAAAAACACCATTCTGTTAAAGTGATTTCTATTTCCTGTATCTTCAGACTTAAAAATATAATTTTAAAAGTTAAAAAATCTTGAGACAGGAGTAAAATTATTGCTATTCATAAAACTGTGTAGCTGTGACTTTCACAATTTTGACCTCAGTATTAGAGAGTATCTTCAAAATCCACTGAATATTGATCTTGCTTTCAACAGTGGAACTCAGATAACCTTCAGTTTTTGTGACTATTTCACACCTTCTGCAGAAATTTTAGCATCTTGTTGGAATGGAAAACAACTTAGACACAAAAAATTTTTCCTACCTACCTATTAGCTCATCCATATATGAATATGCATAATCAGTCTCCAAGGACTAAAGAATATAGTTCACCATTTTGTGTTTGGACTAATTTCTTCATTATTCTCTTTATTGAAGCTGAGTCTCTGACCAAAGCATCTGATATTGCTAGAGATGGTATTTTATTAATAAAAAAGGTTTAAATTTTAGCTGCTTCTCTATTTAATGAGGGAGTTTACTTTTCTCAGAGGCAGTTGTGATTTACCAGCAGTACAAGGTAAATGAGAAAGCTGAAGAGGCAGGCAGTGGTCACAGCAGCAACATTAATCACATGTCATAGAAATCTCCCTGTTATACATAACTAGACACATTGTCTGTTCCAGAAAAATGTCAGAGTTGCCCTCATCATAACCTCTCTTGACCTGTTGTCATGTTGTTATATTTCTCCCATCCATAGCACCACTGTTTTAAAAAGAAAAAAACAATCATCACAAGCTACATCACTACTATGGAAGTTTTTAAAGTTTTAAAACATAAATTGACATTGAACAGGAAATTAAAACCCAATTTTGTAAAGGCAGGTCCTTGAGAAAGCCCTCTATTTATTGCTATGCTTTTTATTGAGAAGTTCTTCATTAGAAACCTAAAGTTTTAGAATATGTCAAACAGTAAAATAGAAGGTTCTTTTCCCCATTATTAAAGGTTTTTATTCTTCATCCACAGAATCATAGAATACTCTGAGTTTGAAGGGATCCACAGGGATCTTTCAGATGAAAATACTTCAGAACATCAAGTTATTCAATTGAATAAACTCCGTGCCCCCATATCAAAGCATCATCTTCTAAAAGAAAAGCAAAAGGATAAAAAAGCCTCTAGATAAATTCAAAATACCCTTACAAAGTCTGTATGATCAACTCTAATCTAACTATTATAGCATCTTTCCCTCTTTTCTGACATCAAAACACAATGCACGTAAAAAGCACGCTCAGTTTGGATCAGTCTTGATCCCTAACACCATTTGTCAGAAGAACCTATAGCTTTTCCTGCCTAAGCTCTACATACACCTTCTAAAACCTGATGTATCTGTGAGGTTCAAAGTTCTTAAGACACTTGCCTAACCTTTCACATCTAACCATGAGCAGCTTCTTCCCCAGCTGAAGCCTGATTGCCCCCACTGTCATCCAGGGAGTGTATTCTGTGTGCTACCTCACATTTTACTATCAAGATCACCTCAATCTTAATGAATTAGACTACAATTATCATTAATAGAGCTAGCTCAAAAATCCATTTTATGCAATGGATCGATTTTTACTTGGGTATTTTTGGCATTCTCTTTATTTATAATTCTCACAGTGCTGTTCAGACTGTTTTCTGGTATTGAGGATTCATAATTGTCTAGGCTTGAAATACATCTTTTACATAGCTCTAAATTTACTGTACTCCAGAATAGGTTAAGAGGCTTCCCAGGCATTACTCTGCATTTTTTAAAAAAGTAAAATTCACTCCTACATCCTGTAGTCAAAAGTCATGCTTCATACTTGCTGTTAGCATGTCTGCATACTTGTTTTTATTGTTCTGGCCTAAATCCAGATGGGTGACAGGTATGACCACCAGAGGTATTTACAGCAGCTCTGTCAGCACACTCTTACCAGTGACGCTGACTTGAAAAACAAAAGCATTTCAGGGACAGTGCTCAGTTTCATGAGCTCTGAGAGCAAGCCTTCAAAATCTTAAAAGACTTCCAGCAGGAAGACAGCTAATAGCAAAAACAGTAGGAGACTCAACAATCACCTTCTGTTCTGGCCCAAAGGCTCTGAAGAGGTACACATTTCATTGTTTCAGAGCAGGAAAAAAAAAGCGAAGATAAGGAAGAACAAACTGGAAACTGCTTCCTTTGATGCTTCTCATCTCACATAAATAGCAAAGACATGAAAAGCAAAATCCAATTATATATTTTAGCATGTGATGGCCACAGCACAATAAACTGAGCAGGGAACACAAGAACAAAACTCTGATGTGAACATTAAAAATGGCATGAATGAAATACAGCCTGTTTCTTTTTTGTTTTATATATATATAGATATATATATTTAGATATATTGTTCCATAACTATGTATACAAATATGTACGCAATACACTGCATGCTATTGCATATAGAGATGAAAGTTATACAGCTGATTTCTTGCATTTTTGTCTTGGGATATATTAAAAATGTGTACTTTGTTTATTTTATTAAATTTTGCTTCTTTACTGAAAGTTAGAAGACTGCATAGTGCTGGAATGCATCTTAAAATTGATCAGATTGATACGGGTCCTTGGGTTATTAAGTTAGTAAAATTTGGCCTTTATTCAGTTACTAACTAACCAAGAGAAAAGACACACTGGTTTTTGAAAACATGTCTATTACTAAAATGATTTTACTCAAGAGCTTGGACCAACAGTAATCATGTGGTGGATCATTTCTGAACAGTTTTCATCAAATTTTGTCTATTTTTTATTCATTATGCACTTCTGGTTGTAAATTGTGTAAGACTGCTTCTGTTCCCTCAGGAGAAAATCTTGAATCTGAGATCAAAGGCCAATAAATGCACAATAGAAAAAACATTCACTGAATATTTCTTATCTCTCTTTTCCCCTTATATTTTCACATCATGCAAATTTACTTTAAAGTATATGAGATTTGAATCCACTCTTTCTTTGCAGTAAGCATGCAGTTTTTTTACTATTCTATTTTTTTTTTTGGTAAATATAAACCCCCAAAAGTGTATAGTGCTTGCTATTTTTAAATATACCTGTCCATTTCCCCAGCGAGCCCTCAGGTTCTTAGCTTCCAGATTATTTTCTTTCTCACCAGCATTGTTATTTTCTGCAAGCAGTTGAAATTATATGGAATGGGGCACCTTCTACTTTGCAGCACAATTTTGAAAATCTTGAGTGGCATGAGCTATCGTTGAGCCACCGGATCAACTTTTTTTTTTTTTTTTTTTTTTTTTTTTTCAGTGATAAAGGACAGATTGCAAATGCATTCAAACAGCTAAGCTTGAAAATAGGATGCCTTGTGAGATTTTCCAAATGCATCTAAGCTTAAAACTTTTGGAAGTAACTTAGAAAACTCAGTTTTTGCTTATTCCTGTTTTTGTGCATAACCTTGAGCACATCATTGTGTATCTAATGTTCTCTTGGTATAAGGCAAAAAAATAAAATATATCTACATATAATGGCCTCATCTCACATGGTAATGTCAGGACAAAATTACTCATTTTAAAGTCACCAGGGGTTACTTCACTGGGAATAACTTTATCAGGTATATCTGCACTTGTGGAACAAGGGACTCTGAGCACCATACAGAGAACAATAATTTCACTTTTTAATTGCTTAAAATGTTAATGGGAAACCTAGAAAATTGTAAAGATGTGGTCACAGAACATCTCTGTGTCCTTGTCTTGCAGAAATGGTACATTTCTATGAATTTCTTTCTGAAGATGTTTCAGGAAGTAAAATGTGCATTAGATTTACATGTTTCAAAATACTAACTTTGTTCTTATTTCAGAAGGCATAGTTGCATGTAAAGAACAAGCTTTACTTAATTTGTCTTAGCACAGCTGATCTAGCTCATGGACAAATTTGTTTTTTTTCCTTTAAACCACGATAACTCTTGTTTTCTGTTATAAAATTTCAGAAAATTTTAGTCATGAATACACTGTATCTAGGGGAGCAATATGCAACAGTTTAATTAATTTTCATACTATTGAGGCATGCATCAAAAGCAAATCTATAATAAACAACAATAATTTTCACTTCTGCAAAAGTAATGCATCTGTGATCACGGGTGTCTACTAATCTATAAGTACAGTGAAGATCTTCAGTTATTCAACATTTTTTTATATATGTGGGATAGAGAAGTGGCAGTGCAATGATGTATTTAAAGTCAAGGTGCCATGCAGGGCTTTTTTACCTCCTCTTTTATCAATATGCCTTTTGAGATTAAACAGTTTTAAACCACTTGCAAAAGGGAGAACCAGCTGGCTTACAGAAATATGATAAGGTCCACAAATGATTTGTTATCCCCCACTGCATATTCGGTACCTCAGACCTATCATTCCCTGCAAAGCACTTGTCCCTGCAACTGTTTTTTGAAATGTTAAAAAACAAAAACAAAAACAATCCAAAAA
>VWZU01013220.1:262592-283918 GCA_013397095.1 Sterrhoptilus dennistouni | reverse complement strand
AAAACAAACAAGAAAACCCCCCAAAAAACCAACCAACCAACCAACAAACAAACAAACAAAAAAGAGAGCATTAACATGTAATTAAGATAGGGAAAATATAAGTCCAAAGGAAAGAAGGATTTGCTTAGATATGTTATAGCAAACATGTGAAACTGCAATCCCCTAAACTATTATTGAATAAAAAATGAGCAACATAAAGATAATAAAGTCCATAAAATCATTCTAAATTCCTAAGTAATAGTAGGAGTATATGTAATAGAATCATCTGTAACATATTTACAAACTTTTGACAGTGCATTTAGCCCACATCTCTGCACACATCACAAACAAAACTCAGTGAATTGTATTTGTATATATTTCCAAAGGCAGACTTTTCTGAAGGATTCACTTGCATAGTCTGCCTCAGAAAAATTTGTGTCATACTTGCATGACCTAATGGGAATGATCTGCATGAACTAAGCCTGGTTCCTTTGAAAGATTTGTGAGGAAGGTTGTCATCCCCAGGCCCCAGAGCCACCACTATGGTGAGATGCCACTGCTATGGGAGATCCTGGACCCCAAGTTCAGAAGGGCACATCTAAGAGTATGAGCAGAAATACTTGGAATAATCTGAGAAATGTCTGCTTGAAATTTTCCTTCTTTAGAAGCCTATTTATTTCACTGGTTTCTACTGTGATTATATCTCCAGTAACAGTACACACCTTTTAGAAAGTCAGAGTAGAAATGAGAGATCCGGAGCAGAAAAAGAAAATGCAAGTTCAGCAGTGAAGCTGTAGTCCTGTACATGACCACAGAATCATATCCATTTTGACCCTGAGCATGTGCTTCAAAATTACTTACTCAACCACCATAAAAGTAATTCTTAATTTTTTTTTCCTGACTGTTGTAATCATGCTCAGTCGGCAAGTCTTTTAAAAAACAGCTTGATTCTCATTGCATAGCAAATGCTTTTTCCTATAACCATTATTTTAGAAATAAACTCATCAAACAAAATACATGATTATAAGTTAAATCATGTTTCCAATTTCATCCTGAAGCTACTAGCAAATAAAAAAGAAGACTATTATTGAATTGTATTGGACTAACTGGAAAATCACAACATATAATTGATATGTTGATACAGCTGTCTGAGTTCTGTCAAGCCAGCCTACATTTTAGACGTTTGCATCTTGTTCAGAGGAAGAGGAAAGATGTTGATTGCATTTAAGATTACATTCAAACCGTGTTATTGCCTCAGACTAACAGTCCTGTTAGGCTCTTCTTTTGAAAGCTGTGTTGTTTTCAAACAAAATACTGTGGGCTAAGAAAGCTCTATTGAGAAAGGTATTTGGAAACTTGTTTTACCCTGTCACTGTATAACCCCAGTTACATAGAAACACATAGAATATAAAACCAACATATAATTTTATCTAAAATTAAGAAGATAACTTTTCTAGCTAAATAATTGAAATAGAATTTGTGTGCTATCAGACACATTTCTGTGCTGCAAAGTATATAATTTTTTTGTTGAACTGAAACTTCATTTCAAGAAACTGTCCTTCATAGCATCCCTCCACTAGAAAGTACAATTGGGTATTTAAACTCATTTAACTTCTAGAAAATAAAATATAAGATCTCTTATATTGATAAAAGGTTGTCTTGGCTTGGGACAGGTGTCTGCCAGGGAAAGCTGAGGTTTCTCTTGGACTGGAGAATGTAAATCCCTCCCCTCTCCAAATTATTCTAATTTTGCAATTAAAGGCTTTTCAGGCAAAGAATTGGGAATAGGAATAAGAGTTCTTTACTAGAAATATTAAGAATACAAATGTAGTAGTACAAAAAAAAAACCCCAAGCAAACAAAACAAAACCAAAAAAAGTCCTAGAAACCCTGACAGAGTCAGAAATACAACCTTGACGCCCTGTTGATCATGGTGTTGGAAGCAGTCCAAAGTAGGCCCATCTGGAGTGACAGATGTGGTTCTGTTGCAGTAGAGATGGTCCTTGGAGAAAGGGTCCAGTAATGGCAAGATGGGTCCAGTCTTCTGACAGGAATCCAGTGGGAACAGAAAGGGTCCAGTATTTCTATGTCTCAGTTTTTATCTGGGTAGGAATGGTTTGGCTCCCTCCACTGGGTGGAGCATCCCACAATGCAATGTATCATGTCATTAGTGGGCCTTAATGGCCTATTAACAGAAGATATCCCCCTGGAGGGTGGATTTGTCATGGAAGAGATAAGGAACATTGCCCCACCTGGTTTTAACAGCTGGCCCATTACCAGAAGGCACCCAAGCCCTCCCCCCTGGGGTTACAAGAGATAAAGAAAACACCCAACTTGTTTCAACAGATGGAATAGAATAAAAATTTTTTTTGGTAACATAACCCAAGTACAATAATTATGTGTTGGCTAGATAAAGAACTGGTGACAATAATTCACACTATCTTTTTAAGAAAATGATTTGTTTGAAAATGGATGCAAATTTTAGACTAATAATATTGAGAGATGGAAAGAATTTATTTCTTTATTAAGATTTTGCTTTCAGAGAGGAAAATGGGAGAGAACAGGAATTTCTTCATTTTTCTCATCCTATACAATAACTAGCCACTAGTTTCTGGGCTTAGCTTTGCAAAGCTGGAAGTTTTTTCCACCATACATCAGAGAGCATTGCTGTGGTAGCATGGACATACAGCTGCCATTTTCAGTGGGATGTTCGGTACACAACATGGCCAGAACCTCAGTCTGGGAGCACTCTGAGTGATGGATCTGTGGACTGTAGGGCCAGTCTGCCCTAGGGAATCACAGGTTCCCTGATGCTGTTTGTGGCTACTCCATCACCACCACACATCTGCTGGAAGCACTGTAGGACTGACCATGCTGTCAGTCTCAACTGGACTCAAAATAGTTTTTCTAACATTCTGAAGCAATACTGGACTTACAAGGAGAAAACCAAACAAAACCAGGAGGGTTAATGTGACTGAATGGGCTAAACTTTAGAGAGAGCTCCTGGCCAGTGATTAGGGTGATACTTCAAGCATCTCTTATTTTATAAATGGTAGCTCTCCACTACTTTGTCTTAGAGTCTTCTTTAAGCTCCTCAAGAGATCAAATTAAGTTTGTTTTCAAATCCCTATCTACAAAAACCTGCTTCTATATTAGACCCAAGCTCTCAAAATCCTATTAGAAAGATAAACTTGTAAATCTTCTCCTCTGTCTCTGGCATCAAACAGCAGCAGCATTTGCTATTCTCTTTGTGCCGCTACTTTCAAGTATCAACTTGAATATGTTAAATCTACCTGCTAAATATTTAATTATATAGCCATTTAATCTGAAACTTCCCCCTTTCCAAACTCTCCCATCCTCAATGAAAATTCATAAATACTTGTATATATTAAGTATGGCTATATTAATTTATATTTAATGTGGAAATTCACCTGTACTTTCTTTCTGTGGAGAATGTTCTTTATCAAAATATAAAATTATTATTTATCTTGCTATGCAATATTTCTTAGACACACATAATAAGTCTGTATACTTTTTCTTTAAAAGTTTTGATTTCTATTTGGTTTTTGTTTTTTTGGCTTTTTGCAAATTCTGAAAACTGAAGAACATTTCCACAAAGTACCAAAATGCTGAAGGCGGTTTACTGATAATTTAGGGTTGTACCTAAGGGGGTTTTATGACATACAATAGTTTATAATTCTTGCATTATCACAGAACTCTTCAAGTTGGATGGGTTCACAGTGGGTCATTTGGTCCTCTCTACTTGAGCAGGGTCATCCTGGAGCACATGGTACAGAATTGCATCCAGATGGTTCTTGAATATCTGCCATTGAGGCATATTCCACAGCCTTTCTGGACAATCTGTTCCAGTGCTTGGTTACCTGCACTGAAGAATTTCTTCCTCAGATTCAGGTGGAACTTCCTGTGCAGCTGTTTCTGCCCACTGCCTCTTGCTCTTTGGGTTGACACCACTGAGAAGAGTCTCTTGCCACTGTTCCTTCAGATACTTATAGACACTGATGAGGTCCCCTCTGTCATCTCCCCTTGAGGCTGAACAGGCCCAGTTGTCTCCGTCTCTCCTTGTAAAAGACATGTTCCAGTCCTCTCATGGTCTTTGTTTCCCTCCACTGAAGCTGTTCCAGGGGCTTCATATCTCTCTTGTACTGGGGAGTCCAGAACTGGACACAGCACTCCAAATGTGGCCTCACCAGAACTGAGTAGAGGAGCATGATGACCTCCCTTGACTTGCTGGCCACACTCTTCCGAATGCACCCCAGGATACTGTTGGCCTTCTGGGTCACATGGGTACAGTGCAGGCTCAAGGAAAGCTTGTGGTCCACCAAGAACCCCAAGTCCTTTTCTGCAGTGTGCTATCCACCAGGTCAAAGTTATACTTATGGTGTTCCATGTTTTAACTGGGTGATAGACAGAAATACATGTACAGGCATAAACCTTTTCTTTGTTAGTGATTTTTGTTTCAGTTTTGGTTTTAGTGTTTCTCTCAGTTTAGAGAAATTACTATAAACAGACTTGCATTTTTTAGGATGCTGTTGAGATAAACACACAGTTAAAAAAGGAAAGAATGCATACACATCCTAGTGTTTTTCATTTTTAAAATATTAACTTCATACTAAACTCAAAAATATTTTAGCTAGCAATTTCACGAGCATTAGCCTAAAACTATTTATCCTCCTCTTGTCTCATGCACAGCTCACTATGTGATTGTGTGCTGCTCTGTTACATATAACCTTGTTAATGTCTGCATTCAATAAACTTTCTCAAAGTAGTTCTGGTCATTTTGATATGCTACCATTTACTGCTTCTCTGGCAACTTATCCAACGTAAATCCTTGAAGTTCTGTGTACATGTCATCGGTGTCAGAGGAGCACTGACACATTCTAGGGTGAAAGGAAGTTCTTCGTCATCCAGTTAAATTTTGTTGCTTCTTCATATTTCAAGATATTTCATAGATATTGAATTGGTGGTACACATTTTCAGTTGCACTTCTAGCTTGCTTTCACTGAGAAAGAAAAGCTATGTAGATGCTGTCATTTACTGAGCTTATCTACATCTCATAATACTTCTTCAACTATGGGAAAGCAAAAGAAGGCAGAAGTGCTTGTATTTTACCTTTAGACACCCTCCTCTGATATATCTCAAGCTGTTTGTGGTGACTTACTTCAAAATTTTTGTTTTCCTGGAGACTTCTGTGAACAGGTCTGTATTTGTAGCTTTGAGACAGAGATTCTAAGTCTGCATTTATAAGAAATGCAGGGATATCCATACAAATTGCAAATCTAAATGATACCTTTATCAGCTTTTTTTGAGGTACCTAGAAAAACCCGAAACCAAAAAAAAACAACAAAACATACACACACAAAAAACTTGCTGAATTTATCTTGTTTATATGATTCCTCCCTTCCTTTTGTACAGCCCCTGAAGCAGAGATTTTTGAAGGATGTTGCTGTATCCCTCAGTTTATGAAATCCCTTTGGCAGAAACATGAGGAATACAGCTGCAAATTAAGTCAACAGAAACTTTGTCAAGGAAATGCCTACTTTGATAACAGACGATTATTATTCTGGTATTAGAAAGTGTACTAGTCTCATTTTGGGCCTCTAAAATGGACTATATTTGCTTTTTCTGTCCCAATGACATCATTTAATGTTTGGATGGATTGGAGGTTTTTGTTGTGTTTATTTGTGACGGGTTTTTTTGTTTGTTTGTTTTTTGGTTTTTTGGGTTTTTTTTGGTTTACTGTACAGAAATACCGATAAGCCAAGTAATTAATTAAATTTGAATTCACAGATAATATACGAAGCTATATATCCTACAATAAACAATGGAAAATTAAATACTGAAATTAAATGAGTGCTGACATTTCTAAGACTAGTTATGTGTAAGTACAGTGGGAAACAGAACATTGTAACAGATGGGGGTTGGAAAGCATGCCAAGTTAACCTAATCTTAATTCTGATACTTCCTAAGTGATGAATAAATCTCGAGAAAGCAATCTGAACATGTATCTAATCAGAAAAATCTATGCAATCTGCTTGGACTGATGCACTTTTTTCCCCATAATTTTATGTTCTGCAACATTTTAGGTTAAATTAGTTTCTCAATTTTTTGTTTATCCATTCTAAGATAAAAGACCAGTATGCAGGACTTCATATGTTCATATTGTTTCCCATATGGTAAATGTCTTTAACTCCCCATATAAGGCACTTGTACACATACTGACATAAATTTCTGTGTTGTTTGAAAAACTCATTATAGCTCTGAATATTTCTGGATGTTGATACATTTTTAAGATGCATTTCTTCTAATTTCCTTAAGATTTTTGCAATTTCATTCCAAAGAATTACTTCTGTAAGTATAGCAGATTGTATTTTATTATAAACATGCTTATTATAGCTATATTATTTTTAAAAGATTGACATAAAATTGTAATTAATTTTTCTCTTTGACCTGACCATGCTGTGTTTTGATAAATGCTAAACTCTCTTGGTAGGTTAGTAGAGCTACAAAAAAAAGAAGGAATGGAATTGCTGGCCAATTAAATACAGCACATAAAGAGCCAAAGTAGAATAATTCAGGACCTCTTAATAAATGAGTCATTTAAAACTGCAATATCTCATTTTCTTGACAAATATTCTAATGTGAAGAGAAAATGGTTCAATATTAATCCTTTCTTGTAACAGATAGTAAGAAATAGGGAAAGGATATTAAATTAATCTTTTTATTATATGTTTAATACAAGCCTTTCCATTCTTATTATGTTGTATTCTCAGCCCTCTAAATTTACAGAGACTTTGTTCATGTCCATTTAGCTTGCATGAAGAAGGGACTTAGTATTTTAGTGTGTCCATACCTCTATGTTTCCTCTTAGTAAGGCTCTTTACTGGGTGTTAAAATTAAGCTATCCTTCAGATATACAACTACTGCATGATACCTTAATCCCCAGTGTTCACGAGTCTCTTTTCCCTTAAATTTAGAATATAATAGATTGCAGCAGAAACAGATTCTCAGCAAAATTTGCATCTGTCTTCCACATTATTTCCCAGGAAGGTGGAACGACTCTTCATGAACTGGTGGGTGTCACTATTCTCAAAGCAGAAACAACTTATATCTGCTTCTACAGATTTTTGGCTTATTTAGTGGCACCAAATGTAGCCACAGATGTATGAGTTTCTCAGATTAAATTAGTATATTATTGTTCCAACCATCCTGGTACTTCCAAGAATCTGACAGATTCAACAGAAGACAAGTAATCTAGAAAAGGACAGTCAGTCACTGGTGCACAGGCGTCACATTTTCTGATCATATCAGATAATAACCATAAATATTAAAATATATGGAATAGGTTATTACCAAGAACACTTTTCTGCAGTGAATTGTTAAATTATCTTCTGTACAATGTTGAAGAGCTTTACGTCTCTCCTGAACTGTCAGCTGCTTCCCTAGAGAAACAAGTTTCTTCATGTGTCTCTTTAACTGTCAAAACTCTTGGGCCATTTCTGCCAAATCACAAAGAAAAATAGCAGTCTCTAAATGTTGAACTTACATAAAAATTGAAATTTCACCTACAGCTGCAGCCAGGGAGGTAGGAGAAATAATTTATTACAAGTAAAACAGCTGCATGGTGAAACTTAAGTATGTGTCCATAGAAAAAAGTCATTGGTAATCCCAGAGCTCACAGAATTAGTTTCTGTGCATTGGAAAGGAAGAGGATGCTAAGGTTATATGACGACTTGATCAGACTATCTCCAACAGATCACTGCCATAACTTCAAAGCTGCTGTTTTAAAGAACTGCTTCGATGAGGACTTCTCCTACAATGGTGCAAATTGGGAATACTCCCTCACTTTTTCCTCTGAAAAGAGATGCCTTTGAAGTTGCTGTATCTTGAAAATCATCTCCCGTTCAGGAATCTTGTCACTCATAAAGCAGGCCTAACTGCTCCTAAGTCCTCTATCAGCTGATGTCCTTCAAACTTAAAAAAAAAATTATTATATCTCTAAGGCTGTTTTAAATATGCTTATATAAAAACTTTCTCCTTATCAGCAGAGGATAACACAGTTGATGAAGCCAGATCTATGCTCGTGGTTTTGAAGGGGTCTGGTGAACACTTGTCTGTTGCCCTGGAGCTATGACAATGGTACCTCTAAAGTTTCCAAATTTGTCCTTCATTTAATGAGAAATATCTGCATTTCTCTACCTTTTGATGAGCAGTCATTTCTTGGAGTTCTCTGATGAGTATAAGGATGGCTGCCTTGGGAACATTCCAGCATTAAGTCTAACCTGTTTATTTCTAGAAACTGCATAATGTGCAATCTATCTATGCTGGCTTCCCCTTCAAGTAGTTTATAACTGGTTCAAATAGGAGAGCCAGAAATTACCTGTCTCAATGGATTCTTCAACAGCTTAAAATTGCACCTACACTCCTTTTAGAATTTCCAGATCCACCTGATTACAATTAAGAAAATGTCTTTCGTTTAGATTAATCATAAAGGATGGCAGTGGGATTTGTTCCATACTGTCTCACTCGAGTACATTTATTTACCCGTCTCATATTTCTTACCTAGTCTTTTAGTAGGGTCAGTTTCAGTGGATGTATAAACTTGCATGCAACTAATATAAAAAAGTCATACATGGAAGCCCTAAATATGTAACTTTGGCATCACTGTCCAAATAATTTTTAACTCTCATGCTCTTTTCTCATCATACTGTTGAGTTTTTTGGTGGAGTTGTGTGGAGTGTTTTTGTTTTTTGTTGTTCTTGGTTGGTTGTCAGTTTGGGTTTTTTTGGGGGAGGGAGTTCTTTGTTGGCTTCTTTTGATTGTTTTGTTTTGTTTCTTGTTGATGGTGATGTGTGTTTTATTGAAGAGCAATAAATCTAATCCAGAAGTAGCATTCTTCTCAGTATGATGGAGAAATACCTTATATTTTTTGCTCTCATTTTAAGTAAGTTAACACCTCTGTTGTAATGTGCATTTTGGGTTTTCTAAAGTTCTGTATGGTTTTTTGTTATTAAATTTCTGTAATAGTTCATCCCTACCAACCCCCCTTTCCCAAATCCCTGTCATTCCCCTCACAATACCCTCTCCCAGTTCTTTGTAATTCTTCCCTGATAAGACCTATTGACACACCTTAGTGCTTGATTGTTCGGGCAGAAGCTAGGAGACTGAGCCAGGCTTCAGGTTCCCAATTCTCCTTTTGCCCCAAAATGGCCATGCCAATGCCCCCTATTCTTAAGTCACTCCCCTTCATTCCTAAAGGTAATGCCCCCTGTACTTAAGGGCAGGTAAGAGCTAGAACAGGGAACTCGCATCAGGGACACAGCCTGGATAAAACCTTCCTGGTCACCAAGGGTGAGTTCCCTCCTTCTTCCAGCTGGGAACACGTCTCTGTCTGGGATCTGGACCCACAGATATAACTCGTTTATATGGTTATCTGAAGAGCAGGGCTGGCCGGAGGTCACCTCAGAAGAAACCATACACCTCCAAAAATATTTGCTTAAAAAAAATAAAAGAACCAATTGAAACTGAGTAACAGAGCAGTAAGTTTCCTGGAGGAGGAGGTAGGAGGAGTTGCTTTCAACACTTCCAAATAAGGGGGCCGGGAACCTAATTATAGTTAAGTCCTTAATGCATGTGTACTTATTGAAATAATACAAATACTATAATATCCCAGTCCCTTCTGCTTCATTGTGTAATGGTGACATGACAAATAAATCTTGAAAAGGTTAGTTTTCTTCCAGAAATTGGATTACCCATAATTCTTGAGTATAGGAATACATAGACTGAAATACAAGTTTTAATTAATTACTCAACTTTTTTTTTCCTGGGACCTGGTATTCAGGATCAGCTCTGCTTACCTGACTGCTGCCAGCAGGCCTACTCAGAATTACTAAGCAATACCGAAAAAAGAAGTAAAATACTCCATGGATTCTTAATTTTAAATAATTTACTTATTCAATTAGGTTTTTTTTCTTCAAATGTTTGTTTTCTTTGCAGTGAGGTAGACTATTTGGTCATGTAGGTGATTATACTGAATACATATATTTGAGCCAGTACACAGATCTAAATAATTTTTTTATGTTCGGAATAATTTGACAATAGTAATTCATAGATAACACATCTTGACATTCTAGAAATCAGTATTAGCTTTTAGCCTGAGTAAGATATTTCAAATTTATGGCACTGGAAACCTGTCTAATGGATTGGACAAATGGATGGGACAGACAGGACTGGGGCCATTGGGGCCATGGCTAAATAATTCTCTGTATAGCAAAGCTATAGAAGGAACCTGAACACCAGTGGAAGGATGCAAAGACTTAAACTAAGGCAGACAAAGAAAAATGAGAAAATATGGTTAACAAAATTTCTACTAAAATAAATAAAAAAGCTAATTTCTACTGACACTACCGTGATTCAAATTTCCTTAAAAGAAAATAAAGTGGAAGTGCCACTCATTGTCAAATGCTGAGATGACTCAGAAATAAAACTTTTTTTTCTAAGGGGTTCAAATTTTAAGGGAATCAGATAGACTATGCTGAAGAAAATTTCGAGCAATAAAATCTGTCATATACATTAGAGTGATGCCACATCTGTGGTTCTGCCACTTAATTTAAACAGTGTTAGCTGGACATTTCTAATGTTATATGCCAGTTACACAAAAGCAATACTGTTACAGAAAGATTTTAATGTTGGAGGGACTTATGAGATCTGCTCATGACTAGTGTTAGGTTTTTTCTAGAGTTGAATTGATCCGCCTCTTCTGAGAAAATCAAAAAGCTCTTCCTGAAAAAACAAGGGTGAAAAATTACTATGAGGAATAGCTAACAAAACAAAATGAACAAACCAAATCAACAAAAACTCAACTGAACACAAAAAAACCCCACCACCGAGGGATTAAGTAGTTAAAAGTGTAAGGAAGAATACCAGTGGAAAACACAGAGTGAAACACTCTTGGCAGCATGTGTTGCTGTCTATAAGAAGCCAAGCAAGAAATTATTTTTCTGATGATATGACAAGCTAAGTGACTGTAAATAATCCTTCCTCCCACCCACACACCACCTTCTTCCCACAGTTGGACTGGAAAGGATCAGGATGAACCTGACAAGGCAATTTTATGACTTTAGTAGCACACCAAGAGAGGACTGAGGAGTAGTATGTGTACACATATATACACACAATGCAGAATATGTGGGGGTTTTCCATGACAAAGTTCCCTCCACCATGAAAATTAATACCAGCTTTCCAGGAATTGGACCTAGGTAGTGACAATGTCCAGACTGAGTCTGTCCTGCAGTGTAGTTGTGCACATTGCTAGCAGCAGCTGTGTGAGGGGGCTCAAAGTGAAGGGCTTCCCAGAGCTCTTGGGTGGCATTGTTCCACTCAGCTGATTTTGTCTTCTTGGACTTCATCTGCCAGCCTTTCTGTGAGGGAGCAGCAATGGGCTAAGGCCAGCCTATAATGATAGTGTGGAGAAAATCTTGTGAAGGAAGGAAGTTCTGGCCTCCACATTGCATCTGCTGCTCTAAATCGTAGAATGCTGTTCACGGCTACTTTACCCTGGCACAGTAATGCCATAGCCTCTCTTCCAGTGAAGTACTTCAGTAGCAGGTTTTATACATGAGATAATTTGTTCAAAATTACTGTAATACCAGTAGGAAATATATAAAATGTTTATGCTACAAACTGTGCTTCAACATATAGGTAGAATTCCAAGTGTCTTGGGTGCAAAAATACAGTACAAGGACTTGGATATATCTGAAAGATTAACTTTTTTTTTAACCTTTTAAGCCAGGGCAAACATGCAGCCAATATTAACAAATAAGGGCCAGAAAAACTATTTCCAACACATGGACCAATTTAATGTAATATAGTGCTTTATAATTTAAAAAAAGCATCTTGACAAATATCACTCATAGGTTTGACCCCTCATGCACTCTACTGACTTGATAACCAAGACAAAACATCCCTATCAGTACAATGGCTGAAATATTAATTTACACTGTTCTATTTTAGGATGTTCTGGTTCATTTGGTCCTACAATTGTATGTTGAAGGAGTTATATTGACTCACAGAAGATTGGTACTTATCACTACAGAGAAGTTCAGTTGCCTCATAGTAGAAACCACTGAGGCTTTTTCCCTCCTCTGTGACCAGAAGAGCCACAGTTTCAAAGAAATAGTAAGCTATCCTTCTTAAATGTTTTTCTGCAAACTTCAGCAATATGAGGTTGTGTTGTTTGCCAAGTTAGGCTCTTAAGAAATTTGCATTGTTGGGGTTTTTTGGAGTTTTTTAAAAATTTGGTTTGGGGTTTGTTCCCAAAAACCCTGTCATGGCTCAATATATGTATGATGAAATCATTAAGAGGATGTTCATTACTTTTAGTGGAGTAAAGTGTTCAACTCTTAATATTGTGTTTTGATGCATTTCAAGAACAAGATGGTGGAAAAGAGTCAGAAACAGTGAAAAAAAAAAAAAAGAAACAATTCCCTTTACAGAAACTATGGCCACCAATTTTTAAATTCAGTAGAGGTTGTACTAACCTCTTACTGTGAATAACAAATGTCTGTTAAAGAACCATGAAAGTTCTACCACAGACAAGCAGAAGCAGACCATTAAAGGACTCCACAGAGCAAATAATGGAAGAGAAATTCCAAATCACTGCTGGTGAACTATTGATATTCCGTAATGGAGTGAAAATATTGATGGACAGAAATTCTAAGACTCAATTCAAATTGCACTTCCCTGAATTTAGGAGCTTTTTAATACAGAATAAGTAATCTTGTCTGTCAGACTTGGTCATGTCATACACACAAATGAAATAAAGCTAATTACTTTCTACAGGGTTTCAAAACTTTCTATAAAAGCACCCATGAGCAATTAATGTCAGAGACCATTTAACCACCTTAGAAATAAAACATTTACCTTCATGCTGACTCATGATGCTGGAATGCTTGAACAGAAATCAGCTGCTTGCAGCAAGCACTAAGTGCACATAGTTCATTTAGGTATCACACATCCTTGTAGCCACCTGATAAGGCAAGAACGAGGTATTAAATTTTTGCAGTCTTTTAGAGCTGATGACATCCTTCTATTTTTATCCTTTAAAGTGTTGGAATTGAGAGATTACATCAAGTTAAACTACACCTGAAGAAAAAGAAACATGTAGAGTGAAGAAAGAGAAGACGCAAATGTTAAAATGTTGATACAGCTCTGTACTGATATTTTAAGAAATCAGTTTTTCTGTTGGGTAGTGGTTCCTTGAAATATGACACAAACTGAATAGTTCTAAGAATTATCTCTACTGTTATTATGTGAACAATACCCTTTTTAAAATCACAGATGAGCATGAGTTCTTGATCTGCTAAATTCGGATCGAGAAGGTTTTTGAGTCAGTAAAAGGATGTTAACAAGGAATTGTGGTGTCCAAATATCTTTCTAAAAGGATTTTTCAAGACTATATGCTATGCCTGTTCTGCTGTTCATGTGAATTTAGCCAAGCTTTGGTTAAAAAGATTGGGAGCTGGCTATGCCTTAACAGGTTCCCAAACAAAACCAAAATAAATAAAAATAGGATAACTAGATTGTGATAATCTCAAAGTTTCCACAGTTATACATTAATTCCTACAAAAGTTCTTTTTCTGAAAATGTGATTAAGAGGAAAACAAGACATAAACAACCCAATGAGAAGGGTGTGAAAAACTGATTAGAAGTATCCTCCTCATCTGCCATTTTGTAGCCCGTGGCAGTATGAGATCCATTATCACCCCTGAGGAACTTCATTCCTGATCAGCTACCAGTTTGACTTTCAGCCATTAACCACCACCCCTTGAGCTTACAATTTAGCTAGATTCCCACCCATCTCTGGTCCATCTGTCCAGATTTTACCACCTTATCTGTGACAAGGCTGTCATTGGAGACTGTGTCAAAAGCTGTGCTAAAATCAAGGAAAATTACAACCTCTATTCCTAGAAAATAATTTCTTCATAGACAGCAACCAGATTGGTCAAATGGGACTTACCCTTGACAAGTTGATGCTAGCTTTTTCCACTGACTTTCTTGTCCTTCCCATCCTTCCACAAGTACCTGTTCTTGTTCTTTGTTTTATAGTGTAAATTGCTTTCACAGAAGTTGAGCTCTAAGGGCTTTGTATTATTATGGTGTTTTTGGGCATATATATAAAAGGGATTAATAAGACTACTGCTGAATTCTCTAACATCATCACAAAATCATTTTAAAGGTAAAAACTTAATAGAATATGTTAATAATGTTAATTATTGTAAAATATATTAACTATTTTATTAGAAATGTATTTACTAAATTAATATTTTACATCCTTATGGCTGAATTTGTAAATAGGTTTTGGCCATTTCTTTTAAACATGAAAAATATTTTAAAAAAATCTTATGAAAAGAATCCATTTACTGTAATATGTTTCTAGATACTTACAGTAAGTCAAGTTTCAAAGAAATATTGAGAGAGCTGTTTACAAGAATTATGCATTTCTAGTTCTTAATCAGTATTTAAAATTTTCCTTTGTCCTTCGTTGACTTCTTGTGATGTGGCTTTAAGTAGTTTGAGTATAGGATGAGTTTTGATGATCCCTTAAAGTTTTTGTACTTGTTTGGGAGCAGGGAAAGCTGAATGTCACAGCTCTGTCAAATGTAGGTGAGTGATGTCGCATTACGGTCAGTGGCTGTTTTGAGCCAGTGGGAGCAATACACTGGTGATATATATATATTTCCAAGGCACAGAAACAGGAAAATAAAATAAAGAATGAAATTGCTATTAAAATTATGGAAGCATCATTCCCTTCCACTGCAAGTCAAAATGCTGACATTAACAATTTATTTCATCTCTGTCTGCCCTCAGGGCCCTTTACTATCCTTTTTTATAGCTCTAGAAACTATTACAAACCTTTACAGAACCACGTTTTGAAATTTGTGCATGTGAGTTTCTAATTTTAAATGTGTGGTTTGACAGGAGAGAGCTTATAAAGTTCTACATTTGGGCTTTTTTGTTGCTGTTGTTTTGCCAGTAAAACACTGATTTGGGGCACTTTCTATGTTTATAATTTTACAAAAATAAGGCATGGTGAGGAGAAAGGAAATGGTAGAGAGTGATAAGGTCACCCCTGAGTCTCTTTTTCTCCAGTCTAAGCAACTGCAGCTCCCTCAGCTGCTCATCACAAGACTTGTACTCCAGAATCTTTATCAGGTTTATTGCTGTTCTAATGAGTAGCACTATATTTAAGTTTTCACTATTTAGTTAAAATTATGAAGGAATTTCTCTCATATCATTCCTTTCACTTAAAATTCTCTAATACTGCCATGTAAAAAGGTAGTTGTTTTTTTTAAGAGGCCAAATTAATTGAAACAAAACTGAATTAATATCCCTCATTTTGAAAGATGACATTTATATTGGCTGACAAAATACTTCAATTATTAAATTCAGTGAATTTTCCCCATTAGCATTTCCTAAACTGACCTAAAATTGAAAAAAAATACGCTACAATAATGCTATTTTCTGAAAAAAAGTTGATCAGGAAATACTTGATTTTAGAAGTACCTGATTTTAGAGACAAGAAGTCTCTAACAATTGATAACAACATTCTAAATGTATTTTTGTTCAAGTCTCTGATGGCTCTTTCAAAGACAATCTTGAGTATTTGCATCCTGGTGCTCAGCTGTGGTTTAGTGTAAAGCACTGCTCTGTTGTGAATGATGGAAACAGCAGGCTGATTCTGTCAGGACATGACAAGGCTTTTCATTGTGAGGTTTTCTGTCTGAACATTAATTCTTGTAGGTATTCTTCTCTGTGTGGAAAGTCTCGTGTTGATTTCCATCAATCCATATCTTCAGAAGCTTAAAAACGTTGAAAGATGTGTTCAAAGTCTTTTAGTGTATAAGGTACTCTGTCTAATAGCTTCTTGAGTACTCTCTGAGTGAAAAATCTATCAACCCTTCAGCAAATCCTTTAGCTTCCTGTTTGAGACTGTATTTGATGGATACATGATTTTCTAGCATGTTTTTGTTGTGAGAATGAGCACACACCTGCCTGACTAAATAAAACCAACATAGGAAAAGGAGTTTATTTTCAGTGAGTGACTGTTATCTTGGATGTGGCATGAGGCAGCTGTGCTCTGGGAAATAAAGCAACGGACATGGAAGAGCTAAAGGACAAAAAGATTATCTGTTAGAGTGACCCAAGGGCTACAAGCAGGGAAACTGCCAGCTAAACAGAAGTCCATGAATATACATCACAGCCGTGCTGAGCTGAACCATGTCCCCAGTCCTTCTGCCCACATACTCAAACAAGACAAGGAAACAGGAGGGCAGGAACCAGCAGAGAAATTTTTACTTTGCTGTGCCTCTAAATGCCTCTGAATGCCTCTTAATGCCTCTGAACGCTGCATCAGATAGAATCTTCTTTTTACTCTTTAAGTGACCTAAAATAATTCAAGACATTAGGCCCTCTTCCTTGGATGGAGCATTAAAAGAACAGAACAGAAAAGGAATACCCGCTGTGAGTGACTAGAGAGTCGTGGTTCAAAGTTTGTCTCTACATTAATGACATTTTTGCTCCACCTACTGGTAGGAAGCCTTGGAGGCTTCTGAATTGCCATCAGGCACTTGCACCTCCTTCTGCAATTAGTCCTCTTGTTGAGGCTAGAAGATTAAATTTCAGTGTGCAGAAAAAAAGAAATAGGAAAATGTTGATACCCCTTTCTAAATATTTGGGAGTGGGAGAGAAATTTTAATTTTAAGGGAGAAATAAACATCATGACTCAAAATGTACAAACAGAGAAGTGTTCCCTGTGGTGAAGATGGCTGGTGCTCATAATTTCGGAAGGTGAAACAATGAACAAAACAACCCCCCAAAAATAAACGAATTTCCCCTCCAAAATACTCTAAAATCATCTTCCTTTCTTTCCTTATATCATCTTCCTTTCTTTCCTTATTGGCATAAGGGAGCTGACAGTCATTCTGAAATACTGGTTTGATAGCAGTGAGCATGTCTCAGTTCTGATTGCACATTTTGCCACATTTCTTGATTACTGTGTGATGTCAAGGAAAATAGGACTTGTGAGTTTATTTGCACAGCTGTTGTGATTAGTTATGTTTGGTTTTATGCCAGGAAGTACTCAAAGGTTTACTCTGCTGTTTCTGAAGTTGTCAGCTTACTGCCTCTGTCTTTTCAGAATGATATCCAAACACATTTGTTGGATGTATTGTTTCATTCTTATTCACGGGACTGAAGTAAATGAATAAGCTTCTTTGAGAATTACTTTGATTCAACAGATGTAGATTTCTCTTCTAATTGCAAGCTGAGGTCTTCATGAGGACACTGTGGCAATGGCAATTCTTTACCAAGGCTTATGTGGTGAAGTTGATAATACTATACAAATCAGATTGTAGTTTTTAAAATGGGAAAAAGTCCCTCAAGCCCACTAGTAGCTGAGAGCTGAGGTTTCATTGCCATTTGGTAGATACTTCTAGTTGCATTAAGTATAATGTCTGCTCTGTTTGGACCAATGTATCTGAATTAATATTAAATCAGGCCCTGCTAATCACACACAAAATCACAGAACAGGTAAGGTTGGCAGGGATGCTTAGAGATTACATAGACCAATACCCTTACTGAAGTAGGATTAGCTAGATCAGGTTGCTTGGTAGAGAGTGATAAGGTCACCCGAATAGCACCAAAGATGGAGACTTCACAGTCTCTCTGAGACATTTGCAATGTTTCATCCCTCTCACCATAAAGAAGTTTTTTAGACAAATTTAACTCCACAAAATTATGTTAATCCATCATCACGTGGATATCATAATAAGGTATACAGTGAAGTACTTGTGTATCCTCTGCAGGACTGGGTCATTGTGACTAAGACCATAAGAAGAATTGGGGTGCCTAGCACAGGACTGGAGATGGAAGTCATATCCATGAGTCTGCAAACAGAATCAGAAAACACCATTATGCTTTTGAACTGCTCTTATTCAGAAACTCTCCCTGCACTCACACCCCTGCTGTAGCTGTCTGTCTCTTTGATTCTGTAGGCCCCTCAGCTGTGTTTCTGATCTGTCCACAGTTCCACAAGTGTAACAGCAGAGTTTCTGAACTATTCAGAGGCTAAGCAAAGAATCAGCCAGACTATATCCTCTAGATATAATGCAGAAGGATATGCACTTTTCAGTAGTTTTAAGAGGGATAGATACCTGCTATTACAATCATTAAAGGATTTCCTGCAACCTGAAAATGTGTAAATTCCAGAAAACATACGAAATTCTGATGGTGCTGAAAAAAATTCCTATCAGCAATTTATATTTATTAAACTTTAAGGTATTCAATTTTTATCAACTACTTTTATAGATTGGAGGACAATATATCAAGAGTAGTCCAGGGGGAAAAACTTGGATGTGTTTCCAGACGAAGAGTTCAACATGACTTGGTAATATGCACTCACAGCACAGAAATCCAGCCATAACCAGGACTGCATCCAAAGCAGTGTGGCCAGCAGAGAGGGGATTCTGCTCCTCTGCTCTTCTGCTCTGGTGAGACCTCCCCTGCAGTGCTGCATCCAGGGCTCTGGGGCACTCAGCAGAAGGACATGGATCTGTTGGAGTAAGTCCAGAGGAGAGCCACAAAGTTGATCAGAGGCTGTGTCCTATGAAGACAGGCTGAGAGAGGTGGGGCTGTTTAGTCTGGAGAAGACCCCAGGCAGACCTTAGTGAACCTTCCAGCAGGCAAATGGGGATTACAAGAAGGGTGGAGAGGGTGATGTGGCCTTGAGAGGGCAATGGGGAATGGCCTTGAGCTAAAGCCAAAGGGTAGGTTTAGATTAGATGTAAGGGAGAAGGTTTTTACTGTGAGGGTGATGAAGCACTGGAACAGGTAGCCCAGAGAGCTTGTGGACTCTCCATTGCTGGAGGTGTTCAAGGCCAGCCTCAATGGGGCCCTGAGCAACCTGGTCTAGTTCAAGGTGTTCCCTGCCCTTGGCAGGGCGTTTGGAAACGGATGATATTTAAGGTCCCTTCCAATCCACAACATTCTATGACTCAATGATTCCATGAGTCTGTGACTCTATGATTCTATAAATTGGCTACAATCTGATTAGTACTGTTTTTGACTTCCTATATACAATCTCCTTTAAGATATTAACTGCATATATCTGAAAACAGGTGCTGTGTTCTTTCAGTAAAGATGGACTCAAATTATATGCCCAATCTAAGGCAGCTGGTGAATTTTAGGGGTATTTATAAGAGAAAATGCCTATGTGTAAACTGACCATTCCAACAAATAGCTATATTGCACCTGAATTACTCAGACTTGGTGCTGCTGTATTAGACACTTTGTGGGACTGTGATAGAGCAGGAAATACATGTGTACAGATATGTATACACACGATCTTTTGTATCTTCTCAGTGGTAGGCTCTAATTCCTCTAAGCTGATGGGGATCTCAAAGGGTAAGGACTAGTTATATCTAGTTCTGTTGTACACTTTCTGTTCTGGTAAGTGGCTTAATTGCCAGCATGTCTGCCATACATACCTAGCGCAAGAAAGAAAAAAAGAAAAATATTTCAACAAGCAGTAAAAAGATTTGCTGGGGATGGGCATAATTTTCTTTGAGTTCCTAATTATTTATTTTGTTTTTTCACTCTATAAGGATGTTCATGCATGCCAGATACATGGGTTTTACTCTTTTCCTGTTGCCGAAAAACTGATCATCCCCGTTCTGAAGATCACATTCAACAAAAAGTGATACTGACTCTTTTTTTGTTGATTTTTACAGCCTTAGGGATCTCTGTTATCACCTATATTCTCAAACCCTTTCTATCTTCTTGTGTTTGTTTCTCGGAGGCCACAGTTACCTAACAAGGGTGACTATTCTGTGTGATTACCCTGTCAGCCACTAGTTAGAGAAGGAAGGGCTTGTAAAAAACAGGTTGATTCCTTTTTTTTTTTTTTTTTTTTAAAGGCATCTGTTGTGTTGTAAGGCTGTTTTACACACACTGAAATACACTCATAAAACTATCAGCCTTTTCAGAATACCAGAATCTCATCACTGCAATTAAGAAAATTGAGATCTGACAAGAACATCACTAGTGTTAGCAGAGCTCAGGAGATTCAACAAAACTAATTAGAATTGCAAGAATAGATTTCTACTCTTTTGACTATTATGATATCACTGGAATGAATTTGAACATGCATCTCAATGCTATTATGTCTGTTCTGTTATGGTAAAGAAGTTTTTTAGCAGAGCAATCCAACATGCTGTGGAAAACTGCCTCAGTGAAAACTTGGCTATACATTTTTTTCTCTTTTGTGCAGAAAAATGGATTATTTGGATGCCTAAAAATAGTATGTGTTTGAAAATGAAGCATAAGCATATAAAATAGTTAAAGGCTTATTTAATTTTGACTAATTGGGAATATTTGAACTAATATGAAAGATTTCCGGAATATACTTTTTTTTTCTGCCAAAATATTTAACAAGGTTACATCAAAAGTACCAACTCTGAATATCTTGGGCTGACATTAGATAGAAGAGCAGCACTTACGCATTTATGTACAGTTAACATTTTGGTTTTCTGAAGGCTGATCAGGGTAAGAAGATATTTTTAAAATCTAAGAACAACAGTAGTTAAAAAATTTGAAAAAATAAGGCCCTGGAATGTAAAAGAAGAGTGAAAAGAACAAAGCAGTGACCCAGACAGAACCTTAGAAAAGAGTTTAAACGTGGTAATACAGGAGTAGAACAGACTTTATATATGACCATGCAGAATTTTTAATCTTTTTTGCTATGGCTAGAGGTATGGATACAGCAGGCAGTAGATTTAGAGAGTGAGTGTATTAGTTTGGATCCAGAAATGGAATGAAGGACACCAGTGCTCCTACAAGGTAATTGATGCTCATATTCATAGTCTCAATATGAAATTCTTTAACCTTATTTTCCAAATTTCAGTGGAGTGCAATCCAGAACAAGAAAGCCTGTTTTTTAAAACCTATATTTACTGACATGAATTTTTACATTAATTATGTCAAAAATTTACGACTTTAAAAAATTGTAGATTTTGTGGTTAAGAGTATTTTAAATGCCTAGAATTCCTTCTATCAGTTCTCAAGGTCTGTAATAATTTTGAAAAACTATTGAAAAATCCCTGTTTATAACTGCTGCTCCTTAAAGAATAAGGCTACTAGTCATTCTGTGTTTTATCCCTCCCTGGAAAAAAAACCCGAAACACAACGACCCTTACTCTTCTTTTTTTCCTTCATTTTAGCAGAAACTAGAAATACAGCTTTGTCACAATTTTTTATATTTTCTTTCAAATTAGA
>VWZU01013220.1:191200-262532 GCA_013397095.1 Sterrhoptilus dennistouni | reverse complement strand
CCCTTTTTTTTTTAGGTATTTTTCTAGATATTTACCAAAGTAGGGAATCTTTATCTAATAAATTGTTGTAGAGTAGTCTTAACTGACTTACTCTCATGTAAAATTCTACTGAAGTTAAAGGAACTGTTCTGGCAGAAAGAAGTAAAGCATCTTATTCACACTGTGTACTCTTGGCCAAGAATTTTATCTCTTCGAGCAACTCTCAAGGAGGAGGAAGACAGGTTCAAACCTTGTGAAGTGGCATGTGTTAATCTTCTCCAGTTAAAAACTGTATTACATTTTGATTGGCATGTACCTCAGAGCTTACAACTTCTTTTTTCTGCAGATGCTCTATTAAAAACCAATTAACTTTCAGCGTAATCAGGTATTTAACTTATCAGTTGTGCAGTGAAAAATTTTGGGGGTGATAGCAATGACAAACAGGCTTACCAACTAATCAGCTGTCTAATTAATTTGAAAGTCTTTCATGTTTGATAAAAATTATGCATAATATGAACTGTTTAAATCCTGGGGATAAATATACCTGTGTGAAGGTTTGTCTTGAGATTTATTCAGAAGGCAGCTGAAAGATACAAAGATGTTGTGGTGCAAAACATTTTGGTTTCTTCTTTCTTATGTTACCTTCCTCAGATGTTAATAGAAAAATCTAGAAAGGGAAAATGATTCAACTAAGGTTAATTAATAAACAACCTTTTCAATTATGTCAAAACTGATGTTCCAGGGCAGACCTGAATCTGTAATCAGGGAATATTTAATTTCCTGAAAAATTCAGGGCAGACTATTACTTCTCTACAGTTATTTATAAACATGACAGCCTTTTCATCCCAAACAGGCATTTAATGACAGGGTTTGGGTATTGAGCGTTGCAGAACGCCATGTGTGGGAAAGAGGTCAGGAACTACCTGTGACAGTCAAGCCAGATCCAGCTAACATGGCAGCAGATAAAAACAATCCACAGCACACCAGAATTTCAGGATAAGGAGCATGTGACACTGCTCAAACATAATTAAAAAATAGCAGAAGCTGTGGGGAGTAGGAAAAATGAAAATAAAGTTGAGGCAAGAGGATGAGGAAGAGGCACAGGAGACAGAAATGGAGATACACAAGGAGATGTGACGAGCACATTTTGCAGAAACCAGAGAAGAAACTGCAGGAGACATAGGGAAAATTATACTGCTGGGAATACTGCTAGAAAAAAGCTCTTGAAAGGGGATGATCCATGCTAGAGAAGGTCTGAGGACTGCAAAAGCCCTAAAGGAGTGCACAGCATGGAGACCCCTGAGGTACCACAGGCCGTGGTGGAGCCAGCTGCTGAAAACTGTGGAAATGGTGCCTAAAAAAGGGCAAGGAGAGGTGTTGAACTGAAGTTGAGCCTACGAGGGCAGGAGCAAAGCTGTTATCCTGCATGTTTGTATAATTGCATGAGTTTTGTTCTTCAGTACCTGAACCAACATTCAAAAATTGTGTTAATCATCAATATTTCAAATGAAGCTAAAAATCCATGGTCAATTGTTTTGCCTATGAAGGTAGTGGAAATAGAAATGTAATCTAATTTCAAATATTTTTCTAATTAAGATTATTTTTTTCTCTGTATACTAGCTGAAATAAATTCAATTGGCAAAATTTCTTCGGACATGCTCATTTATGGTGGCAGTATTGTCTGAGCAGTTTGAACTCATTATGGCTTCTGACAGTTTATTTTTTAATTATTTTTCCCCTGTTTTGATGATGCAAGGGTTTTGGGTAGATACTTGTATATTAATAGTTAATCTATAGGAAGATTTGAACATACATTGCTCAACTCGAATGTTTTTGCATACCCTGGAGACAAGAACTATCATCTGGGTGACCTGAATGTATAAAAAGTGCCTTAAGAATGCAACACTTTGAGAGGAAAAATACAAGTCAGACAACAGATGTAGGCAAATTTATCCTGATCTATCAATCCAGCCTTTCTTTAGGTTGCCTCTTTCAGAGGTTGATTAGATAACTGTACTGAATAATATTCACTACTTTCGACTTTGCTTTACTTCCATGGCTATTAAAAGGATCTGTAGGAGATTTTCAGAACACCTTAGCAGAGATGAGGAATAGTGGTAATTTAACTACAGGCTCAGTTTACCAGCAAGTGTGGATATGGCTCATAAGTTGCTGCTGTAATGACAGCAGGTTCATGGAGAAGGAAGGGAGGTTTGAAGATTAGCTGGGAGTGCATCAGCTTTCCTCATGTCTTAAACTTACCTGTGAGCCATTCTTTATTTCAGAAAGGGATCTGAACCCAAGACTAGACTACAGAGAAAGGTGCCTACAGCTAGCCACTGGGAAATGTAATTATGGATCACTGAAAATTTTCCAGCTGCTCTAGTTACAAAAACGGTTTCAGAGAGCTACAGTAAAATAAAAGTGTTGCTGTCAGACTATTGAGATAAATTAAATGACATGGGTATCTCTGTTCTGAAGGAGTTTATCATGCAGCTTTTGTTTTTAAACATCTGTTTTTTATGGGACTTTTTCTCAGTTTGTACTTTATAAAAAATTCAAAACACACTAATAAGGACTAGAGCATGACTTTGTTGAGATATTCAGATGGGAAAGAGGTTTTACTTTTTTTGTTCCTATGAATTTATACACTTCTGTATAACATTAGGCAAATAAAAGAAAAAAGGTTTCTCTCTGAATATCCCTCCAGCCTGCAGAGCTATATTAGAATTAAAAAAAACAAAACAACCCTATGAAGGTTGCTTACATTACAAATACAACCATTCTTTGGACCATGATACATGATTTTATGCCTAAACCTGTCTACACACAAGCACATACATCTCCTCTCCAGGGACAATTTTCTCTCGTATTGCTGATGATTTGATTCAGCAGGCTCCTCATGGAGCTGTGCTCTCCATGCCCTAAGGGAGGTCTGGCAGTTCTGACACCCTCACTACAGCTTTTGATCTTCTCTGCTGGATCCTCTCTGCACCACTGCTTTGCTTTATTCCTGGGCTTTTCCAAAGACAAATATGAACCACTGGATTACAGGCATGTTTCTAGGTGGACACTTCCATGCAATTTTTGTCTGTTTCTTCGTCACATCTCCCCATCTTCGTTTAAACAGCCAATTCTGTATCATTCAATCTCACTGCTAGATTTAACACCTCATTTCCATGTGAGATCACGAGAACTTTCCCACTTCTATCACCAAGAAAGTTCTGTCTTTGATTTTGCATCAACCCGGACATCTCAACCCACAGGAAGTATACAATAAAAAGCAAACATCCAAGTGTTTCTAGGTTTACACACCACTTGGCAAGGGATTTTCAGACAGCACTTTTAAATCTGAGGACCTCAGTTAATTCTAAAAGTCTTGCACTGGCTGTCTATCTGTAGGTCATCTAGTTCTTAATGTTTTTTATAAACTAGTGACTTGTGAAATTCTTACCAGGCCCCATTTGCTGTGATTTAGACATACATAATAAAATACTTCAGAGTATTTTAGTCTGAATAAACATGACAGATTAAGTGTAACAACTTGTTAGAAACCTCTAATGAATTGCTCAAGGTATAGAATTGTATCTTCTAATGTACTCCCATGCTGCTGGAGGAAGTTGCTTTTGTTCATTTCAGTGAATAAAAAAAATCTTTTAAGTTTGTTTTAATATTCATAACAGTCTACTTAATATTAATTGGAGATTTTAGGGAGCTAGCAAAAATGTGATGTAATACAAATTTTGCTATATATAATGAGTCTATTTGAATGGATGTGGAGAACAAGTTTTTATACCTGAATTTCATTGGAAATTATGCTGTCCAGCCAAAATCTCACTTGATGGAGGAATATAAATCTAGCAGGTTTTGATAGGAAGATTTTGGTTTCATCCCAGGGAAAGCAGGTTGTATATGTAGGAAAAAGTTGCATAAGAGTTCTGACAGAACCTCTATTTACATTGTATAAGGACATTTTAAAAGCTTTTGGAGAAGAAAATCAAGCAACACCCAATTAGTTGTCTTGTTTAAAAAGCATTGAACTTAACAGGAGAAAAGTACAATAATTATTTATTGCTTCTCAAACTATTTCAGTTTTAGGTCATGAACTACACTAAAGCCTCTCCAAGTCTGACAATGTCAAGTTGAAATAAGCATATTTTACTGCAAGTAATTTTGAAATGCTTCAGGCATTCTTCACTAGTCATTAGCTTAAAGACTTAAAGAAAATCTTATTAACAATATAATCTTTATTTTTATTTAAGAGAAAAACTTAAATTCGTGTTTGGTTACTGTAACAGGAATAAATTCAGGGAGTATAATTGCCCTTTTCTAATAAAATTCATCTTTATAGCTATATTAGGGAAGAGAAACAAAATCCACTTGCAGTGTAATTTTCAGATGTACTTATTTTCTTTACTTTTCTTCTTTAGACTATTTTTCACAAACAAAAAAGCATTTGTTGAGTACAAGATTTAACTCTTTTCTCTTACTTACAAAATGTGCTGGCATGAACCTTGCAGCTATGCCAAAAAAAGGCGCTGTTCCACTTGGTTGCCCTAACTCTTCTCTTTTCTGAGAAGTTTCTTCCAGTTCACTAGACCTGCATTATACAGGTCAAAACTTCACTTCTTAATGACATAAACAGTGTGGCTGAGTGCAAATTCAGCAAGCTTGCAGATTACACCAAGTTGAATACACAACTGATATGCTGGAGGGTTGGGATGCCATCCAGAGGGACCCTGACAGAGTTGAGGAGTGAGTGTTTGGGAGCCTCACGCAGTTCAGCAACATGGTCAGGGCAATCAGAATGAACAGAGTCTGTGGAAGGAAGGGATTGAGAGCAGCCCTGCAGAGGCTTGAGGATGAAAAATTGCATGTGAGCCAGCAATGTGTCCTGACAGCCTAAAAAGAGAGTTGTATCCTGAGCTGCATAAAATGAAGCGTCAGCAGCCAGTTTGGGAGGTGGTTCTCCTGCCTCTATTCTGCCTTCTTGACACCTCACCTGCAGTTCAGTTCTGGGTGCAAGAAAGACATGGACCTTACAGAACTGGTCCAGAGGAGGGTCATGAAAACGGATGCTCTCCTACATGGAGACCTCTCAGAACACCTCTCCTACAAAGGCAGGCTGAGATGCTCCATGGAAGGCTCTGGGGAGAGTTTATTGTGGCCTCTGATATATAAAATGGGGCTTATAATAAAGATGGAGTGTCATTTTACCCAGGCCTGTAGAGACAGGATAAGGGACACTTATTTTAAACTCAGAGGGCAGATTTAGATTTGATATAAGCAACAAAATCTTTACTGTGAGGATGTGAGGTACTGGAATAGATTGTCCTGAGAAGCTGTGGACAACTCATCCCTGGAAGTGTTCAAGGCAAGTCTGGATGGGGCTTTGAGCAACCCCAGGTTGTTGAGGTCTAGTGGGTGTTTCTGCCCATGGCAGCAAGGTTGGGATTAGATGATGTGTAAAGTTCTTTCCAACTCAGAATGTTTTATGATTCCATGATTTTATAATTTATTCTAGGATTTTTAGTTCATCTTCTAAAAATTTAAATAGTTGCACATTTAAATTCTTAATTTTTAATAGATAAAGAGAGCGGTTGTTGTAGTAACTAAACTGAAGTTGCTGCTGCGGATTACAAGTATATAACAACACATAAATATCTCAATCCCACTGAATAAAACACAAACTATATTCCTACACTACAAGCTGAAAGCCCTAACAAAGTATAGTTGCTTGGATTCAAAGATTCAAGGGTAATACTGTCACTGTAGCTGAGATCAAGAAATAAAATAATTTAAAATTATCCTTTACTTCCTCAGTATGCTTAGGCTGTGCTTTTCTGAAGAAAAGTTCTGTATTTAGGCTTTGTATATATTTCATGAAAATTTGCACTGAATTATAATGTACCATAGCAGCAGAATGAGATTTCTTTTCCTAAGATAGTAGTAAGAAAAATGCAGTCAGAGCAAATGCTACTCAGTGTGAGTATGTTTTCGAAATACCTGTCACCACTAATTGGCAATTCCGCTGCTTGCTCAGGAAAAACTGTATGAGCATCTCAACTTGTTGATTAAGAAATCTTCTGGGTGTCTTTATTTAGATGGGTAGAGGAATTGATGTGGAGGGGGTTGCAATGAATGGTCTGCCACACAGCCGGCCAAATTAAACTGAGTTCTGATTATCACCAAGAATAAAAATGCACATATTTTATCTAATACTTATTTAAAATACATGCTCTTATTTAGGTCCAGATCTTGCTGTCTAGTACCTCTCTGCACTTCTAAGTACCAGACATGATGAATCGTCCTAAAATTGCCATTAAAAAACTCCTTAAATATCTGGAAAATTTAGAATATTTCACTTAAATTTATCAATCAGAACAGGCTTAAAAGTTGTTCCAACTGGTGTTCCTGAAAATTAAGCATGTCCTGGTTATTTTTCGTAGGTTCATCTCTATGGATTTTCCAGTTATCAGTATCTTCAGGTTCTACAGAAGTGGGACAGGATTAATGCAAACTGTTATTGCTGCAAACTGTTATTGCTGTTGTTGCATAGCAAAAGGACATTTGCTATGTTGCAGCATCTTTAAACAGTATGTGGAAGAGAAAGTAGTGGAATTGTTCACTTTAAAACAATACCTCCTTTGCAGTTCAGTCAGTGGAAGATGCATTTCTCTCATTAAGTGATGGTAGCACTTGCCATGCCTCCAGCATGTGAATAAGAACTGGGATGAAGCAATTTCAGACTTTGTACATTTGGGCTGCTGGAAAATAAATTTTTCTGAGAGGTGGTAGATTCTCAGATCAACAGTCACACTGGCTTCAAAGACCATAGTTTATCAGCTTCAGGAAGGTCCAGAGAGGGTGAGGAGAAAAGAAAGGTTATTTGTATTGCTTTATAGAGCAGCAACCTCTCGCATCAAGTCCTTTCATACTTTCATTCTAAGCTGCCTCATTTCTGAGCCTAATTATAGGACATGATTCAATTAATTATGAAAAGTATCTTGAATGAAAACAGCTAAATTCACGTCAAAGTGTTTCTTTAAAAGTGTTTATGAATCAGAAAGTTCCATGTAGCATAGTGTTTTTTTTGTCTTTTTTTTTTTCTTTTTTTTTTCTGTGAGATTTAGCTGCAGCCTGAAGAAAATCAAAGATTGGGATAATTTCAGGTATTGGAAGAGGAAAGGAAAAGTACTGAAGCAAGAAGTGAAAAAACAGTAGAATTACAGAATTATTGATATTGGAAAGGACCTCTTGAGATCATCAGGACCAGCTTCCCTGCTCAAGTAGGGGCAACTTGAGCAAATTGCATAATTCTGTGTTCAGTTGGGTTTTGAGTATTTCCCAGTGTCCCTACCACTTCTTTGGGAAGCTCATGCCTGTCTCTCACCACTCTCAAAGCATAGCTGCTGTCTTATGTTTAGATGTAATTTCCAGTATTTCAGTTTGTGCTTGTTGACTCTTGTCTTGCTACTGCACACCAGCAAGAAGAGTCTGTCTGTCTCATCTTCATTCCCTCAAAAGCAGGTATTTTTATACACTGATAAGACCCCTCCTCTTTTCCAGACTAAAGTGCATCAGCTCTCTTAGCCCATCCTCATCTGACAAGTGCTCCAATCTCTCATCTTGGTGTGTCTTTGTCATGTTGCCTCCAGAAAGTTCTTATCTTTCTTGTGTGAGAAAAATAGGTATCTCCAAAGATAAATCAGTACACGGCTGAGGGAAAAATATATTTTATATTGGCTGCAGGTTATATTGGGGAAATTTTGTACATAAACATCTTTAGATTATTATATAACATGAACATAGAATGCAATTTTCCAGAATTTAGTGTAATTTTTACATAGAATTTATAGATGCTTTCAAAAGTGGGAATTTCAAGGTCACAATTTCTTTTTCTTTTTTTGTTCTCTGAAACAAGAAAAAAAAATGAAAAAGGTGAGTTATCTAGTATTAAAGACTTAATTCCTGATGATTCCAAGAACTTTTTGCATATTATGTGAAAGTGTATAAAACCTTTAGGCTTTTTCTCACAAGAGATAATGAATGATGTGTTTCTTTCCTGATCAGATAAGCTTAAATGAAAATCCAGCACAGCCTTAAACCATGTGTATGTTCTGGGTTATGTATGGAGATTCTACTAGCAGAAGAGGTTTTTGCTCTTATGTTTTTGGGGATTTTTTTTTTGTGTGTGTGTTTGTAGTCTAGGGAAAGAAACAACTTTCATCAGCAAAGGTTGGGATCAAAACCATAAAGTGAGAAAGTTCTATAAAATTGTTTTATTAGCTGCACAGCATGCTTCAGAAAAGTTGTCTGGTTTTGGAGTAATAGCTTTAAGAAATAGTGAGATTGCATAGATGGAGGGTTTTTTTTTTAAGGTCAGGACATTTCTCTATTTTTACCATTTACACACGTATGTAAGTGACCTTTGTTACCTACTCATCACACCACACTCATGGTTTCTGATTACCAGTGTATTCTGAGAAGGGCTGGAATATCAGCTGGAAGTTCCAATAGAAGATCAAACAAACTTATTTAAACTGGTTAATTTCAATGATAACTGATACAACTTCTTGGGTGACTAGATTAATAGGTAACTGGTGATCTGATTTTATTGAACCTTCAGAATGAACCCCACATGGTCAAAAACTAAGGTAAAAAGATAAAATTTTCACTACTGAGTTACCTTTTTGAATATTCAGATTGTAGCTATTCAAACATTAACTATGCAGTGGTAAGACTTTCATGTCTGCACTGGACCTGGCTTGGATGGAGTCAATCCATATAACGATGAGTTTTGTATCTGTGACTAAAACAATGCTGATAACACACAAATGTTTTCTATATTAGCATACTAGTAAGAGAGAGAATTACCTGGCTAGAGTAAGAATCATTAAAAAATATTACTCATAAGAACACTTATGAGGGAATGAAGAAGCTGTGTGTAGACACCAAGGCTCAGATCTCTTAAGGTCCGCTGATGTGTTTATTCTCTCAAACACAGAACTTCAGTAGGACCTAAACCCGCCCTGTGTTTCCATAACCCCTTTCTTTAAAGTGGAAGACAGGTGGGGATATTTTCCAAATCTCATAGAAAAGTGGCAGAAATCTTCTAGGTATTTAGGGCATATGCATTCATATACATACAGAGAGTTAGACATAAATATGCATATGTGTTTAATAAATACGTACCTCTACTATATAATAATAGATACATGTATAACTATAAATATGCCTGGGATTAAAACATGATATGCATAATAAATATATAACTTCAGACAGTATGACTGTTAGTTTAAGCAACCTTTCTTTTCCCATTTAACAGAGTAAATTAATAGAAGGTATGCCATATTTGACCAGTAATGCTTTCTAATTCTACTCAAAAATGTTTCTCAAAGTGACATTTTTCAATAAAGATCTTTTTTTCCTGTGTCTGTAAGCTGTGTTAAAAAAAGAGAAAAAAAAAACCAAATTAAATCCTATACCTTTTTATTTGCATCTATTCGTAATCAGTGAATAAGGTTATGAGAATAAGTCAAAAATTGGAATACATTCTCTTAAGCCACTTATTTTTTCCTGATTTTTCTTTTTGTCTGTTTCATAACACCCTGACTTCAGTATGGGAAAAGCTATGAAAGGTAATATTTTGAGCATTTAGAAGCAGAGGAAAAAACTTGAACTTAGTTCCAGCATAGCTGCCAGTAACTGTGGACCACAGTATTATCTAAAATCCAAAAACTTACAGTTATCTGAAATTCAGAGCAAAACTCGCCTATCTTATATGCTGAACCCTGTTTTCTAGATCTACTCTTAGCCCATATATTTTGACCAAGTCAACTTTGGACACTTTTTTTGCCTCCAGACATTTTCTTTGCCATTTGAATTACTTAAAGATTGGTCTTTTTTTCCTTACCGAAACTGCTGAAAAAGTAGCTGTTGCAGAGACATAAAGTAAGGATTACTACAGACATACGGTTTATAGACAGACTTAAATTTTTAATAGCAAAAAAAAAAATTTAATAGTTTGAAGACTAAAATTACATTCAGAATACTCTATATTGCTTGAAATCTGTTAGAAAATGCTGAGTATTAGTTGTTTTCAGCAACTTCCTTAGAAGGCTGTTTGTTTCCCTATGGAAATAAAAACTTGGGTCATTGATTGAAAATCTAAAGGAAAAAATAACTATTTCAGGACTATTTCATGTCAGTGGCTGATAATGGTAATACCCTCAGGAGTATTTTCCAGCCTGCTCTATTTAATGTGGTCTGAAAACTGCCACCTTAGAAATTCTCCAACTTTTCAGAACTTAACAATACATTTTCAGAGCACTTTTTCCATTCCATATCCCATTTTAATGACAAGTTCAATACAGTGAAACATCATGATATAAAACAAGAGAAGTAGATTCCAAATGGAAAGACTCCATAAAATCATGGAATTTAGAAAAGACACCTTTTTTCCAATGAAACAATGTGGGTTTTAGTGTTGCCAGATGTAGGCAAAAGTTCTGCTTTTCTTCCCTTTTTCTGTTTTATTATAATTAGATTTCAAATACCATTATATTTGGTATTGGAATACCAAGGCTCATATTGAAAAATATATGGTTACATTGAGTAGTTCTTGGGTACTCTGACTTCAGGTAAAAAATTATGCCACTTTAAGATGACTTCAGATTCAGTTTAGAATAAGTTAGTTTCTACTTTGTAAAGTTCAGTTTAACAGAACTTTGCTTTTCCTTACAAAATCAATGTTCTTTTCTTTTCAAGCTATGAAGTAAAAGTGCCTTGGCCTCCCAGTAAAGGTGAAAAATTGACCACAGTTGATTTCTATGATGCCTAGTAAAAAGCAGGTGCCTTCCTTATGTTTTCAGTTCTCAGTTTTCAAAGCTGAACAATTACAGCCAATTTTGCCAGTCTTAAAGCAGAAGCCATTTTCTTTACCTGATATTTCTCACAGGCTTTTTTTCTAATTTCTGCTAGTCCTGCTGCACCCTTTCTTGCCATGTCAGCCTGAACCAGGAACAAACCCTAGCATTACATGGGCTGATGCAATAAGAGAATGAAGTTTCTCTTTTGTTCTTATGTCTTTCCTTTTAATTGCTGTGTTTTTCTGGATGTGTTGGGAACTTTGGACAAGAAACAGACAACAGACCACATAACATCAAGTCTCTTTGAGTAGCTATGGTCAGCTCACCATTCCTCAGTAGCACATGTAATAACTTTGCTTCTGTTTTGCTGCCTGGTTACTGAATTAGATTGGCATATTCCAACAGCTGAGCAAGTACTCATTTATCTTTCTCAGTATTTGCAAAAAGCCTTTGGACTTTGGCTTCAATTTTCATGACCTATGTGACAGATTCTTTTAGCAAAACTGACTTAGCTCTTTCTAACCTTATTGGAAGAGTGTAATATTACTGTAAGTCATTATAGATTTATAAGTCTACTTTTTATCTACTATATATTTAGTGCACCCAATGTAATATCTTCTTGCTCCATTAGTTACCATTTCTCTGAGTTGAAGAAACAGCCATACAAAAAATTTTTGGTAGATCCTTATTTAAACGTTCACACGAAACATATAGAGAATAGCTAAATTACAAATTCAGGCTCCAAAGGAAAATTCATCAGTTAGAAAAGAAAAAAAGACATTAAGTTTTGAATGTAATAAAAACTGCAAAACAAAAGCTTCTGAGAGATAGAAAGGTTCTTGGAAGAAAAGCAATGCTTGTTTTGGTTCAATAAACTTTTTTTTCTTCTGCTCAAAATGGACTATTGCCTTTTTGGACACCTGTAATACAGTCTGAGGAAAAGGTGAGCTTAAGCTACAAAATTGTTAATAAAGATGCTGAAATCCCAACTTGGTAAAACACATTTACAGCAGAATAGGACTACACAGTTCAAATCCCCCATCTGTTTATTTAGAGAGACCAAGCCTCAGACACTCCACAGATAATGAGCACCTCTTCTCACAGAAATCTTCAGGCTGCCATGAACTTTTCTAGAATAGATTATCTATGTTGGACCGAAACCTTAGTTTTAGACAATGACTTTATGACTGGGAACCTTAAGATATTTGAGAACATATTATATTTTTTATTTTAAATATTGATGTCTTAATTCAAAGAACTAATTCTAGATATAGAGAGATATAACAGAAGTTCTATTCCAGCACACTGTACTCTTTGTGAAATATTCCAAGTTCTTGACAAAATTTTGTATTTGTTTAGGTCTGCAATTCTGGGTTTTTTTTGTTGAAGTTCTCAATACTTCCAGGTTTCAAACACTGCACTCTCATTGTCCTTGAAATTCAGTCTAGAATCCAATTTACTGGGATTGTTTTATTTCCCACCCAGAGGGAAAAAAAAAAAAAAAAAAAGTGTACTTTCCTATTAGGGGTTTTTTGAGTAGTACACCCAGTGTTTTTGAAGACATTCTCATTACAGCCACAATTTCCTCAACACACTGCATCAAAATAACACATGAAAGTCCTCTGTGGATACCCAAAGCTAGAGAAATAAGTCTGAGCAAGATTACTGAGTATTTGTCTCATTAATACTTTATCCCTTTGCCATTGTTATAATTTCCACAATTGTACCCCAAGCATCAAAAAGAAGCGTTTATCTGCTTTAATCTAGGAAAGGGAAATTAAGTGATGATTTCAGCATCATTTTTGCTGCTGCTGCTACATATGCATAACTTTATAACCTAGCATGTAGAGCAGTTTACACTGAGGACATATAAATACTTACATAGTGTACCTAATGAACATTTGTATTCTAAAACTGCCTTTTCAAAGCAAAGAGAGTTTCCATAGAGAACAATCTCAATTATTATTCTAAAAGAGCCCCAAAAGGTAACAATTTACAGTAAAACTCAAATCTTCCTCCTACTTTTAAGTATTTAATTTTAATGAAGCAAAATATTTCTGAGAATAATTTGTTTTATGAGCATTGTAGGATGAAAGGATATAAAGAGGGAAAAGAGGAATATGCAAAGGAAGGGATCAAGGTGATTTGGATAGTGAAACATTTGGGAAAATAGAGGGATAAGGAGATTAAAAGGGGTAGTCATGTAAAAATGAAGAATTTTAGAAAAGTAGCCCTATCTCATATAAGTATTGTTTATAGAATAAAATACTGTATCTGTTATCTGTGTTTTCAGAACAAAGAAAGAAGGCAAAATAATTTAAAAATATAGAAAAAATGAATAAAACCTCAATTATCTGCCTAATTTTTAAAATTGCTCAGACAGCAGTATTTCTATATTGAAAACGCATTTTACTCTTTTAATCTATATCTTTTCTTGACAAATTTTGGTTTTCCAGCCCCACTGTAAACAATTTTTGACCTGAAAAATGAAAGATGCCACAGAAGGAGTTTTCAATAGTTCCATAGATTATGACATCTGTTTGAAAACTCTTTTCCCATTTTTATTTTGCATTTCACTATCTAAAAGGAAAGTGTATTCTTAACACATAACATGTTTTGTTCTTATAGTTGTGTTTCATTATTTCATTTTTTAAATTAAAACGTTATTTCATCCCCAAAAGATTTGTTTTACTACTATGAAAAAAAATTCTTTGGAGAGTTATCTCCTAAAAGTCTGATGAGCACTTTAAAAAATAATATTATGTTTCTCTTTCTGTGAGTAAAGGGCTTGGAGATATACTTTCCCAGTATCCCAGATTAATTTCACAGGCTTTCTATTATTTAATATATATTATTTAATTATTACTCATGGAAATTATGAATGGCACTCTCACCAGTCACCTTCTATACTCCACTATATGTTTTCCAGACCACAGGTCTCTTTCCTCAGCTCTCAGCTTTTTGCAAGAACTTAAAAATATAAACAAAATATCTAATTTGTCAAGAAATGTCTGAAGTCTGGTTGAGTATCAGGTTTCTCAGACTGTCTTTCACAGACAGAGATTTTATTTTTCAAATGCACCTGTGCCTCTCTTAACTAATGCAAACTGTTGGAGCTAAATATTCTTGATTCCAGTATCCACAGTATTCTGGTGATTTTACCTTGTATATTTTTAAGGTATTATAAGTTTCATGTCTTGCACCACTACTGTACATAATTTTCTGTGGTACCAACACTTCAGAATTGCAGATTTTATCTGAATAAATCGTAAGATTTTTATTTCAAAATACATCAAAGGTATTTTTAAATTAAAAACTAAAGAAAAAAGTGTCAGTTCCTGAAGGTAGCTCCCTGAATAGACAAATTAGTTTTCAAGTTTGCAATTTTGAATAAAAATTCTCATTAAATACTCTGTCACTGACTTGACAGCTTAATGGAAAACAGACTAACAAAGATGCACATATGCGAGCTAGTAGAAAATAAAGTAGTTGCATTTATAAGTGTCTCTTTGAAACAAAAAAAGTGTCTTTAATGCAATCAAGTACTGCATCTTGCTTTGTATTTCCCAGATGAATATGTCTATTTGGCATTTGACTTAAATCTATTAGGGTAACACTCTTCAGAGAGACTTGAAGTGGAACATTTTGTTGGCTTTTCATTTAGCAGAGTATCAGAGAGCCATGGGAGATGACAATAATGGGTTTGCTACTTTTTACCTTAAAATTTGCTTTTTTTTCCAAAACCATCACTTGTACATTATTATAATTTAGTAAAACATATCTGAATTAATCTAATACTAATATTATTTTATTCCCGCTCAGCCAACTAAAGAATCCTGTAGCTAATACTTTGTCTTAAACCAGAGGAAATAGGAATATATTTTATTTACTTCTTCCCTTCTTCCAGAGCAAATTTCAGTTTCTATCCAATGCTTCAAACCTGATTATTTCCTCTACTACAACCAGTTTTGATTCTTTACACTACTAAAATAACTGTGACTACTTAAAACCTGTACTGCAGTCAGTAGAGTCTGCCAGGGTAACCATAATACAAGCCATGGCACCTCTTGCTACATCTCAACAAGTAGTCAGTTACTGAAAATTGGGATTGGATGCTCAATGCTCTTGATAACTTTTTTTTAGGTACTTTCTTCCATCTTTATTCTAAAACATTTGGAAAAACTGTGAGAAGACTTTGTTGACCATCTTTCAGCTTCCAGTTCAGGAGTATTGACCAAACCTGTTTTATTTTACGGTATTCTAAACAGGAATGGAACTTGACATAAAGAAATATCTCAGTGCTCTAAATGCATGATGGTGTAGGGGTGGGGCTGCTTTGGTGAGTTTTTTTGGTTGTTTTTTTTAGAAGGTTTATGTAAATATGTTCATAACCATGAGAGGGAATGGGAATGAAAAGAGTGGTATCTAACCTTGATGGTAACAGTACAATCAGAGTTAATATCCTCTTCCAAAATCACTGTATATCTAATTGAAAAAGAGGAGACCTCTAGATTTTTCATCTGGCATTGTTTTTTGATAGCATTATAACTTCAGATATATGAGTCTGATACATATTTTCAACTGAAATTCCTTGCAACAAGAAATTGACGCTTCAGAAGACTTGAATTTCATCCAGTAAGCTAAAATCCATTTTGCAAATTTAAAAAAATGTACGAGTCAATTAAAACATCATAAAAAGTTTAAAAAAATCCAAATCAAAAACGACTGAATCAGTTTTGGTTTAAGAGGCCTGAACTACCTGGAAGAACATATATGTTAATTTGGTTTGGCCTCTTCTTTTCAGTTCATGTAATGAATTGACTTGGTTCATATAATCAATACTAACTAATCAAAACTCTGTCATGTGCTATGTGGTTCCACACTGTATTTTGAAGGGGAATTAGAAATAATCTAATCTTCTGTAGGTGATGAACTTCTTTTAAACATTTGTGTAGTTAAAATAGTAAAAAATTATAAGATTCTATATTGCCTCTGTCTTTCATAATATAAAATTTCTGCTCTGACCTAGTAACTTGTGGACAGCCTTGACTTCACATGCAAACTCTGGTTTAGAGTCACCATCTTGCAGACAGTCATCATACATTTCCAGGTCTACTTTATGAATCAAAAAAACCCCCTCTTCTTATAATTATCACTTAAATTATACAGAATTTCTCCATAAATAAATACATTACTTTTTTAAACCAAGTTTAGCCCCAGGGCCAAGCAAAATATATTCATTTTTCTATATTGATAGAAATAGATTGTTCTTTTGTGTCATTTAAACTGGAATGTGAACTTAAGCCCTGATCCTGGCAAAGTAAACAAATCTGAAAAGAAATCTGCTTTTGCAACATTTCTAAATACTGTGCTAAGCCACTTAGCACAGACCAAGCCAATGCAGATCACAATGAACTGCACACTGTAATGAATGGCTTTTCTATGCCTGCCACTTTCCTTATTGAGTGGTTTTACTCAGGAGGCAAATCCATTAGGTACTGAAATAAAAATATTTTCTCCTGATACTGTCATGGTGTCTCTATGGAGACAGTGAGCAGTACACTTGTCTTCTTCATACACTTTGAAAGACTGAGAGAGAAAAGTAAATGTAATTAGACAACATGCATAAACATGGATTTTTATGCCTTTTAATCATATCATACCATATCATAAAACAAAACATCTTTTGCTTTTAAATCAAATACTAAAAAATGTAGCATAGTTAATTAACTGAAGAGAGAGGTCGCATCAGAAAAATATCTCTGCTATGTAGTTTTAGGCATTCACCTGAAAGGACGGAATGATAATAATTAATAGGAAAAGTCAGATTTTTACTTGTATGCTAGAAATGATTGGAAAAAAATTTTAAGTGATACTTTAATGACACTCTGAAAACTGTTTCTAATGATAATGTGATTACAAAATTTGTAAATGTTTGCAGAAAAAAATTAAATTGAAGGGCCATAAATTTTTTTCTTGAAGGGCAAGAGGCTTTGTTCAAGTAAATAAATAAATGTGGAAATGTAAATCTTGATGGCTGATGTCAAATATCTTTATGGTAACTTTATTCCTATCACTACCATATGTTCTGATGTTAAGCGTAAATTAATGTCATGAGCTAAGTGCTCATATTCTCTTTTAAGTGCAAGAAACTGCCATTCATAGCTTTTGTTTGTAGAAGATAAAAAACGTGGAAGAAATTCTCTGTTTAATTCCAGTCTGTAATTTTATTGAATGTTTTTACCAGCAATTGCTACATTTTCAATACTCGAATTTCCCATAGATTTCTTAACCTTTTACTCCTTAAGCATTAGGCTGTTGGATTTTACAAGGTGGAATGATGCATTTTTATATTGTATCAAATGTATTTTTTCCCAAAATCTTCAAGCAATTTTTAAGTTTCCTCTAAGAGTGATATGGGAAAAATACTGTGAGAGAAAATATTTCTGTACACTATTGAGTACTCAAAGGAAGAAAACCCCAACAGAGTATTCAATAAAACAGTGCAATACTTGATTGGACACAATAAGTTCAAATTGAACACAGTTAGTCCAATACCAGGTATTAACTGACCGTCAGAGAGGAAGATCAACTTGGAAGAACCACCAGCTAAATGAAAAGTATCAAACACAGGTACCAATTCACATGATTGATATCTTGAAACTAATCCTTTAATTCACATTAAATATCCGACTTTTATGTTATACATACTTTCAAGAGGGGAAACCAAAACTGTCTTCACTCTTTAGAAAAATAAACGCAAAACCTGATAATGTTATGAGGAGAGCAGAGCTCTTTAACAAAGGCTCATCTCGGAAGCTGATCAAATAATTTCTGGAGCACAGAGTTCCTTGCCATTCAACTTTCAAATATATTAATGTCATTGACAATTGTCAAGATGTAACACTTGTCTTTTTGCCCTTTTTGTGGTAACAGGCCTCTTGATTAAGCGCCTTCTTTAACTTACAAATTCACAGGAGAAAAAGTATTGAAACGAAACCTTCTAGTATAAAACACATGATGTGCACAAACTTTGTAGAGTAAGATACAGAGAACAGAACAGAAAATTTCCTAAATTCAGTGAAAAAAAAAGAGGTCTATTTTCTTTGTAATAAAGCGCAATGGAGTGTTACCTAAGACTGTCATGAAGCTGAGACTATGTGTGTTCATGTATAGACATATGCAGGAATATATATTGCATGTTCAGACTAAAAGATTTGCTAAAATTTGGTTCTTCAAAGAAGTATTCTCACTGATAAAGATAATTTTTGTTTTAATACAAATACGTAACAGAATAGAAGCATGAGGAAACAATGTGTATTGTTCCAGTTGTGTATAAAAAAGGACAGACTGCAGTGTATTGTCTGGGATCCATTAAGATCTGACTGCATAGCTAACTTTTAGTTCAGATTTTGTTCCCATTATACAGTAATGCTCTTTGATATGACAGTGACTTCTGCTGATGGAGAGGTTACACTTTTTTCCCATCCACAAGGAAGGAAAAGGTAGTTGTGGAAGGAAAAAAAGACTTTTTGGTGTTCCTGGTCCTGTGAAGGCCTTTTTGGTTCTCAAGGCCAATTGGGTGCACCAGCCCTGTCACACATTCAGTGAGGCAATTTGTCATGTATAGAACAGATTCTATCTGCCATCTTGCTATGAAAACACTATCTTAAGTACATTTCCTTGACAAAAATTTACTTGGCAGAGAACACACTTCCAGAAAATGTAGTCAGATAGTATAACAATCCACTGCTGCTAAACAAGGCGTTTCAGTCAGTCTTTCTCTATCAACAGCTACCTTTTGCCAGCTCCTTTATATCTTAGCTACTTTATATCTTGGCTACTTTAAATACTGTTATGTAGGGGGAGATTTTCTGACAGTTTCCTGACAAGATAATGTTAAAAAAGCTTACAGAAGGGCCAGAAAAGTGCAGAATATGGTTCAAGATCAGAAGGAAGATGAAGAAATGTGAGGAAGATTTCTTCACTATGACAACTCTGACTTATTAATCCACATCTACTTCCTATAAAAAAAACCAATCCTCATCATGCTGCAGTATTAGCAATCTGAGCTGTGTATAATGTCCCACTCATTCTAGCATGCTTGAAAGCTTCTATAGCTGAAGTAACAACACTTATCTTTGTGATGAAGTCCCAAAGGTGATAGAGAAAAATAGGTTAGTACCAATGAGAAAGATCATAGGTGAGAATGGATTGCCCTTCAAACCTTCTTTCAGCTAATACAGATAATAAAACACAACAGAAGTCAATGAATTAATACCTATTAATATAAAAAGGATGAGGTTAACAAGAGAGAATAGAGTTTGTTTATGAGGAGAATACTGTCAGCTTAAACACTATTTCAGGGCATGGATGCAATTATGACTCTGGAAAGAGGCAGTACTGAGCATAGAATTAGGCAGAATGATTGAGTAGAAAGAAGATGAAACAAATCTGCCAAAAAACAAACCCAGCATACAGTACCCACAGTTTTAGCTACTATAAACTGAGTTACATTCTACTGAGGAGAAAGTCCTGCATAAATAACAAGTGAACTAAAAAGGAATAAAACATATAGCAGCCCCATTTTCTGTATCTGTAAAAAGAAAAAGCAGGAAAGCCACAATAAAACTGATTTTTATACTTACGGTGCCTCAGTTGGGCATAGCTAAATGTAGAAAACTATAAAAGGCATCAGTGAGAGCCACTGGGAAAACTGCACAAGTAAGACCAAGTTATTCCATTGCCTTATACAATATCTGGTACCTGAATAAATATCTAGGCTGGTATGATTGCGAGCCTTTCATGTGAATAGGGACTAAAGAAATCATTGCATGAGTCAAACATTTCACACATGCACAGAGGAAGGCCTTGTAAGTTTGAACCTGCTACCCAGAGCAGATGGCTGTTTTGCTATCATAACTGTGAAACTTTCTTTGCTGTAGAAATAGCTGTCATACCAGAATATTTAGTCCTGTGTTTACATGAGAGCTGTACTGGTCTTTCATCCTAATTTTTTTCCTAGATTTTTTAGTATTTGTCTAATATATATGTTTCAGGTAAATTTTAAACTCATAGAATATATCAATTTGTAAGGCATCCGTAAGAATAATTGAGTCCACCTCTGTGGTCCTTGTAAAATGACCTAAAACTAAAAAAAAAACTAAACCACGGGAATAAAATTATATAGATATTCTGGAACTGTGGCAGGCTTGGCGCTGTGATCCCTACTCTGGAGACCCTATTCCAGTGACTGATCACCCTCTCAGTGAAGAACTGTCTTCAAATACCATGCCTCAAGTTCTCATGATACAGCTTCTCTTCCTTTCTTTGTGACCTATCACTAGTCACTGGGGGTTGGAGATCAGCACCTCCCCCTCTGCTGCTTCCCTTGAGGAAGCTGTAGACTGTGGTGAGGTTGCTCGCAGCCTTCTCCAAGCTGAACAGAACAAGTGATCCCAGCCTCTCCTCACAAGTTTAGTTCTTGAGACCTTTCACCACCTTTGTAATCTTCCTTTGGATGCTTTCTAAATGCTTCGTATCCTTCGCTTTTTGTCATGCCCAAAACTGCACACAGGACTTGAGGCGAGGCTGCAGAGAAGACGAGTCAGACAATCACCTCCTTCAATAAGTCTTTAAACATCTCTGCTTTGTCTTTGTCTGTATTTTTAGGTGGACTAACCTCATCAGTGTTACCTCTAATCTTCTTTTTCCTGTTAAAATATCCAAGAAAGCCTTTTTTATTGGCCTTCACAGTACTATCCAGGTTGAATTCTCCTCAAGCTATGGCCTCATGAACTTTCTTCCTACGGTGGCAAATAGCATCTCTGTAGTCCTCCTGTGCCACCTGTCCTGCTTTCAATGTCCATAGCCTTTCCTTTTCGGCCCAAGTTTTAGTCTGGTTTAAGAACGTCTACAGCAGCCTGAACCTCTTTGCTGCAAGTAGAAGGTAGTCTGCTATTGACATATGGGAGTGGGTATCTAAGTTTGCAAGGAGAAGGAATGCAAGCAGAGGAAAATCTTTAAGTACTGGATTGAAGTATCACCATGAAATATTCTGCCATGTTCCCTCATGATGAAAACATTCTTTGTTTCATAAGTGGTCTCATTAGAATAATTTAATCTTCATGCACAGCAACTCACTGACTGCTACGGATAAACATAATGAAGTCTAATCCTCGGGGAATGAGTGGCATAAACTGGCACTGTCTGTGGAATTCTAAAACCATCTAGGTTAACAGAAAATTAATCATGTCAGTGTAGTATTAACTCAAGACAGACGTTTATTATTTTAATAAGACAATAAAATTAATTAAACTAGACTTGTTCTTCAAATTTAACTGTAAGCATATTGTCTTATTTAACAATTCATCCCTTTCTTTGGACTATGTTTTCTTCCTCTCCTCTTTATCCAGGCCACAAATAGGAAACATCTCAGACGGTTTTCTAAGCCCACCTCAGATGGCTTTCCAAGCCATCTACAAGAAGTCAAACCAGAAGAAAATGCTTATGATATATGCAGTGATACTCTATTTTGTCTCAATTTTCCTTGGGGTTTAAAATGGTAAGAATGATAGTCTAACCTCATCATATATAAGAAAGAATGAGAGTACCCAAGGAAGTTCCAAGTGACAATATTCCATTTTCCCAGGCCAGAAAAATTAGAATGGAATTTTTCAATTGTCCCCTCAGAACTAAGAGAAGAGAGATGCCTGATCTTATTCCAATGTGACTATATGTTCTTTTTGAGGACAATATCCATGGTGTAATGTTTTTTATGAATTTTGGATAGGTCTGAGGGAAGCTTTGTCTAGAAACAGTTGCCAACAGAAAAGAAACACATCCATTAGGCACAACTTTTCTTCTTTTCTCAGATATATTCATTCATTTACCACTTTTATTCCCCCCACTTCCTTCAACTGTGGCACAATTTCTATGACCTTCAGAATTCAACCATGTAGCCCAGAGCACATATCAGAATGTGAGGGAAACTCATCCTTTTCTGGCAAACTCTCCGGGATATACACCTCAAACCCACTGAGGGCCCACTGTGTTTCTCTTTTGATATAGTAGGTAATGTGTTAGGCATCCAAAACACATGGTGTATTTTAGTGTTTCAGTTATTCAATTGGCCAGGTCATGGACTTTGAATTAGTTGCCTCATTTTGCCTTCAGACAGGGTGAAGTAAAATGCAATGAAATACTTGTTTATAACACTCTAAGGACTTTGCACCTACTGGTATTTACAACAGACATTGCTAAAGGCAAAAAAATTATATTGCTTTACTTTTTAAAAGATGTCCATGTATCTTTTCTAGAATAAGGATCATTCCTGTGTATGAACAGCTGGCAGACATCTGGTCTCACTGAAGTTACAACACCCTTGTTTGTAACTCAATAGGAAGTTACAGTTCAAAATATGGTCTTACATTCTGTAACCAATGTACCACAAATACACAGAATCTCCTAAAGAAGAAAAATACACTTACCTATTTTCTGGTGTTTGACTGTCACCAGACACATTAGTTGATTTCAGATACTGATCCAAAATTTCTTTCTCATTTATGCCTTTAACATAAATAAACTTCCTTTCTACTGTAGTGGTGTGGTTTTAATTTTATCAAGTTCCTTGTTCTTACTGATTTCTCATCTTGTGCTGTTAAAATGGTTTGCTCCATATGCCCCTTTGTTCCTCCCCATATAGCTTCTCTCAAGTTCCAGTTTTATGTCAATCAATGTGTTACATAGCCCCTGAGTCCTGCCTGTCACTTTGAAGCCTCTCCCTGCATCCAGAAAGTTCCAGGGAGAGCGTCGAGTGATTGGACAGGATCCCAACCCTCCCATCCTACTTCTTCTTGGTTTGCTGTAATGTCTGTCTGTTACCTGCTGAGCCACTCCTCTGAGAGCCCTGACTGGTCTGGTAATGAACCCATCCTCTTGTTCCTCCCCCCAGTATAAGCTGCTGTAGCAGAGTGTTCTATGCTCTGTTGAGGCAGACACTCTGGAGGTGAGGTCTCCTCTTGTAGGTTACCAATAAACTTCAATTGCTGTCCCCTTATCAGAATCCGCTCTTGCTTGTTGTCAGTGCTCACTCCTTGCTGGCAGAAAAGGCTCCCCAGGATGGGTGAGGTTCCCCAGGGTACCAAACCGTACCTTGTACTGTGGCTGCTGTCAGGGCTGGCCTGGCAAGGCAGGAAAGGGATCCTGCGACACCACGACTGGTGTGCTTTACCTCTCTCAGATTCCTCTCTAATCTATATCAAGATACTTAATTTGTCTAATAATGTATTGCTAGTTCAATTGTTAACTTACTTTAATATTTTACTTCAATGTATAAATAAGAAATGATGTAACAATTTTTAGTGAAAACGAATTCTTAATGATAACTGTAATTTAAGAGTGGACCCAATAATCTTAAAGGTCCAGTCCAAATTAAACAATTCCATGATTCTGTGATTCCCGTTGAAAACATAAAACCCTAGTGGTTAAATTATTCAATAACTTTCGAAAATACTCAACTTCTTTGGTTTATAGGGACCACAGTTCCCATAGAGAAAATTTGTCCATATTTCACAGCACATTTTTAGTAAGTCTGTTGATGAGCAATTTCTAGTAGTGCTTTCGCTGCTGAACTTATTTCATTTTCCGTGGTGTCTCCCAGTATAACAACTTACTGCAACTCTCAGTGAGATAGATTCTGAGAGAGAGATGGTTGGCTTCCAGTTGCTGAAGTTATTTTCTTCTACCTTTCCCAGCCAACTCTTCTGTTAGCAGAATTCTCTCTCAGCAGGCAGCTGCCAGCACTGTTGCTGAAGTGTTTTTGCTGGTGTGTGCTCTCACTGAGCCATTGCCAATAAATTTGGTGATGCTTCCTGTTTGGATATTTTGGCCTTTCCAGTGCCGCTGCACAGCAAAATAGCTAAAAGCTGACCTTTTTTTTTTACAGAAGTTGTAATATTTCTTTACAGAGAGACTGCAGTATTCCATACTTGTGTACAAAAATGGCAGAAACTGTACATGAGTTTCCTGTTGTTCACTCTTTTTTTACTTCATACAGTTTGTAGTCTTTGTTGATTCTGGGTTTAATGTAGCACTTCTGTCTGCCACTTCTTCACCAAGCACACAGACTTGCATATTTCTCATGTCTCTTTTAAAGGAACAGCCCTTCCTTCTTCTTAAGTCTAAAATTTGGAAATTAACATGGAAGAAGTAGTAAAGTTTTCAGTAAAAAGAAAATTAGAATAAGTGGTGTGACTGCGGGCTGGTATATATAGTGTGATGAAGAGCTTTTAAATAGTATTCTAGTTCTGTGCTGAGCTCCCCCTATTTCTCCAATTTACATGAAGTAAAATCTTAGTCCTTTCTCAAGTTCCTGCTATACTGGCTTTCTCAGTAGCATTTACTTTTACCAAATAAAGATTGCTTTGTGGTATTTTTCTGTAAAGTGGAAAGAATTTTCAGTGCGTGTCTGCTGTCATATTTTTTATAAATATGGGTTGACATTTTCTAGTAATTATAATCATAAAACCTGCTCTTTAACTGGAAGAGAAAAAACCTAAAAAACTAACTGAATTAAAAAATCCAATAAAAGTTTAGATAATATTTTTCAATTTTTTCAGTTGAGAAAAATTTTGTCTAAATTTTGAAAAGTAGAAATTCACAGTTTTGGTCCTGTTCAGGGATACAACATCAATTGAGATTTGAAATGTTAAGACCTTTTGAAGAATCTGAGTTGGAACTATATTCTTTGTCTTACAAAGTCAAAAGTGAATTTTTTTCTCCTGAAACTTAGCTGTATTTATAGAATCTACTGCAAACCAAGGATTGTGGTGATAACATGAATACAGCTGGTAAATGATTGTTCTTTTTGTGGTTTATACTTAGAAATATGAAGGGGTTGCTATTTTTTCAGAAGATTTATCTGTTTCTCTTATAATGAGAATATTGATTCTAATTGTCTCATGCAGATGTAAATGTGTTTCATTTACACCTCTGACTAGAGTCACTAGTTGGTGGAAGTCACTCTAAAGTATTTTTTGGATGTTATTTGTTTTTTTACAGGACACCTATATATTTGCATCATTTAAAATAATTCCTGGTCAATTGTTCATCTAGACATTTCCTAAACCATTCCTTTCTCCTGATCACTAAGGCTTTAGATTCAGTGTTACTCATTTCTTAGTCTGGGCTCCAGGATTTTTATTATACTTAATGTTTAGCAAATCAGAGTCCCTTTTATAGGAACTTTGACCGAATATTCTATAGCAACTGCACAGTCTTTCTGGAACATAATTACAGTGAATTGAAAGACCTCCAAAGATTGTTCTAAAATCTTGTGTCTATCTTAGCTAAATTCCCCACTCCAATGTTTGCCTGCACAAACCCAACTTTTTCAGGTATTCCAGAAAAGCCGTTTGGCAAATATTTTATTGAATAATTCTGAAAAATTAGCTTTGCCAGGGTAAGAGTGAGGGTCACCTGTTATCCTCTGAGAGTTCTTTCATTCCTAAGCATATGGCACTGTCAAACTCACTTCTGTTAGCTCTAGAGGATGCCAAAACTGATATTATGGTGTCACTATCAGTGCCATTTCCTTAGGTACTTGCTACTGTGCAGCTCATCACAGGATTTTCTGCAATCTTCTGATGAAACCCACCAAAGATATGCAAAGGAACAGTGTTTAATCAGAGTGGCCATGCATTCATTAGCAGCTTGATATAAAGAGTTTTGTAAATTTCATGTATTCATTTAAATATATTTCTTTTTTGTATCTTGTTTGTATAAATTTTGATAAATGTCCAGCATCATATTGTAGATAGTGTCCCTGACAGCAAGCCAGTTTTTGTTTTTCAGTGTTCAAACTTCAGCCTGAACATTCTGACATTTGATATGGAGATGAGATGTAAAGATCTGTGGGCAATTATAATTGATCAGAATTCCATAGCAGTGGTACAGAAACTTAGAGGCTTTTCCAACTATTATTCAGTGTCAGGTGTTGCAATATATTTCCCCCCTGTGCCACTATCAGTGGAATATGCCAAATCACTTGTGATGGAATACGTATGAAATGTTGAAATAGACCTTACAGATAGAAAAATGTGAATTTGTTTTAAAAGAGGAGGGGCTTGGAAAAGAAAGTATATTATTTGTAAAATTAAGAATAAAATCCTAATTGTAAATATTTCTCCTATGTTTTCTTTTGTCTGATGGAAGAAGAATTGTTTTTGACCAGCAACAGTGCAGATCACTGCTGTGGTGTCACAAGAAGGATATATCTCAAAAAACAAGCTTAATATGGTTAAAATATTTTTCCCCAATACTGACTAAATAAAGATATTTTTAAAGGGATATCTGGTTTAAGACCAACTTTTAGATACTTAAGAATTTACAGGACAATATATACATCATAAATCTCCATTTTATTGCATAATCTTGATACATAATTTTTAAAATAAATGGTAAATTTCTTCATTGAAGAATGTTAGAAAAGTTGACATTCTTTTTCTTAACAACAAGACAGCATTAGACTTCAAGTAATATCCTGGCAAGAAGCTGTCATGTCAATCTGTGCTGTATGTGAGAGGCGAAGATAGGACTCAAAAGAGAAAATTTAGTAATCAATGACAAGTCAAATACAGAACAAAAATAATCTAATTCCTCATGATATATATTTATTTCCTGCCAACTCACATCTGGATTCATCCTGGATCAACTTCATTCATCTCTAACAGCTATCACAATTCAGAAATAAAATAAAAATTACATAAATGATTTGTCTAGTGAAATATGGAGGCTACAGGATTAGTCATTTAGTGACAGCTTTGAAATATATTTTCTGTTGAATACCATATGTTTTTAATGCTTTTAGTTGAACTACGTTTATGAAGTTTTTCTAATAAAATCACTTAAGTGTGTGTAAAATACTAATGAAAATCAGAATTTGGGATTAACATTAATAGTCAGGTATTCATTGTGAGAAGGACTAACTGTAGGAAATTAGACATTTTCCATATGCTCACATAACCAATAATCACTATAAATGGGACTGTTACATGGCATGGCTACTTTTGTAGTTACCAGGACAACAAAGCTGAAGTTACAAATTCAGACAATGAAGTTAGTTTAATTCACAATGCCAAGATTTTTATCCTTTATAATTGAGGTCACAAGGGTAGAAGCAACAATTGTGGCACACTGTGCTGAAGGATGTGGGATCCATGATCAGTTCTTGCTCAGTTACTGTTGTATTTTTCTGAGGCTGTTCAAATACCAAAACTTACACAAATTGACATAAATAAAGAAGGCTGTTATTGGTTATAAAAAGTCCGTAAGATAAAATATGATTTCTAAAAATCTCTATTTTGAAATAAGATTGAAATTCTTGTGCCTATTCATGCTAGGAAATGCTTGTTTAATGTTTAAATTTTGTTACAAATCATGTGCTTTAATTTGAATCTAAGTTGCTTACATTTCAGTCTGTCATATTCCATAAACTTCATCCTGAAGTTGTAGCTATTTTTTGTGACGGTTCATTCATTTTACATTCATTTTACAGGCTTCCCATTTTTAATCCAAAGAAACAGTAATGTAAATTTAATCCAAACTAAGTAATAAAAAAATACTTCAATTTTAAATCAGTGTGATAAGAGACTATTCAAAGTACTGGGTCTAAGTGATATATTTGGTATTGACAGTATATGCATATAATTATCTAAATGTCTATCAGCAAAGAATATACCTATTTTTACAAGAATTTTTTTTGAACTTGTCTTGTGATCTTACTGATGGAAATACTGGTGTGAGAACTGGCCTTACATATTTTTTCACTTTGGTGATTAAGAGAAGGTATTGTTCCATGTAAAGTAGTGTGAATATTATTTTCATGTGGATAAAAGGATATGAGTGTCTGTATGTCCCAAGGAAAAAAAGTCTATGCTTCTTTCAATTAATTCTTAAACTTTGTGTGGATTCAAGGCCTTTTAAAATATTATTTCAAAGATTTCTCACAGTTTTACTATGAAGATGTTCAATTAGAAAACTGGGGGGTTTGTGGGGGGATTTTTTAGTTCTGTAAACATTTCCTCCTTTTAATTTTTTCAGTGTAACTAACATTGGACTAAGGTTCACAAAATCTAATACTGGCATTGGTTTTTCTGACAATAGTTTGCCAAACCCTGACATTTTCTTCCTTCCTCCATTATTTTTTGGTTCCTTCCCATTTTGCGTGATCCATATAAAATAAGCTAACATCAAAGAAAATCAAGAAAATGGAAAACTTTTTTGACTCCCAGTGGAAGCTGCTGAGACAATTTTTTTTGTCTACATGTTTTCTCATGATTAAGACCGTAAGAACTACAGGAAATATTATCTATTGTCACCCTGCTCCATATTCAGCTCTCTACTTTCTGTTTGAGAGTGGAACTGGTACTATAGCATTGCCTAGATATATATTTTAAGGAATTTTCATGGCCCTGCTCTCCGTAGGTTTTCTCCCGTTTCTTCCAACAGTATGAAGATTCAGATTGCTCAGACTGAAGAGTACTTTTTACATATAAAGTGCCCATATATTACCCAAATATTAAAATTAATGTGTAGTTGTAGCTTTCCACTGTTACAGTGCAACTCACATGCAATACCAGAAAGTATTTTATCCAATACTAGAAACTATTTTTTCTCTTTTTTTCTTTTTCTTTTTTTTTTTTTTTTTTAATATTTTCTTTCAAGAAAACAGAACATGGTTATGGATTGATTTATAATTATTTCTTATGAAGATGTGATCTCTATGGTCCTTACCCTCTTTAAAGTCTTTGACTAGACAAAAAATTCTGAAACACACAAAAATAAAAGTATCCCTTGAAGTTTCTCCAATACTATATTAACGTATCTTCTTAATTTTCCAGTTTCATAATTAGCTTTTTTTTTTTTTCTTAACGTGGTTTGGAATAGAATGAGATGGACAAACACGTGAAAATGTGATATATGGAAAAAGCACTTTCCTATTTTCTTAATTCAGCAAACCTGAGTGTGACAGTGGTCAAGCTTAACAAGAGTAAACTTGGATAAAATTGAGCTCCTTAAAAGTAATCCTTTTTTTTTTTCTTTTTTTTTTTTTTCAATGTGATAAGCTCTAACTCAGACTTCTAAGTAGATGGCAGTGAGCAAATAGGAAGTGGACAGATAAAAATGCCCTACTATCTCAGCAGAAACTTGCTGATGAGGCATGCCTTGTATCTTCTAGCTACTGAATTTTTATGTGCATTTATACTTGTGCATCATCTAATTTTTACAGCATGCTGTCAACTTTGTCACATGAAATGAAAAGGAGGTTAGCATACACATTGTTTAGTCCCATACAAAATAGTCTGTCATAGTTACCCTCATGATGAAGAATTTTGAGAAACTGCAGAAAACATATCTTGATTGTTAAATTGTTGAAGACAGAAACTATCTTTCAGAGTATATAGATACTGTATCTTGGAGGCCTCAGGATAGATATACAACAAGTAGGAAAAAAAACCCCGAAACAACCCACACTAGGAAACGTGGACCTTCATGCTAAATATGTATATGTGTGTATATATATACATATTTATATTAATTTACTACTTGCTTGTGGCAGCGTAGCTTGCTTCAAGACTGTAAGATCATCAGAGTTTGGATTATATTTTTTATGGCTTGTATATTATAACATCTATAATCCTGATAAATAATGAAAAGTGGGATAACTAGTAAATTTTTTTTTTTTGCATTCTGGTTAGATGTTTTTTCAACAGTTTATTAGGAAATATCATGTACTCTACTTCAGGAATGCTGATCTCTTACAAATAGCTTTAATTTAAACTGTTTATCGGATTTTCTCTGAAAATAACCAAGCAACCCTTTTCAAACTATACCTGTTTAAATCAAACCCCCTAGCACTGAAAGTTTTATGAAGACATGTTTGAAGACACAACATCTTTGACTCTTCACTGCTTGAAAATCGAATGGACTATTGTCCTGGGCTTAGCTGGGAAAGTTAACTTTCTTCCTAGCAGCTGGTACAATTCTGTATTTTGGATTTAGGGTGATAATAATATTGATAACACACTGATGTTTTAGTGGTTACTGAGCAGAGCTTGCCCTAAGTCAGGGACTTTTTAGTTTCCCTTGCTCTGAGAGTGAGCAGGTGCAAAAAAAGCTAGAAGAGAGCATGCCCAGGAAAGCTGACCCAAACTGGCCAAAAGGATATTCCACACCATAGAACATTATGTCCAATATATAAACTGAGGGAAGCTGGCCAGAAGAGGCCATTTTCTTCTGAGGGACAGGCTGAGCATCAGTCAGCAGGTGGTGAGCAATGGTATTGGACATCACTCTTCTCTTTTTGTTATCTCCTTTTCATCATAATTGTTATTGTTGTTATTTCTATGGTTATTGTTATTTTTTTCTTTTTTTCAACTGTTCAACTGTTTTTATCTCAACTCGCAGGTTTTATCTTTTTTCTGATTCTTATCCCTATCCCAATGGGAGAGGGGAGAGGGGAGAGGAGAGGGGAGGAGTGAACAAACAGCTGTGTGTTGATTAGTTGGTGGCTGTGGTTATACCAAAACACCCGGAAGGCCAAGACTGAAAAGTATCTTGCAACTAACAAGAACCTTACCTTTTTGATTAAATAAGCGGTGATACTCTTCAGTCGTCCTTGGGCCATTGTATTGTAGTGAACACTCAGCTCTTTCTGAGTGGTGCAAAAATTACGGTTGACAAAGACTGTTTTGTATGAACATCTGTAGATACCTCTCCTGGTAATGGCTGTAAATTTGTTGCAAAACTTTCCTTTAAACTGCACAATAAAGCCTTTGATAGACATTTTTCCCTAGAAATTTTGCTTTCCAGATTCAATTCCAAAAATTAAACATTTGTATTCCTTCAAAGGCATCCACTTTCAAAGCTTAACAACCCTGTGTTCTCCATACAAGATAAAAAGCTGGATTTAGATTATTTTCTGTTTCTTCACCATTAGTATAAAAGGTATTCCTTTGCTTCAGCATTTGACAAAAAATTCTGAGTGGATCATCTGAGGTTTCTTAATTAAATCTTCATTTTCTTATCTGCTCTTACTTCAAGTGATGTTTCCAGCTTAAATTTACAAATAGATTCTAAATTTAACCTTTGTGTCAGAGAACACTCTGCAAGAGTCTAAGACATTTTCATCTAAGTTTTTTTTCTAACTGAATTTTTGATTTTTCTAGATTTTTTGCTGTTTCTGTTGTTTATGATAATTGTTCTTGTTTTTGGAATAAAGCAAATCTCCCCTGTTTATTTTAAGAATGATTCACTTTAAACATGTTGCTGATTTCACAAAAAGGTCTTTAGAGTTTATTTTATTGCACTTTCCAAGGGCATGGTAAGCCCTAGCTCTTTTTAATTCTGTAGCATCTGATATGTGTTGCAGAAAAATGTCACTCATTCATTTATGAAAATAGAGTTGTCCAGTGATGCTTGCCATCAGTTTTTAGAAGTTTCCAAATCTGTTGTGCATGTCTTGTGAACTTCTATGTCACATTTTTCAAGTTAGCCAAGGGTGTCTCACTCTTCTGACCTTTGAAATGGAAGTAAAATGGAAACTGTGCCATTTGTTTCCTCATATTGTCAGAGTTGGCCTCAAATATGAACATTTAAACTTCAAAAATATTCTGTGGGTTGTTTGTTATTTTTTTAGGTTTTTTTCATTAGAAGTATCCCATTGTAATGTGGTGATTAATGCATAAAAGGACACTTTTGAGAAATTAAAGTCCATTTGTAAGAAAATGAATTCTAAGTAGTTTCTTTCTAGCATTCAACTTGAATGTTGAGAAGTGTCTTTCTTTGGACCTTTGTTTTCCTTGCTTGATCCTGGTTTGTATCCAGATGCAAACAGGGAAAATAGATACATTAAAAATCTAGAAATCTCAAGGTTTTCTGTTCTGAACACCCCTCTGTTTAATTTTTTAATATTAAAAAAAAAAAAGTTCTATTAGACTTATTCATTATTTTGGACACATTTCACTCTTTTACAAGAAGATGGATATAGTAATTTATTTTATATCTGGGTAGGCAATGTCAATCTGATAATTTTGCTAGAAAATGCAGTGGGAACTGAGGCACATTTTATTCTCAAAGAAACTATGTCGGTTGCTTCCCATGCTATTATTATGTGGCTGCTGACTTGACTTTCCTATCAAGTGATAATGCCTGGACTGGTAGCTATATTTCTTCTGGTGTTCTTTAAAATGAATAAAGGCATTATGTTATTCACCTCTGTTATCACGGCGGTACTGGAGTAGAGTTTTGTGTTAAAACTCTTGGACTGACAGTTCTGGAGAAATGCCCAGTCTTTCTATCCTTTTCCTACTTCTGGATGAAACCAGTCTCAAAGAGGTGGTGCTGTGATGATACTAACTGAAACAGAGCAAGGTAATATTCCACCTCAGTGCGAAAGGACAATTGTGAGAAAGCTGACTGGAAGGTACAAAGAGCTAAGAGCAAGAAAACCTGAGCACTGATGGGGTGAGGGAAGGAACTGGTCAGTGATGTCTCGTCAGTGGTCATGACCACTGCTCACAGGTTGTTTGAGATGTAACAGCTTTTCAAATAAAAATCATTTATTTGTTATTCTGCATCACATGGAGGTAGATTATGGAAATAAATAGAGAACAAGAAAACTGAGAGTTCTTCAGCAGTCATATCAGTCCAGGTTTTCCTTGCTGCATTTCAATGTTATCTTTCCCACGATCCTGTTCTTGGTGATCAGGGCTCTGTATTTCTTAGATATTCTTAGATTTTTTTTTTTCTTCATCTTATATTGATTCTTTAGGAAATGATGCAGTTTTCTTACAGATATTTTATCTACTATGACTTCAGTTTAATATTTAACCAATTTTAATGAAAACATTTCTTTCATTGCTTGGAGCCTGCCATGGACATCTTGGAGCTGCATATTTTAGTGAATATTGCTGTTTTGCAGAAGAGATTCAATGTTTGTATTCAAAAGTCTTTGTCTTGGCATCTTTTAGAAAGCTGTTTCAAAATATACATGCTGAGAAAAACTTTACTTAAAGGTGTTTTGAATTGTGCTAAGTTGAAGAGAACTCAGAGATCCTTTGTGAAAGGTACTACAGGATTGTACTATAGTGTTGCTGTGACTCAGCTGGACATCTGAATGTCCTTTGCAAACGCCATTTCAGAATGAAATTTTGATTTTTCTTCTTTTCTTTTAGTAATACTTAGAGATTTCAGCTTGTATTTGAGTAGGGACTTCAAGCTGCTATGTGTACTTATGTAACAAAAGCAGGCAAATTGTGTATTTTTAGTACTAAAGAACTATATCTGTAGAAGTGCAAAACCAAGTTTATTTTAACAGAGACAGAAGATACTAACTACCATGCTTCAAGATGTACATTTCAATTATCTTTTTATTATTCAAAACTCTCTGAAACTGAGCATTTGTTTATATTCTTGAAGTTTTTATCAAGTAAAAAATCTTCCATCATCTATTTCAGAAATAATGCTTTCTTGGTATTGTGTCCATCTCCTGTCTAAAACATGAACTTTTTTTAATATTTATGTGCTATTTAGATGGGTGCTTATCCACTTCTTAAACGTAATATATTATAGACAAACACATGGGGATGATTTGCCTTTCAATCTTCATTTTAGGAGGTAAATTTACTTCCTGCAGCTTCTCAGTGGACATGTGACTATTTTTTGATCTTGCACAATTCTGAAATTAGGTCATAAAGGACTGGCACTGTTTAATTACATATATATACAGATTAAAAAATATATGTGTTTATTAATGCATTTTGGAAAAGAAGGGAAATCTATAATACTGGGGTTTTTTAAGGACTTATTAGTGATCTGAGAAAAAATCTGGGCCATTGTAGACATTGATATGAAGGTTTTTGCATCTTAATAAAGAATGCGGAGAGGAGGTAGATTTAAGAGCACTGGAACAAAGCATTGCCATATTTGTTTCAAGGTATTGAGTAAGATCTCTTTCAGCTGAGCTAATTTTTTTTTCATCTTGAGATCCACTGTAAATATTTACATTATTCCTACAACATAATTGTTATCTACATTTTGAAAAAATAATTGTATTGCTTTCTGAGAAATAAGTCTTTGTGACTTTCAAGATATCTACATGGGATATATCACTTAGCAGTCATCTGTATAACAACTCTTCTCACAGTATGTTATCATTGACATATTCAGGTGTTTCATACCAAAATAATTTTAATTTAACAGCTAAAACCTGAAGTTAATAAAATACCAGGTCTCTATTCATTGCATGCAGGTGTTACTGTCTGCAGAATGCTAGATATCTGGAGCATTATTTTATCTTTTGATCTACTATTAAGAGTACTAATTAAATCAGCATATTTAAATTACAAAATTTATGTCCCAAATAGTATCAAGAGCTTAATCTAAAGGTCCATTAACAGAGGAAAGAACATTTTTTCAGTGATAAGAAGTCTTGCAAAATGGAAAATTGCTGTTTCCAATATGAGATCTGTGAGATTCAACCATAAGATAACTGATATATTAATTTTTACAAATAAGATGGCTTCAGAAACAAATCTTTATTTATTAATCTCATGGTGTATGGCATCCTTGCCCGGGTGAGTGCACAAAGACTGAGTGGAAAATTTTGAAGTCTCTTTCACCATCCAATATAAAGCATTTCTATTTTGGGTGCCTGAATTTGTATTTCAGCACAAAATGCTCTTGCAAATTCTCATACCAAACATGTGGTTTCACTGTTTATACCACCCTGTGTTTAGCCTTTGACTTAAACAATTCTTTTCAAATCTCCATCACCCAGGGTTACTTTCCCTTCTGCCTTTCCTGATTGCTTTCAAATGCCCTTTATCCACTAGCTTCAGCAGCCAGCTCTGTTGCCCTCATCTGCTGCCTTCACCTGCAGAGACTCAGCTGCAGTGCTTTGTGGAAGCTCCTTCTCCCACCTGCAACAGTCAGCAGGAAATGCTGCTGAAAAGGATTCTGAAGTCTCACTTATTTTGCATGTATAACCTGAAGAATGATTCTTAACTGCTAAGAAAAATAGTGTTTGGTTTTTTTCAACAATATTTTCTTCTCTGAGGTCTTCTGAATAATCTGAATTATTGCACTGTATACAAGGCTTAAAAGAATGGATGGTGGTGTTGTGGCGGTGTTTAGTTGTGAGTTTGGATCTTGTGTGGGGTTACTTTGAAAAAGAAAGGAATTTTGCTTTCCAGTGTCAGTTTGTGTAACTATATCCAAATTAAAGGATAACTGCAATCACTCAAGAACTTCTAGATCTCAGTTTTCATGGACGACTACCCGTGTTTGGAGTTGTCTGTTTGGGTCTTGGTTTACTGTACAAAATCACAGGATTGTAGAATAGTTTTGGTTGGAAAAGGCCTTCATGATCATTGAGTCCAACTGTTAAACCAGCACAACCAAGTCCAGCACTAAACCATATACCAAGCGCCATATCTACATCATTTAAATATTTCAAGGTGTGGCCTGGCAAAAGGGAAAATCACTGCCCTGGTCCTACTGGCCACACTATTCCTGATCCAAGCCAGGATGTCCTTGGCCTTCTTGGCCACCAGGGCACAGCTGGCTCATGTTCAGCTGCTGTCATCAGCAATCCTTTTCCACTGGGCAGCTTTCCAGCCACTTTGCCCCCAGCCTGTAGCGCTGCCTTGGGTTGTTGTGCCCCAGCTGAAGGACCTGGCACTTGCCTTTTTGAACCTTATACCATTGGCTGGGTCCATTGATCCAGCCTATCCAGATCCCTCTGCAGAGCCTTCCTACCCTCCACCAGATCAACACTCCTGCCCAACATGGTGTCATCTGCCAACTGATAGAGGGTACACTCCTTCTACTCATCCAGGTCATTGAAAAAGATACTAGTCTTGATTGGCCCCAACATTGAGCCCTAGGAATGCCACTTGTGACAGGCCACCAACTGGATTTAACTCCATTTACCACCATTCTCTAAGCCTTGAAATCCAGCCAGTTTTTTCTTACAAACTGTACACTTGTCAAGCCAGAAGCAGCCACTTTTTCCAGGAAAATGCAATTGGATATAGTATCGAAGATTTTACTAGAGTTGTGGCAGACATCCTTAGCCTTTCCCTCATCCAGTAATGAGTTCACCTTGTTATAGAAGGGGATCAGGTTGGCCAAGCAAGACCTGCCTTTCAAAAACTCATCTTGCCTGAGTCTGATCCCCTGGATGTCCTGCATGTGCTGTGTGATGACACTCAAAATGACTAGGTCTATGACCTTCCCTAGCACCAAAGGTCAGACTGACAGGACTGTATTTCCCTGGATCCTCTCTCTGTCCAGTTCTTCTTGTAAATAGGTGTCACATTTGTGAATTTCCAGTTACCTGGGACCTCCTTAGTTAGACAGAACTGCTGGCAAATTATGAAAAATATCTTGGTGAGTATTTCCCTCAGTACCCCTGGGTAAATCCCATCTGGTCCTATAGTGCAAGTGATGTTAGCAGGTCATTGACCATTTGCCCTTGGATTATGGGGGCTTCATTCTGTTTCTGTCTTCCAACTTAGGGGGCTGTTACCCAGAGAGCAACTAGTCTTGGTGTTAAAGACTGAGGCAAAGAAGGTATTAAGCACCTCAGCCTTTTCCTCATTATTTGCCCCTGTATTTCCCCTGCATCCAAACAAGGATGGAGGTTTTCCTTAGTCCTCCTTTTATCACTCATGTATTTATACAAACATTTTTATTGTCTTTTATAGCAGTAGCCAGATTAATTTCTGGTTGGGGTTTTGGCTTTCTAATTTTTCCCTGAATAACCCAATGAAATCCTCCTGAATTGCCATCCAATTCTTCCAAAGGTTAAAAACTCTCCTTTTCTGAGTTCCAGCCACGGCTCTCTGTTCAGCCTCACTGTTGGCTCATCCTTCAGTACATGGGGATGCCTTGCTTCTGTGCTTTTCATATTACTTCCATGAAGAATGCCCAGACTTAGTGGACTCCTCTGCCCCTCAGGACCGCCTCCTAAGGGACTCTCCCAACCAGTCAGCCAAAGTCTGTCGTTCTGAAGGCCAAGGTGGTAGGTCTGCTGACTCTCCTTACTTCTCTGAGGATCAAAAACTACCAGCTCATTATCACAGTGCCCTGCGATAATGCCTTCAGCCATCACATCACCCACCACTCTTTTTCTGTTCAAAGACAGTCAAGTAGGCACCTCCCCTAGCCACCTCACTTACCTGCTGTGTCAGGAAGTTACCTTCCAAGCACTCCAGGAAGCTCTTAAACTGATTCTTCTCTTCTGTACTTTATTTCCAGCAGATATCTCATAAGTTGTAGTTCCCCATGGTGATGCTTCTCCCAGCTGGTTATAGAATATTTCATCAGTTTCTTCATTATGGTTGAGTGGTCTATAAGAGACGCCCACCAGGATATCCATCTCATTGTCCTTACCCTGATTCTTACCCATAAATTCTCAAGTTTATGCACAAGTTATCCTACTATACTTCTGTTATGGCAGCTATGTCATGCACTTCCTGCTGCACAAGGGTTTCCAGCTCCTCCTGTCTGTTACCCATACACATGTATCAGTGTAGATGCATTTCAGCTGGGCTATTAATCCTGCCACCTTCTTTATGGGGGAAACTCCTAATTCCTGGATAGAATTTCCTAATGATGGATAACACTTTCACTACAGAATAATTGTTTGCTCCTAAGGTTTAATTTAAATAGCACAGTGAACAGATTTTATACTTATCTCCAACTATGTGTCTCTGCTTCAAAGGAAAATAGTTCATGGGAGTTGAAACCTGACAATCTGAAAACATATTGAGAGAGTTCTGTAGATGAGTAATCTAGCAGGCAGCAGCTGGGCTTATTCAATCAGCACTGTCATCTCTGATCTCATACCACACAAACCACTTTCATCTGACAAAATTTCAGTTCTTTTCCTGTTGTGATTTCCTGTGAACACTGTTATTGTGAAATAGTTGTAGAGTGCTTAAACATCTTGATCTTAGAGAAAAAAGCTTTGTTCCTTGTACTTGATCACCTGAAGCTTTGAGTTTTAGTTCCTTATGATCAGTTGTAGGCACTTTGAATTTGTGTGTTCTGTTCTGTACCTAAATGGCCTGTTTTCTCCCTGAATGATGTATACGATTATGTTCTGCTGCAAATATGGAAGTAATTCTTTGCTCTACTGTTAGTCAGTGTAGAGTAATATAAATCTTCAAAGTGCATCATTTGGAACATTTATTTGCTTTAGAATCTTAATTTTTTTCTTCAAAATACCATTTCTCTTGTACTTAGAGATGATATGTATTGAGGACATCTTTGACTGCTTCCCTTTGAAATCAGTATCAGCAGGAGTGGCAGAATGAGTACCATCATTATCTAGATTTCTCTCCATAGCCTGCTGTCTGATTATAGATAACAGAAGTAAACATCCACTTAATTACCAACTATATTGCATTTAAAGCTGTCTGGTAATTGTAGTTATAAATAGATTCTACCATATAATTTCATTCCTATTCATGACCCCTTTTGTTTGCTTATTGATAAACACTTGATTGTATAAATTTATTTGCAAGCTTGTTTGTGATAAGTACAAATGTTGTGCATAGGAACCTAAATAAATATCTGCAAGACATGAGACTTCACAAAAGAGCTTTCATAATCACTTAAGATTCACCTCTTTCTCCTCAATCAACTTCTGTTTTTTTATGCTATAAAATACTGGTGCTGGGGTAACTAATTGTTATTATGCACATGTTTTCAAGTCAAAAATGTAGCTCTAAAAATGTCACCATCTCCCACTCCTATTATAATTCTTCATTATCTCCCTTACCTAGTTCAAACAACCTTAAGAGATTTTACTATAACTCAGAAAACAAAAAACAAAGATCTGATTTGAACAAAGCATGTGATTGTCTTTTTTTTTTTTAATCCACAATCTAAAAATTAGGGGTCATGCTACTTAAAAAGTGTCTTTGAGAAAACCACGTTTAATGGATTAATGAACTAAACAGTACAACCAAACTAAAAAGAACACTACACTGTGGCTACACTTAACATAACAGATGTGATTTCTCAAGAATTCAAGGTCATAAGAATATTGCAACTCTTACACATTTCTCGTTCAATATGAATTCTTTAGAGTTTGTCTGCATGGAAAATTTACTGCCATAGTTTTTACTACTATAGCTACATTGATCTAATTCTTCCTGCAAATGCTTTTTTTAGACTAGGTACCATGAGAGGGAGCTATAAACACAGTGGTATGGTTATGATAGTATTGTTTCCCATTGATCTTTCTGGGTTAATCTTTGATGCAGAACATAATTTCTATAACCATTTCCCAATGACATAGGGGCTGTTGCTTACCAGAATAAAACTAGCACAGCTGGGAAACAGAACCAAGTGCTAGTTTAATCATCACTGTCTCTGCATATACTTGAGGACTACAGTGATATTATTAAATTACATTGGCTGAGAAAATTCTCCATAAGTAAAATAAGTTTGTCTATGGAAGTAGGTTGTTAGAGATGCTACTTGCATCAGCTTGGCCCATGCTAGTTACCAATCTTCCCAAATAATTCCCAGCTATATTTCAGCAGTAAAAATGTCTCTTGGTGTTGTATTTCTCTGGGGAATGTTTTTTCCTCCCGGGTTCCCTGGAGTCTGTGACCATATGGTCTGACCCTTCCTTCCCTTCTTGACCTCACTGACTGAAGTCTAGCTATCTTTTTCCTGTGCAGTAGACTACATAATGCCCTGTTCTTCCTTGTTCTCCCTCTTTACCCTCTGGATCCCTTTAGGAATAAACGCCTTGGAATAATACAGGGAAGAGCCTCTTTTGATATTTTTTGTCTTGTCCCTGGTGTATTCCTTCCAAAGCCTCTCAAGGACTGAGCTAGCCAAAGACCCCCGGGAGATGGCCTGAGGGTAATGTATCATCTTGGGACCTATTTCTGCCTTTCAACAGGATCCAAGCAGGCACTGTGACTCTACAAAACTATAACTTCATGCGCTCCTTCATGCTGTTGTGTTGTTCTACAGTTGCACTGGAGGGGCACTTAGAGGACCATTCCACATATTTGCATCCTTAGGAGTGCAGAGCAGGCTTTTGTTATCACAGCCAGGTGGAGTTGCAGGGGAAGGGATCCTCAAATTCAAAGGAAAGTACACTGCAATTGGAGTCTATGAGACTTGCCATGAGCAGACTGGCTGCAGGTCTGTATGGGCAGTTCTTTTGAGTTTTGAGTCTTGAGTTCTTTTGAGTTTCTTGAGTCTTTTCCATCTTTCATCCTCACTTCTGTCTCTTCCCTAAGTTTATGATTTGGGTGTTGCAATTTGGTATGTTGTGATTGGATATGTTGAGCCACAGATGAATGCAATAGAGGTCAATGTGGTAAACTGGGGAGAGAAAGGCTTTTCCTAAACCCATTTGTCATGGTTTAATGCTGGCCAAATGTCAGGCACCCGTGGAAGTCACTCACCTTCCCCGGATACAGCTAGGCAGAGGAGAGAAAACTTTAATGAAGGCTTCATGAGTTGAGATGAGGACCAGGAGAAAACACTCTAAGTGCAAAAGAGGCTCAACTTAAAGGTAAAAAGTGAATTTATTATGTACAGAGTGAGAGGAGGATAATGAGAAGTAAAATAAGTCCTTAAAACCACCTTTTTGCCCCAGCTCCTCCCTCCTTCTCACTTGTAGCACAGGGAGATGGGGTGGGTGTTTTGTTCATTTCATCACCCAAGGTTTTCTTCCACTGCTCTGGGAGAGGACTCCTTCCCCTGAGACCATAAGGTCCCTTCCACAGGAAACAGTTCTCCATGAACTTCTCCAGTGTGGTTCCAATCTTATGAGAAGAAGTCCTCTGAAAACTGCTGTGATGAGGGTCTCTGTTTCCATGGGGTGCAGTCCTCCAGGGACAGGCTACTCCAGCCTGGAAGCAGGGCCCTCTCCCTGCACTGTGTTTCATGCTGGATCAGAGCCTCCTCCAGGCATCCACATGCTCTGGCATGACCACCTCCCCAGTGGGCTGTGGGCGGATCTCTGCATCCCCCATGGATCCCCATGGATCCCCAAGGGCTGCAGGGGCCCAGCTGTTCCACTATGGTCTCACCATGGCCTTTAGAGGAATCCCAGCTCTGGCACCTGGAGCATCTCCTGCCCCTCCTTCTGCACTGACCTTGGTGTGTCCATGTTGTTTTCCTTCACATGTTTTTGCCTCCTTCTCTTCTCTGGTTAGAAAAAAATCTGTGCTGCACTTTGTTTTGATTTTCTTCTTAAATACCTTATCACAGAGGCATTATCACGATCTCTAGTTGGCCCAGCCTTGGCCAGCAGTATGTCCAAATTCAGAGCCATCAGATTGATGGCAGATTCAGAGCAATCCAGAGATTTCCAGCAGCTTCTCACAGAAGCCCACTTCTTGGCCCCTGCTCCCGAAAACCAGGTTGTGCAAAACCAACACACCATTGTATCACAATGATAGGAAAGCAAACATTGCATAAGGATGCCCATCTATCTCTCTATAGACAGGGGAGAACAGCACTTAAGATTCCTAATATAGAGATGCAAGCAAAGTCTAACTCAACACCTACAAGCCGAAGTGTATAGTACAGACAGGTCGAAACTGGAATCTAGAAAGTGTTTACATGAGTGTGGGTGGTGGGTGCCCAGGGCTCATCCAGAAAGACTGTATGAGAATACAGTGAAGGTAGGTGGAGAACATGCTAGAACAGCTGGGAAGGGGCTGTGGTTTAGCAGAGCGAATGTTGCACCTCATCAGATGATCTTTGTTCCAAGCAGATGGTGTGGCAAGGGAGAGTGGGGTGATTGGAATTAAATGGTCAATGTTATATGATTGGATCTAGAGGGAGTACCCATTATAGATTTTTGGGTTGGTTAGTTTGTTTCTTCAGGCAAATCTTTGTGTTTGATTTTGTTGTGGAATTTTTCTTTTCTTTTTTTTTTTCTTAAGTCAAAAGAACGGATGTATAGCAAGAAAATATGTTAGTGCCATATAGAGCGTGGGAGAAAACCCAGATCTATTTTTAAAACCTGTTTTGTGGTATGTGGCTGATGGAATACTGCTGCAATCCTCATGAATATTTTAATGGAAAAACCCTTAACTAGATGGGGGCAGTGGAGTCAGGCAAGATTTACATGAGCTAAAGGACCAGATCCTGCAGTGAATTCTCCTTTTGAAATAGTTTGCCTGCATTCTCAGTCAGATGACTAAGATGTCCCAGGTAGATGTTTTGAGCAACACTGGACATGCTGAAGTCCAGCCTTTCCCTCAGTTTTCTGCTTCAAAATCAGCAGGTCAAACACTACCGTGAGATTTACAGAACGACAGGTCCTAACCCAAACGCAGGTCTTATAGTTATTGTTGGAATGCCTGCAAATTTTGGGCAGTACCAACCGGAGTATGTGTGATTCTTTACCGATAACCTAACAACAGCCTTCAGGATTTGTGACTGGAAGACCTTTCAGTAGGAATTCTGCAACAGCCTATGGCTGCCAATAAGGAGAAAAAGGGCATGGATTTTCAGTGGGTTTAGCGGTGTTCTCATTTAATCCTTGTGCAGGTGGGATTATGCAATGCCTTCATAGTAGGTTTGCTTGGCCTTACTGATACTGTGGACATGCACATGGGTAGATGATCTATACGATGGTCTCTGTGCCATCAGAAGTAATCCTAACTGCTATGGACTTTCTGACCCCAAACTGTTTGCATGTTGACTGGGACAAGCAACAGGAGTTAAACCACCTCTTTTCATGACACAGATACAGATATTTGAAAAGACAAGTTCACACATACTAACAAAGCATAGTTTCCAAAGTGGTGCTTTCCCATTTAAGTCTTGGCATTCAGAAGGGCAAAATCCTATTTTTTTTAATGAATTCAAATGGCAAGATGTTGAAGGACAGAAGAAAAAGGATGAATTTTGAGGTACTATTAGAGTAAGAAGAGTTAAAGTATTAGGTAATTAACAAGGTCATATACTGTAGGAACACTGCCCTCAAAATTAATCAGCAGTCCAAATGCCAATGAAATATTTCCACACAAGGTCAGGATGAAGAAGGAACCACAGTGCCTGAGTCAGTGTTTTGGTCTACTTTGTGGGCAGGCTTTAGGAGTAGCTGGTTTATTGCTATATAGAAGCTGAAACTCTATGCATATCCTTTGAAAACACTGTCTGGCCACCTTCTGAGCAAGTAATTTATTTCTATCAAAGTACAGCCTGATGTAAGAGCTGTGGATCTTTCCTGTTCACCAACGACTCTATAGATTTGGATTAGCATTTTTAATCTGAATAATGTTTTATGTTCAATATCTGCATGTACCATATATCAGGTGACGATTTAAACTGTTAAATGAGATTATAAGGGAAACACTGTAAATCAAAACTAGAAAATATTAGTTTTTTTAAAAAATTAGTTATTTTGATATCTGGTTTTGTGAAGGATTAAAAAATGGCTTTTTCTAATGCAGATTTTTCCTAGGAATCAATTGTAGATATCAGCTATATGTGCACATGGTTAATGTGACTCCTTTTTTTGGAGAAAAAGAAATGATTGATGATTGCTTCTGAAAAAGAAATTAACTTAGGTTCTTGCCTGGTAGCTCCCTCTGTTCTATCTGAGATGTCGTCATTGAAATGTTATTATTCAGAACTGAGAAATATTGTGGAGACCTACTGCCTAAGGCACTGAGGAAGTAGAATGAAGGCTGTTTAATTGAACCTGCTAACAATAACATTGACTATTCATGTGAAACAGAGGTGCATAATCAGAGGAACTAGGAGAGAGGGAATATATTAATTCTCAGTCTTAGTATGAATAAGAAGCTTCAGATTAAGACACAGGGTTTTTTGTGGGTTGCAGTTTTGTTTTGGTTTGGTTTTTAGGTTTGTTTTTGTTTGTTTGTTTTGATGGCGCATTATTTTTCACTCTATGGAGAAATTAGGCTACTAGTCATGCATAGTGGAGCAAATTTCTGCTTGAGATTTCTGCAGAAAAAAAAAAAAAGTGGTTGTTTTCCTTTGGAAAGTATAAAGTAACAGATTTCAGTGATTTCCTTCCTTCCTTCCTTCCTTCCTTCCTTCCTTCCTTCCTTCCTTCCTCTAGCCAGTGTGGCTGCTCAATACATCTGTAGGTGATACTGTGCAGGAAATCTTGCAAGTATAGACATGGTCCATCAAGCATCCAACCATGTTTGAAGGTTGTCTTTCTAGAGGATGTAGAAGTGCTCACATCCATGAGTGTAGCATGAGTAAACTTAGCCCAGCAATCCACAGTCTCAGATTTGTATTTGCAAAGCAAGAAAGCTGAAGTAGCATCTCAATTCCTGCAAACTAAAAAGCATTAAGGTAGACTGAGACTGTGCCAGGAGATACAACAACCTCTGAATTCTGGCTGATAGTTCTCTTTGTTTCGCACACAGGTGCCTCACCTTTCATTCCAAAAGCTAATAGCTCATCATGGCTGGTTCTCAGCTTTTTCACCCCGACTCATTTAATGGGAAGGAAGTAAGTGGTATCTGAGGACTGTGTCCCAGCGTGATGTGATATACATTGTACGGTGCATGACTAAATTCTGTGTTTCTTAAGTTTTACGAGACTAAGTTTAGCCCCTTATAACCTCCTGGAGACACTGTCTTGCAAAGAGGACAGTCAGTAGTCAGCCCTCTTGATGCACATGCTGGACATTAATATTGTGGTTGTCATGGCAATAACATAGTACTTGAAACAAAAATGTGTCTGCAGAATGTGCAAAGACAATACATTTCAAAATTAAAAAGAATCAATAGAATTCTCAGTAACAAAAAAGTTAACTAAGTTAACTCTATTTAGTTTGGTATAATGCAGGAATTATGTAAGTCTGAAATGGCGTATGATGAACACATGACCAGTTTTAGATACCACTGAAAATTAAATAGTTCTGCATTATGATGGTGTGTAGCACAAATGGGGTAGCAGTTTGTAAGTGGTCCATAGCTTCCCTCTGAAATGTTGCAGTGGTGTTGAAAAGTAGAAAATTTGTACATGGTTAAATATTTGAAGCTGATATTCACTGACATGTTAGGCGTATAAACACAATTCACTGAATCTGAATTAATGTCTCAGCTGCAGTCAGGAAATTACAGCCTAGTATTATTTTCAAGAAGTTGAAATTTTCAATTAAGGAAAATATTGAAAGAGATGAATTCTTGGTTCTTTACTAGAAACCTTGGGAATTTCCAACCAAATCCTTTTGGAAGTGATTACTCTTTACTAATCCATATTATTAAATATAAGAGAATTTTTTTTCCCTGGTGAAATCTGACCTCTCCAAATTAAAGCAATGAGATTTAGCACATCCCACATCACTGTTTAAGTACTCCAGTGCTTAGTTTACTGTAAGACAGGTATCAGGACCCAGCTGATAAAATAAAAGAGTCAGCTGCCTGACTCCTTTATTTTTTCATCTGCATAAAATCGGATGTACATTTGTTTTCTAATAAAATATTGCACACCAGGAAAGTAACTCTTCTAGTAATATCAATGCATTACTGAGGCTTGGCCATTTTACATTAATAATACTAAAATAGGAGAGGAAAACATAACTGGAAGGCTTTGGGGTTTATGAGAACTACAGAACAACATAAAAAGTAGAGAAAATATTCACAATGGAGCAACTAATGGAGCAACTTCAGGAAACCTCTTACTTCTACTGATAAAGGCATGCAGATGTTTAAAAATTTTCTGGTTTTTAAATATAAAGCAGGAGAATATCACATGATATAATAAACCATATATTATTCAAGTGGCAGTCCTTAGCAGTCATTTTTATGAGTGAGGATAGTGCAGACTCTAAATAAGATTGATTTACTGGAATTAAAAACATAAAGAAAAAACCCAGATAACTTCAAAGCCAAACTGAAATAATATCAGCTGGATACTGTTAGAACTTTACTGCCAAGCATGGAGAAATGAATACCATATTGATCTAATTCAGAAGAAAGATAAATGACTATTTAAAAAAAATTATCTCAAAAATATCTGATCAAACTGTGACTGTACATATATTTTTTACTCAACTCCATTTAACTGTTGAAGCTTTTGATGTCCTGTAGGATAATTGTATATTTAATCATATAAGCTTCACATAGTACATGGTATACAGACCTTAAAATCTCATTAGGTCACAAAAATTTTAAAACAGATGAAGCTATTGCAAAAAAAAAAAAAATTCTCTTCCATCATGAAATATGTGTATACAAATGTGAAGACCTAACTTAAGATTTAAAATATCACCAAGTGAACCCTTTCCAAAAGGATGTCAGATAAAATGAGACCTTGACTGCACTTCCCAGCTCTATGTCATCAGGTGATATTCATATGTGCTGGGAAAACAAGGGAAATGCAGATAATTGTTAAGGACAGATGTGTCACACTCTTCTGGATAGCATCTTGTAGCCCTGGTTTGTGCCCGAGATGTTTTGGTTTTCTGAAATTCCTTTCCCAGAGAATTTTCTGTAAACAAGAGACATGTTTTTGTAACTGCAAATCTGTTTACATTTTTTCCCTAGGAGGGACTTCTTCTTGATGTCTCTCTGGTCTGACCAATGTGATTGAAGAAGTTTGTCCTTGTTTCAGCAATCAAATTGGTCTGTGTAGAATGGTGTACAATGGTACACATCCCAAGAATTAAGAAGTAATTTTCAGCCTTCTGAAGTCAACGTCTTTGTGTCATTGTGGTGTACAACAGCACCAGCATCTCCACTTCTGTCACAGTTTAAGTCCTGTTAGCAACCAAGCCCCACACTGCTGCTTGTCCTTTCCCTCCCCAGTGGGGTAGGGGAAAGAATCAAAACGGCAAAAAGTAAAGAAAAATGTGTCTTAAGATAAAGACAGTTTAAAAGAAAAAGCAAAACCCACCACACAGGCAAAGTAGAACAAAGAATTAATTCACTGCTTACCATGGCTGGACAGGTGCTCACCCTCTCCAGGACAGCAGGGCCCCATCAGGTGTAACAGTGATTTGGGAAGACAAACCTTAGCACTTCAAATGTTCTCCCCCTTCCTTCTTCTTTCTACCACTTCATATACTGAGCATGGTATCACATGGTCTGTGATATCCCTTTGGTCAGTTGAGATCACCTGTCCTGGCTGTGTCTCCTCCTCACAACCTAGCAAACACGCCCAGTTTCCTTGCCAGAGTTGCAGTGCAAAAAGCAGAAAAGGCCCTGGCTCTGTGCAAACACTGCTCAGCAACAACAAAAACATCTCTACATTATCAACCCTGTGTTCAGCACAAATCCAAAACATAGCCCCATAGTCACTGTGAAGAAAACCAACTGTACTGCAGCCAAAATCACCATACCTGTTCTTGATATTTTAATATGAGTGGGAAAGAAACAAAACATCACTGTTTCACATGCCTGTAACAGAAGTGACCCAGGATACTCTGCTAAGTGGCTCTAGATACAGTGAAATTCAGAGATTAACTTGATTAATTTAACCAGAAAGGCCACTAGTTGCTTCTGGGACCATCTAACTCAGACAAAACCAAATAGTAAGCAAACTAACTTCTCAGTAGAGGATCCAAGTATACAGTAAAGCCATCTGAGAATCATGGGAATATGCTGTCCCACTTAAGAATACAACTTGAGTTTCCCCATAGTCAAGTAAAAGAAAAAAGAATTTTATGTAGAATTGTATATAATTTTGGCAGAAATCAATGAGGAAAAGTTGGTGTTTTTGCAAGGTTATTCAGAATTTTTAGCCCTTGGGTCTTGGGATTTTATTTTATGTATTTACATTTTCAACAACCCTCAAATTTTTTTTCACATGGTACTAGACAAATTTGGTTGAGGAAAAAAATTGCAAAATGGATTTTGCTGATGTTATCTGAAGCCCTATATGCCAGGATGAATCTCCTTTCTCTACAGGTATCTGCTATATTACATGCCAGTATTCTATCTGTTGACTTAAAGCATTTTCATGGCAGACACTGAAAGAAGAGAGAACATTTGCTTTACAATGTTTTGATTAAGTGTTAGTCTCATGAGTTTTATTGGATTGTCTAAAACCATAAAGCCTTCATTACTTCTACTATCACTGTTGTAATAACATTATGAACCTAAACCTTCTTATTCTTCTTTCTGTTTGCTGAAATGTTCCATAATTACTGTTGATTCTGTTAATAATAGCATAGCCTAACTATTAAGAGAAAAGAAATTGACAATGGCAGTGTATTTAATCTATATGAAATGAGATACAAGAGAAAGAAGAACAGAAAAGTGAGCAAATTCTCTTACCTATGCAGTATTTTCAGTGAGAAAAAGAACTCTAGATAAAAACTATATGAGGGCAAGCAACAGAGCAATAAGCATTAAGTATGACCCATGGGGATCTCTTAATATCTGTGAGAATTAATAGCATAATCAGTGATGCAATTCTGGATCATTCAACAGCTCATGTTTCTAGCTTTCTCCTGCCACAAAATTTGAACCAGTAGGAATAGGTAAGGGAGATCTTTCTAGAGTATGAAAAATCCCAGACAAACAAACAAAAATCTGAAAAGTGCTCTCTACTGGAACTTTCATAGTCTGCTGGGATTTTTTTTATCTATAAACAATATTTCCTGCTTGAAGATTTCCCTTTCAAAAACAAATGGATAATTGGGTTTTGAGTGTGTTTTTCTTGAGCCGTGTATTGTTTCCCATATTTCAATTGCCTGTTTATATACCTCTTTCTATCTGCCTTATTGTTATAGTATTAGGGATAGGTTAAGGATTAAACTATTTGTAAATTTGCTGAACTGCTCATTTTCTAATAATCTGTGAAATAAACTGAGAAGTGTGAGGTGTTTATTAATTTTCTTTATTTCTCCTTGGAATGCTGCACTGTATTCAAATGGATTTAACTAGATATTCAAAAAGGCTTTGAAAAAATATCTAGTATCATATTAGCAATGAAAAACTTAATGAAATGTTAGAAACAAAATGCATGTCTAGAGAAGCCCTGGGATGTCAATAAAATAGAGAACTAGGAATTCAGGTAATGAAATTATTACTTTTGCACATATAAATAGGTTTGTGTGAATCCAAAGAGGTACATGATGTGTACATAAAGAAATAGTAAAATGCTGGGAGGAATTTTATGCTCTTAAAGCATTCACAATGGGACTTAGTTTCTGTATAATACTAACGTTTGTTATAACACAGTCATGTAGAACTGAAAATTTTGTCTTTTTATCATCCGGTCATGAGTAAAGATATCAACTTGAAGCAATATAGATAATATTACACTGGAAGATTAGTAATCAGTAGCATCCTGGGACTGGGATCTACAGGGAAACACTGCTGGAAATAGAATAAGGGAAGTGGATAACTATGCAAATTTTTATATTTTTAACACAGGCTTAACAGTTTTGCTTATTTTGATCCCAGAGAGAAAGCCATCTATCGATAGTTCAGAAAAGGTGATAGGATGTTGGAAGATATTACATGCCTGATGATGAAAACCTGGAGTGACCACACAGGCTAGAGAATGCTTAGGGAACGGCATTCTGCACAAAATTCCTGTTTATGGTGAGGTTTGCTGCTATTGTTGTCTTTAGAAATTTTTAGCATTTTCTTGAAGAGGACATATTTATGAAAACATTTTGGGGCCTGAAGTTATCCTTCATCTTCTCCTTCATCAAAGTATGTGTGTAGCACAGCACAGTCCTTGAGGCTAAGTAATATGTGTGGTATTACCCAGCACAGCCCAGCTCCCACTCAGAACAGCTGTTGGTGGAGAACTAACTCCTCAATAAACAATAGTCTCCCAATCAGGGCCACAATGTTTGTTAGAAGAACTTGAGAAATATTTCATAGCAACCTGGCAGACCCAAAAGCTGAAATGGGGTTAAACCTTAGCCTGCTTTTTGTGAAAGATATTTTAGAGGAAGGAATTGAGTTCAGCTATTTTGCCTGAGATACTGCAGTAAGGTATAAAAAGCGCCTAATAGTCACATGTAACCAATAGGGATATTAGTGGTGAGTTTTGAAAGCTGTATTACATTATTAATTATCAAAAATTATACTCTGCTTCCTACTACATGGTGTGATAACATGGAATGAACATATCTGAAACTTGATGTAGTAGTTTGACCCTGGTTGGAATCCAGGTGACCACTAAAGCTGCTCTATCATTCCTCTCCTCAGCTGCACGAATGAGAGAAAATACAGGAAAAAGCTTCTGTGTTGAGATACGGGCAGGAAGTGATCACTCACCAATTACCATTACAGGCAAAACAGACTCGACTTGGGGAAATTAATTCAATTTATTACTGAACAAATCAGAGTAATAAGAGTAATAATTTCTCAAGGTAGTGACAAATCAAATTGAATCTAAAAACACTTTCTGCCCCTCCCTTCTTCCTAGACTCAACTTCATTCCCCATTTTCTGTAGCCTCTGGCCCCCACAGCAATGCAGGGTACAGGAAATTGGGGCTGTGGTCAGTTTGCCACGTCTCTGCTGCACATGTTTACTCAGGACTCCTCACACTCTTCCCCTGCTCACACATGGAATCCCTCCCACAAGAGACATCTCCAACATGAGTCCTTTGCACAGTTCTTCACAAACTGCTCCAGCGTAGGTCCCTTCCAAGGCGGGGGGCACTTCTTCAGAACCCAGATGTTCCAGGTAGGGTTCTCTATGGGATCACAGGTTCTGTCAGCAGCCCCCTTGCTCCAACAGGGACTTCACAGAGAGGCACAGGTTCCTTTGGGCAAACACCTACTCCAGCCTTAGCTGCAGGTAGATTTGTGCTCCACCTTGGGCTGCAGGAGGACAGCTTGCCTCATCAGGTTCTTCCTCACAGTCTGCAGGGAAATCTCCATTCCAAAATCTGGAGCACCACACCCCCCTCCTGCTTCACTGCCCTTGGTGTCTACAGATTTCTTTTTCCCACATATTCCCACTCCTCTCTCCAGTTTCAAGTGATCCTGAGCAGTTTTTTTTCCCCTTCTTAAATATGTTATGCCAGTTTATGCTACCACCAGTGGTGATGGGCTCAGCCTTGGCCAGCAGCAGATCCATCTTGGAGCCAGCTGGCATTGGCTCTGTTGGACATGAGGAGACCTTCTGGCAGCTTCTCATAGAAGCCACTACTGCACCTCCTTGCTACCAAAAGCCTTGTCATGCAAAGCCAGTATACTTGGCAAAGGACATTTTGAAATAAATCTTTCACTATTTTTTAAAGCTTTTTAGAGGAAATGTGTCAAAATTAGAATAACTCAAGAATTAATTCCAAAGTGTTAGGACCTTCACTAGGTTTGCCCTTTTTTTGAAGTTTAATTTTTAAGATTGGTAGTCTCCTAAATATTTTTGATTTTGGTGATAGTGATTTGATGAAAAATGAGTATCTTTTTTGTGCTCTCTAAGCCTACCTTTCATCTATGCACAAATTTTCATCTTTAAAGTTCAACTTGGCCCTTAAAATCATTCTTAAATTTAGTAACCTGGTTTTTAAATATTATTACTTACAGAAAACTACAAAAAAAGCCTTCTCTGGGTGGTAATGAATAGGAATATGCTGAACCTAAGAACTCAGTTGTGTAGCCCCCCATTGGATGCAGCTGTCCAGGGTCATTCCTGTCCACAGGCAAGTCTTGGCATTTCCCTGCATTGAACTTCATGAGCTTCCTCCCTGCCTGATTCTATAGTCTGTCAAGGTCCCTCTGAATTACAGAAACTTTCTGCTGGATCTGTCACTCCTTTCAGTTTGGTAAAACTTGTAAACCTGCTGAGTGTACACTCTGGCCCATACTCTAGATCATTAGCAAGGATTTTAAATGTCAGCCCCTGGAACACATCACTAGTGACTGGCCTCCAGATGGAGTCCAGCAGTTCAGCTGGTTTTCAGTCCATTCTCGTTCATTCCTCTGTCTCATCTGTCAGATGATGCACCAGGAGACAATGCTGAAAGCCTTACTCTAACTTATGACAACAACTTCCACCCTCTCCTCAACATGTCTCCTCAACAACCATGTCAGTCACGTCAGGTGGATTAAGAAAAATTTCATTATGGTAAATCCACCTTGCTGATTCCTGATGACATTCTTGTCATTAATGCATTTGGAAAGGGTCTCCAGAAAGATTTGATCTATTACATTCCTAAAGATCAACATGAGGGCTGATAAGGTTATAGTTCACCATATCTTCCTCCTTACACATCCTGATGACAAGATTGATGTTTCCTTCCTTCCAAATTTTGGAACCTCTCCCTGCAAGATGGAAGCCCTCCAATTCACTGCAAGTTATAAGTCATACATGCAACCTTAATAATTCTCCATCTTCAGTCTAGTTTTGTAGTTCCAGCTTCTGTTTTTCATCTCAGTTTTCCTGTTGGGTGCAAAGGCAGTTCAGTAACACTGATTAAATTTCTCTCATATTAGTTACTGCCTTTTGCTTCCTTTTGATTTCTGCTCTTCCCTCCCCTTTCTGTGCACCAGCATCTCACATTTGCAAAGCAAGTACCCAGTGATTTTTATTTTCCAGTCACTATCTGCTAGACAGTATCTGTGTACCTAGGTAGCCATCCCATAATCAAGTACATGTAGCATAAAGGGTTTCCAAGTGGTAAAGAGGTTCCAGCTCTACACTCCAGGCATCAAAGGGCCCTTCTACAGAGAAAATACTTCCCTGTAGCAGCATGACTTCTCCACTGTGATGCAACTCAGTCTGTTTTTTATTTACCTCACACAAGCCTGAGCAACTGACTTGATAGACAGTCTTATGCTTCTACTTTCAACAAAACAGATAACTTCTCACTGAGAAGTCTGTGTCCTGATAGTCAGTGTATATTTGTACATATGCCTTAATATATTTGTTTTAATATTAATTATGGATCTGATTTTGATAGGCTAGAATGTAAGGAAAAGTACTAGGAGTTTTAAATTCAGTGTCAGTATTGTAAATGTAGATACATAGACATTGCAAATATTTAGATATAGGAATGGATTATATGTTTTCCAGGCCTTTGAAAAAAGCCCTTACTACAGACGTCTCAAGCAATACCCCAGGCAATATTCCCAAGAACAGAGCCAGAACATCAAGAGAAGAGATTAAGCCTGTCTGCCTGGCATTTGGGAGACCACATCTAGGACTGTGGCCTGCTTCCCCCACGTCCACGTATTGCAGGAAGGACATACAGCAGAGATCTCTGTTGTTGCAGCACATGATCTTTGAGGAGAGGCTGAGGAACCAGATCTGGAGAAGAATTCAGGGAAACTTAATGGCAGCCTGCAAAACCTACCACGGATACTCTGGTGGCAATATAAGTGACAAGAAATACTAATTGAAACAGAAGAGTTTCACACTGGATGGAAGGAAAACCTTTTTCCGAGAATTGTCAAGGAAAGAAGGTTGTAAATTATTCCCAAAGCAGAAATTTGCCTTGCTTTAAATGATGAAAACAGTTTGCAACTGAAGTTCTGCAGCTTCTTCAAAAATCTATCCTGTTGTCTGATTGTGGGATTATTTTATTTTTAGACTGTTAGTGAATGGTCACTATTTACCTTTTCCTCAGTGACTAATTTGGGGATAATTTGTTCCTCTTTTAAAATCTGTTTTAAAGAGATTTTTTCAAAATAAAAGTATTTTTGGAGTTGAGATTTTATAAGGCTCAAAGCAGAGGAATGATTTTGATTCACCTTTAATATTTCAAGATTTTTTGTCCTGAGTGACTCTGGAGCTTGTGATTTCTGACTAAGTGCAGAATCTTACTTTTGTCCCTATATAGTTTCAGTTGCTTTTTTGGAACAGTTCTCCACCTCTTTCTGTGCTGCCTTTTTGAACTCAGCTTCTGTCCTTAGTGAAGGTGATGATATATTGAGCTGTAGAAGCATGGCCTTTTTTTTTTTAGGCAGAAAAACAGTTTCTGGGTAATAGATTTAATAGAACGGATCTATTGTAAATCTGGTTTCTTTCATGATTTGTAGCCTGAAAGACTAAACATTCAATAATCACCAGTAAATGAGTCAATAGCTATGAACCCATTCACAGAGTAGTCCCAGTTTTATTCAGATGTCTTTAATTTCTGAATATTTTCTAGGTAATGCAAACAATTGTTTTCCACAAAATCTAACCATGTTAGACCTGGTTTTGTGTTTTGGAAATTTTCAAATTTTGAGAAATCAGATTCAGATTTTTTTTCGGCTTCTAAAAGATAACACATATTTCTTCCCAATATATATTTAAGTAACAGAAAAAATTACACAGGAATATAAGGGCATCCTGATCAGTGATGGGTCTTGGTCTGGGTCTTAGACTGATCATTGTTCTGAATAGCAAGAAATGTGTGTGTGAGACAGTGCTCACATACAGAACTGACTTGTAGGTTTTACTGACTTTACTTTTTGTGGTGGTATACTCCATAAATGCTTAATATTTTATTGTTTGATAGACTATTACCTTCTTTTTTTATACTACTTTAGTGTATTAAGTCATTAAAAGCATTCATTCTCTGTAGCATTAAATACGTCTCAGCTATTCAATAAAGAAACATAAAGGAAATGGAACTGTTGAACTCTTTTATTTTGCCTAGGGGTGTTTTTGAAATGCTGATGTCTAAATACTACTGTTTACCTTTCTTGAAGAGCCATGATGAATATTGGGTCTGCAAACCCTGAGAACTTCCTAAAGCAGCAGTATTTCTATTATCATTGAACTTCTGTCACATCCTACTGAGAAGGTTAACTTTGATTACTAATTTTCAGGGAAATTACACAAGTGAGAGTTTACTTCATTCATTGTACTGTTTTCTTGCTAATATTTGTGAATTCGAGTGCTGAAGTGAGTACAGCTGCATCAAAGCTAGAGTGAAGTAATTGGACTTCTGGAAGATATGGTTACACAGAGTTAAGTGGTGATTTTTTTACCTAAAGAAAATGGACCAGATGTGAAATATTTACTTGGTAATTTAAAAAGTTCCATATGACCAAAGGATATTTAAAATAACAGAAATTATTCAGTGCTTGAAACTAAGGAAAGAAAATTACTGCAAGCCTTTGTATTATTTATTTTAAGTAAGGTGATTTTTTACATAGCCTCGCAACAGCATCTTCTTTCCTTTATTGTGAGAATAAACATGAGGAATGCGCTATAATCCCTTGGAGCAATAGTGTCTTTAAATATATGACCCTGTTAATTTGATAATGTGTCTCTACACTGCAATAGCATGGTGGAGAAATTAGTGAAGTAAAACTCAGTGCAGGATATTTACAAATTCCTCAAGCAAGGGATTTTGCACTCTCTAACTCACATGCTTGTACGCAATATGAAAACCATTAGTTCTTGACGGGAGATGACAAAAAGGTTTCTGGACAATTCTCTTGCATCCCTTAGGAGTCACCAGATGTCACGCCGCAGAATCTTGCTGATTTATGCTTTCATAAATCTTTGAATATGTTGATGCCTATTGTATGTTTTTACTCACTTGTAGGCATATAATCGGTTCTTTTGAACAAGGAGAAAAACAGGATGGTGTGTACTACATGCAGCAACCTAGTTTCCTTCTTCCTTGTAGGGTAGTGGTCATCAGCTAGGAAGTCATCTGTGCTGTGACCTTTTCAGAAATGCAGGCCTTTTCATCTTGTCATAAACAACATCTTCCTCAGTACTTCCCAAGAGAACAGTGCCTGGGGAAGGGTGCCCTTTCCTTCCCAGTGCAGGCTACTTTTTAAAACCTTTTTGTGCTGTTTCTTCTGATGCTTGAACACATGTATTTTATTCATTCTGCATCCATACAAGCATTGATCTTTCTGTTACAGATTTGTGGAAATTAAGCCTGCAAATATTTACCTTTTCTCAAGACTTTCTGCCATAAACGGTCAGAAGAATTAGAATTCTGCCTGTGCTTTCAGTTTTTGGTATTTGATGGTTGTTATTAGTCCATCTTAAGGACTCATAAAATTCTGTGTTTGAATAATGGTATGCATAAGAACATCATGAAGAGGTGGGAATATTTGTGAAGAACAGATGTCTTCAACTTGAGGCTTCAGCTACAGCTTCCATGAGGCTTCTCAGTGCTTAGGAGTGCTCTGTGCCAATGAAGTAGATTAGCAATGCTCAGAAGATTAACATGCTCTAAATGCTCAGACAGCAACTTATTTGAGGACTTTAATAACCGAGGTTCAATATGGTACGGCACAAGGGAATTTTAAGAAAAGAAAATGAAACCTGGTTGTTTTAACAGTTTTTTGAAGTACTGTAATCAGAATTATTCTCTGTATTCTTAATTTAGCAGAGTGTAATAGAATGCATGTAAAAACAACATCCATTGTTATTCAAGTTTCCCATGATGTCTGACCTGACCCATAGACAACCAACAATACAAACTTCAAATTTGATATCAAATGAAACATAGAGGAAACTTTTTTGACTGTAAATTTTGACTGTTGACTTTATTCAACAAACAATGGCTATGCCAGCCTTGAGAATCCTCTCAAAACTCTGTGTTCATGGGATCAAACATACTGATGTGACTATTCACAGCTGCATTCCATTAATGAAAATTTAACATGTTTTGTTGATGTTGGGGTCCTTTGACTATTAATGGTAGAGCAAGAAAATGATGTGTTATTGCCTTCCAGAAAGACTCAATTCGGGCCATATTTCCAATTTCCATGTAAAAGCATTCTATTATTCAGGGCTGTTAAAAATTGGCCATGTTTGGTTGAGTTGTAAGAAATGAGACCTTGGATTGCAGCATTCTAATATGGAGGCAGGCACTGCTCTTGCAGAAGGAATAGAGCATGAAGATAGGATGGTTTAGGTTACACTTAGGGCTGCTGTAAAGACTTTGGGCAGAGAGTCAATGGATATTAATCATCAGCAGGTGACTTGGCAAGGCGTTAGGAATTATAGCACTGAATGTCAAACCCTGTGCCGCAGGACTAGTTTTTCAGGGAATGTAGCTTCAAGGGGAATTTGAGAAATATTAGAGTGAGCTTCTGAAAAGCAGATGACCTGACAGTAAAGTTATTAAGCTACAGATCCAGGAGAGAATCAGTACTAAATTGGGAGCTCAGTAGACTTTTGATCACATCAGATACAGATGAGAAATGTTTGGAAATTTTTTTGCTGTACAAGACCAGGGGGTTAAAGCTAGGTGCTCTGTGTGCAGGAACTGTTTGAGTGAATAAGAGGTTGGTACACTTTTGAGCATACATGAGATGCCAGTTTAGGTCACTCCTAATTGGCAGCAATACTTTTTGTATTCACATGCAGTCTTGCTCTGATTTTGTCTCTTCCCCTTAAATTATTCAGTCTTCCTCATTTGTAAAAAAAACCAAAACAGGCATGGTCTTTCAAAGAATGGATGAGCAAACTACTATGATTCCATCCCTCTGCATTCATAGCTGGAACAGAAGTTGGAATTTGACCTTTTTGCAATATGCTACATACAATTCTAGTAATACAAAATCCAGAAATAGTTTTTTTTTCCTCACCATTGGTTTTAAAGTTTTGGTTTGGGGGCTTTTATATTTGTTTGGAGGGGTTTTGTTTATTTTTTAATGGTTATGGTATAAGCAGCAATAAGAGGATTTTGCTCTATCATTTTAGTAAGCTAAATGGCAGCATTACCAAATTTGAAATGTGATTCAATTTTGAAATCTCCTTTTAAAATAGCTACCAGGTTGTTACGAATGTTTGCTGACTTACAAATAAATACATATAAATCTACCCTGAGCTGATGAATATTGTTTTCTATAACACAGCTACTACAGAACTCTGCTGAGATTTAGAATCTGCATCTTTTCAGTAACTATTTTTCAGAAGCCTTTTTTTTTTCTCCATGGGCATAATTAATTAAGATAATATGAAGAAAACATATAAATAAGCTTTGTTTGCCAAGCCAGATGAATATGACTTGGAATCTGTGTTATCTGAAATATTTGTGTTAGAAGAAAATAGTGCAAATAAAAAAAATCTATTAATTTTTTAAAATAACTTATACCTAAAAATTACCAATGAATTTTACCACTGAGGACCTCCTAAATTAACTACTTTAAAAGCAAATGAAATAAGATTTGTTTATTTACAAAAACTAAGACCATGAAGCCTTTTATTTCCTATCTTCTTCATTATTTACAATAGTTTTAAAGCTTTCTCTAAATAGATGAGTAGCACTTTAAAAATACAGCTTTTAACATTTAATAGATTTAGTCCCTCATAACCATTAAATAAAGTAGGTATCCACCCAGATTTGATCTGGAACCAACCTTGTGATTCTCTTATTTTCCACATTGTAGATTGTGATCGTGCAGTCATCAGCATGATCTTTCAGAACTGATTCACTAGCCTGGAATGACTTAAGGATATTATGTTAGCTTTTCCTGATAAATAAGTTGCTGATAACTAAGTATTCTGTGTATATCTTAAGTGTGCCCTCACTGATGTAAAATGCAAATTACTATAGCAAACATGAGTATTTACCAATAGTACAACATCACAGCTAACATCCACAATTTTGTGAATCCCTTTTGACTGAGATCTAAGTGAATAGCTGAAATTTCTGACTGCTCAAAAAGATACCTAATTAGCTTAGATATTGAAGTGTAATGCAGAAATGTAATGCAAATTATTTTCCAATTTAGACCAATTTCAAAATATACTTACGTTGGTTATAAATGAGAATTTAAAAAAAATGAATGCAATTTTTCACCATTATTAAATTAAGCATTTGCAAGTGTTTATTTTCAAAGTGGTTATAATATAATTGATTTGTATTAGAGTAGTAATAGCAAGAGAAGAGATTAGAACTGAAAGCTAGGGTTTCAAAAGGTAAGATTAGGAATATAGGGGATTTTTTAGCTACATTTTTTCATCCATATAATTTTTTTTTTTTTTTACTTTTTATATTTGCTATTTCTTATACTTTATTTTACTATCTTTTATAACATTGAGGTCTTCTCTGTTTTTCACTCTGCTCCTCCAGACGAGTAGGCTGGGACTTAGCAAGTGGAGGCAGGAGAGGAGGCACAGCCAGGACAGCTGATCACAAGTGAGCAAAGGAATATCCAACACCCTGTGACATCTTGCTCAACAACAGAAGTTTGGGAGAGAAAGATAAAGCAGAAGGACAAGTGCTGATATTCGTCTTCTGGCATTTTTATTCCATCACCGTTATGAATGATGGGGCCCTGTTTTCCTGGGGGTGCCTAAACACTTCCTGCCTATAGGAAGTGGGCAGTGAATTCCTTGTTTTGCTTTGATTGCATGTTCAGAATTAACTTCACCTACTAAACTTTCTTTACTGCAACCCATGAGTTTTCTCACTCTTGCCCTTCCAATGAACAAGTGGCTGCCTGGTGCTGGTTGGCTGCCAGAGCTAAACCACAATGATGATCCAATTCAGTGACAGAGAAAAAGAAAAAAGAAGTACTTCAGGTTTTTACAAATGTGTTTGGCAAAGTTATTTACACTACAGTTCTAGCTATTTCTGATTCTTCACAGCTGGCTATTTCTCACTAGCTATCAAATAACCTTTTTTTAAAATGTCTTAATATTTAGGTGGTAATTTATGTAATTTAATATTTATGGGTGGTTATGGGGAAATACAAAATTAGCAGCATCCAAAAAAAATTGAAGAAATTTTAGAGGAATGTGAACTATAAGAATAAAATATTGCTCTAAGCATGTATGAATGCATTTGTGTCTGCAGCTGTGGGCACAAACCCCAGTAACTTGGGATGTGGTTAAAAATTACTTGTACTATTTACCACTATTTAAATCTTTCAGAAGAAAATCTGAATAGCTTTCTGGAAATTCTTTAATTCTTCCTGTATCAGCTATTTAAAAGAAAAAATGCAATAATAGTTTCTCAAAGCATTTAAAAAACTGCTGCAGATATGAACATTTCAAATAAAAAATTTTAAACAGCATAGCATGACCTCATTAACTATACCATGGCCATCTACAAATCTAGAACCTTGGGGAAAAAGTGAAGTAATTTAAAATGTGTATATGATTGCTCTACCAACTCAAGCTTAAACCAACTTCCATATTCTCATGAGTTGGTCTTCTTTGGGATTTATTCTAATTGCATTTTATCAATACATTTTCTTTCATTTCATTATTCCTTTTATAATTCACAAAGGATATCCTGCTTACTAATGAGAATAAGTAAGTCATTATTAAGATCAAATGCCCTTTTTCTTTTTTGCCCTTTTGCTCAAGGGCAACTACTACAGATTTTTCTGATATCCTGGATAGGAGTGAAAGTAATTTAGTTCATGCCAAATTATTCTTCAGTGCCAGAATTCCAATGTCATATGGGGCACTCAGTAACAATCCTGTTCACAATATTACCAGGAGCATTTAACAGCACTCTTTTACTGAAGGATTTCTCTCCTGAAGGTTGAAATGTTTCATTGCTGGAAGCAGCATTGCAGCTGGTCTACAAGATGAGAGAGATAACCCTGCTCTCTGTCCTAAAGTCAATTAAATGCATCCCCGAAGGGCACAGCTAACTGAAAGTGGAGTTTTATTTTGGATGTACAATTTCTGTCAAAATCAACAGGTGTTGATTCTGTACTACTACCAAGGGCAGTACTTGGAATGCAGCTTAGTATGTTAAATCTACTACTGCTTTCAAGGAACAAAGAAGATTTCACAGGTTTTTTAATGACTCTTGCTAGACTCTACTTTCATTTTCTCACACTACAAAAAACATATTCAGGACTAAAAATAGAAAGAATACTTGCTTTAGACATAAATTAAAATGGAAAAAAATTATTTGGATTCACAAATCCAATCATTGTTTCTTAAAGGCCCCTCTTTCAAGCAGGTTAGGATACTCACTTTTTCTGCACATCAACCATCTCAAAAACACATTAATAAGGAGCACAACATATTCTGAAGATGTCTTTTATGTGCTTTAATTTTCCTCTAATCAAATGTAAAGAAGGCATCACACATTTATATTTCTGTCTGAGAGCACCTCACTCAGATCAGCTATTTTTAAATTTTTCTTTTTTGGGGCTCATTGATTTCCATTTGCCATTAAGTTGTCATCACCCTGCCTGTTGTAATAAACATGCTTATATGACCTAATTTTTAATATGTATAGTGAATTTTCATTAATTGTAGACTGGCCTTACCGGTGAGGACCTAGGTATGCAGAACTAAAGTGGCCAGATGAGTCAGTCAAAAACTAGAACATGGAAATTTGTGTTCAGACTTTTTACATGCCCACACAACTGGATTCTTAAAAAAAACTCTATCTGAAAGTAGGAAATATTTGGAAAGAGTGAAATTGTGACTTTCAATCAAATGGCAGAGGAGTCAATGGAATTGATATGGATAAATCATCCATAGGCTGTAAAAGAGTTTGTTGGTTTCTCTAAATATGTCTTATCTCCCACTGCATCACACTTAGTTAAAACAGCAGAAAAGATACCAGAGAGGTAATACAGATGAAATACTGCTCCCTCAGAGGTTCAGGATTTTTCAGCCTGGGAGATCTGAAAAATGGCAAAGAGGAGCAGTGAACAGTACTGTCACTGTAAATTATAAGAGTTAATGTAGGTATTTCTGTCATGAGAGACTATAACAAAAATTGTATGCAATGTCCAGTGTAAAAGTGAACTTTGAAATTTTGAAGCTGAGTGCTTCTTTGACCAATCTAACTGTATCCTCGGATGAAAAAAAAAAGAGAAAAAAACAGTCTTCCATATCCTTAAGAAAAAGTATTTCACTGTATGCAGAACTTTAGAAATCACGATTTTTATGATACAGGGATTTTTAAGCATCTACAAAGAGTAAAACAATTGCATAGTAAGATTATCCAATATGTCTTCCAATCCAATAGAGAGTTACAAATTAGAATAGCAGGCAAGCAGTTCAAAATAAGCTAGAGGTGGCTTTTTCTAAAATAGGACACTTAAAGAACAGAAATGTGTCAACTGGATATTTGAGACACTAAAATCAGCTGGACAGATGATCCAAGGAAAAGGAATATATCAAGCACTAATTATAAAAAAAATCAGCCTTGACTGATCAGTCCTTCCTGTTCTTAAATTCTTATGCCCCTTTCAAACAATTACTCCGATTAATAGATATTAATGGTTTTTAATATTTCTGTCTTGGCCGTTTAATTGTCAGAAGAGATCATTTCAAATACATGGATTCCTGATATCAGGGGGTGCTGTGTAAACTTTATATTACTTTCCATCTCTCTCTCAGTCTGCCTGTCAACAATAAAAAAAATGCACTAGCAGGGAGTTTGGAATTGTACTAAAGCTGTAAGTCAAATCTTTAAGATAGTCTTGACCCAATTAAAAATCGCTCTGCAGTAGCCTAGAGTAACAAACATATGCTTATACTACTTCAATCACATTTCAGACGGAGCTACATCATCATTACAACATATCTGGGTTACTAAGTTCCTCTCTAATAAAGCCAATTCAGGCTTCCTTTAGTAGAACCATTGATAAAGAAGACGCAGAAAAAGGTCTTCTGACTTCTTCAGGTGGGAAGGAATGAGAAATCTGCATAATTATCACTATTTCTAATAAGAAAAGGTAGTTTCAGTTCTCAAGTTATGTTAGCAACATCTGTCAGGGTTTGAGAATGCCAGTTGTCACGGAGCAATGAGTCATATGGTTCATAAGACAGTGTGTTGATGTGCTGTGAAGAGCACCCTCTTGGGTACAGGAATTAATGTGTCCCATCCTCACTTAGTGCTGCTGTTAATTGCAGTCATGATTGGGAAGCAAGGGCACTGGCAGATTCCTCTGTTTAGATGTTTATGCGACTCTCACTGTAGTTCCCTGGGACAGTACAGAAATTGCCAGAAATTGAAAAGTCCTGTAATAAAATCATACTTAGCACATTAGGTTCATTTTGGTGTTAAAACTATAGAAATTTCATTTGATAAACATTTCCTGATAATGTGAAACAAGTTGATGGCCTTTAGAAAGTATGAAAGTATGAAAGGCATGAGAAAACAGACTGTGAGATGAGACACGAGAAAAAGAAATTTGCAGAGACAATCAGACTCTGGGTTATGCAGTGACTTTGTTTCCATGTCAAATGTTAGCTGGTGATATGGATGTCTATCATCCCTCTGAATGTGTAGGAAGTTTACATATGCTAAATCTCTGACCAAGCATATAATTTTTTTTATAGTTATAGATGTCCTTTACTTTGGGTGTTGTTAAATTTTGTGTATCAGTACTTTCTGCTTTACTGACACTGAAACATAAGGTTAAGTGCAACAGAACCCCACTGTCAGGCCCACACAACCTGGCATCTTTCCAGCCCAGTCACCAAAGCTATCAAATGAGATAAGGCATTTAGTAACAGAAAATTTTGGGTTTACACCATAAGATTTGTCTAGGCATGTCACCCATATTTATCTGTAAAATACACAAAAGTTAATGAATATAAAAAATGGCAACTATTTTTTGCTTATCTAGTCCGTAGCAATTCTTCCACATAAAGTGTTCAACTGCCTATTTGCATTTGTTCTTCTCTGATCTCTGCATAATGCCTTAGCATAGCTGTATTCCAAATATCTGACCAAATTGTATTGGCAGAGGAAGGATTTAGCTAACTGGGGACATTCGGTTTCTGATGAAGTTCTGCATGGTATCTGCAGGAAAAGAAGAGAATGCCTACCAGAGGTCTCTCAAACTCCTTCAACAGATGCTTGCTCTAGGGAGTCAATTCCCCCCTTCTTCCACTTGTGTTATTAACTTCCAATTTCCTGATGGCCAGTCTCCAGAGTATAGCCACAAATTGCTTGCTTTCTAGACATGGACTAATTTATTTTTCTCTTTTCCAGCTTGACAGAGATGCATAAGTTTTTCTTACTTTACCTAGTTTTGAAATCTCTTCTGTGGTTCTGGTCAGTGGTTGATATCTTATAATTGGTTCTGTCCAAGTTCTCTTGTTGTCTAACTGAGTCATTAATTGAATATAAGTAAGAAATTAATCAAATTATTCTTGCGTATGTAGACACTATTAAACTTGTGCTTTATAGTAGCATTATATTTCTCTTGAGGTATTATAATCTTTAATCTTATAAGGTACTATTTCATAACTCCTTCCTTTTAACAAATGTATCAGCATTTTTACTTTTGCATAACTTTCTGAATGTTATTATATATTGAAATTCTCTTTCTCAAAGAGCGCTTTTGTTTCTATATAGGTCTCAGAACCTTGCTTGAACATTTTCAAGGCACTGCAGCTAGGTCTGTTCCAGCTACTCAGGAATTCCATTTCCTCCCCCCTGCTCCTCAGGGGCAATAAGATAAAAATATTTTCCTTTCTATAATCATGCTTTCTTGTAATATTAGTGAGTGTAACTGAATTATCGAAGAAAGAACACAACTAAATGCAAATGTTGAATTTCCTGCAAATGCTAGAATTTCATTGCAGACAGGCTGCTTGTAGGTGCTCAATGGGTTCATCTTCACAATTTGATGTGCAGTGTAAGGAAATATATGTAATATCTCCATTATGCAATTCGTGGCCATCAGCATAATCTTTAGTCTTGACCTCCACTGTCAGTGGGAAGTTGGCTGGAAAATGGTTGTCCAGTTGCTGCATGCAAAAACACCAAACTGAAAAGTGATATTTGCTGCACTGAAGCAAGGTTTTTATTTCTTGTAAGTAAATAAGGTTCTGCAGGACAGCAAAGTTTTCCAGTATCCTGAATACTGCTGTACTTTTGTAGTTGTACCAGCTGACTGTGACAGCACATAATCTACCCAGTGGAAAGTTAAGGTTAAGACCACATTTGATTTTTCCCACAGTAAAGAGATTTATGCACAACATAGTGCATAAACATGGCACTGAAAAAGATATCAATAATCTAAGTATTACAAGTAACAGAAAATAATGCAATATGCATTTCATGGATTTTATTTAGCAGAAGCATCATTAAATAGCTCCTTTGTTTCCCACAGAGAAGTTTATGCTTTTGCTTTTTAAGTTTGCAGCTTAGCAGTTTTTGGAAACAAGTATGAACACTTTCAGTATATTATCTGTATGTCTATATGTGTAATTTTTGTCCCAAGTGAGTATAGACTGCCTTTACACAGTGTCTTACAGGATTAACTTTATGAGTACCATTAAAAATATTTAGCTGTCCCTTTTCACTGTTTGGTTGTTTTCCAGAGCTGCTTATGCAGAGTTGCTGTTTCTGTCAGATGAAATATTCAGGCACGTTACCTTGTCTGACAGAAACAGTAAGCATCAAGGATTTCCTGGGAAGAAACATCAACATGCAGTATGTTAAGTTTAATATTTCACAGCACTACTAATTACATTATCACCTCAACATCAGCTTCTAATAATAGCTATAACTAAAATGTGTACAGCTGTTTATCTTCTTTAAAGAGAATTCATCTGACAGACTGCACAGCTCTTTTATCTCGCCCATTGCCTAAAAGGGAGTCAGAACCTATTCCAGAAGAATCAATGGCAATAACCCAGTTTGATTCAACAGTGAGGGCCTAGAACAGAAGTGACAGGAAAAATGCCTTCCTCAGAAATATAATGTGATGTGAGGAGGTATTTGTATTTTTAAATTGTGCTCTTGGTTTGTTGGGTTTTTGTCAGGTTTTGGTTGGTTTTTTTTCTTTCCTTTGTTTTCTTTTTTCCCCCTTTTTATTTATTTGCACTTTTGTTGTTGTTGTTTGTTGTTTGTTTGCTTGTTTTGTTGTCTTTTTCCCCCCCCTCTTTTTTCTTTTCTTTTCAGTTTTAAATTAGGCATGACATGCAACCTGACTACAAAGATAAGTAGGGCCACTGTCAGGAAAAGTGAAATTTATTGCGCTGAAAAGATTTCATGTTAAACCTATTCTGACCTATCTATTTCAGTCATTTTTTTAAAAATTGCAGCTGATATATCATTTTTTTTTTTTTTTTTTGTTTCTTAAAAGGGAAAGTAGTACCTAATCAGAGGGCAGAAATACATGGTAAACAAAAAAGAGAAATCATTTTGGGGATAAATATGAAACTTGTTCTGCTTACAATGATGCATATATGTGACTGTTATATGCACATATGTTCTTCAAAAAATAATTAATTCAGGAAATCACTAAAGGAAAAAATGCAACCACATGTAGCACAGTGTTTCTAGCATACTTAGAAGACAACCAAAAGTTCATAGATATACACAGAGATTCATAACAAGAGGTATGAATGTTCAACAAACAGCCTGAATGAAGTAATCAGTGCTGAAAAGTCTAGATAAGATACAAAAATATTGTCAACAGGGGTAGATAAAAAATGATGGCTGCTGAGCACATTGAGGAAGAACAACTAATACTAACTTGCCTACATGTATGATTTGAAAAATTCCTTTTCACAGTTGGACAGGCAGACAGCTAAAGGTCTAGCAAATACAAAGATTTTTTTATTAAAACCTACAGTTAAAATATCTAAGAGAAGTCAGAATCCAATTGAAGATTTAGTAGGGAAAAAGCTGGATAAATTAATGTTCAGAGTTAGACTGGAAACTGACCTTAGTCATTGAAGCATGGCAGCAAAGAAACCTCTGCACAAGTGGGGCAGAGAGAAGTAAACATAAATAAAATTTTGGGGTCTTGCTGGAAGGATATGACAAGAACTACTGAAGTAAGGCTGAGGTAGCAGGAAAATCACTGGCACACAAAACCCTGAAAGCCCAAGGAAGTAATAGATAAGCCATAAATAATTTACAGTGTCTGAAAACACTTCAGTGATCAAAGGGGAAGGAGAGCAGAGAGAATATATTTGAGTATAGCCAGGTGGAGTTTATTAGCAAACTTTGAAAAAAAGTAGTTCAGAGGAATTTGAGAGGGTGAAAACAACAAACTGCTTATTTTCTCTGCCATTATTGAGAATTAAAATGAAGAATATGAATTTAGAGCTTGGATGTCAATTGTCAAGTATATACAAACCAGAACTGTAATACTTCAGTTAGCAGTCAATCATGTTTGGAAAGCCCTTAAACCTTGAAATTCTGTACTACATGTAGAATAAAAAAAAAGAAATTTCTCATGCAATTGTTCACCTCTGCCTCCTTTCCTTAAGTACCAACAGAATTGATACCAAACTCTCAATGCCTCTCAATGATCACTTAATACACAGCGCTTCCTACTTCACCCTATAGAAATCTTGTTAAAAACCAGTTGTGACCCAGTAACTTCTTTTTGTTAAGCAATCATTATTTATTATGTTCCAATGCTTCAGTTCCAGTGTGTAGTTTGCAAACTCCATAAGGCTGTAAACACAAGTTAAAATAAAGGCAAAGGTATGCAGCAGTCATGTTTCCTACCTCTTCCTGAATATTTATCATGTTGAACAGGTCAATGTCTTTCAGGCAATCATTTTAAAGTTTTGTTGCCCCCAGTTTCTTCCATATTTGCTGTAGTTGCCTAACAACAGGGACTACACATCCTGCAATACATAATACGAATTTTCTTAACAAAATTCATGCAGAATGTATTTAAATAGGCATGCCAGCTACTACTGCAAGACACAAAAACAAGGGAAGGATAAGAAATGTAGCAAAATTTCAGATTGAAAAGAACAGAAACTGAGATTACCATACCATGATGGAGAAGTCTACTACCATAGTGATTTTTTGTAGCTTCCTCATAAAAAGGGCAGAGTTGGAATCTATCAAATATTACACAGACTTAGAAGTATCTCAAGCTTGTCCACATTTGTATTACTGCTCTTCATAATGATTATATCATAAATGCTACAACATCTAGACTGCACTAGGATTTCAGAGACGTTATTAAATTTTATTACTACTGTTGGAATATAAACAAATTTAAACAGTGCCTTGAAATTATTGAACCCTCTGTTTTAGCTTTCTTTCCACAGCCAGCTTGTTGATGCTGTGGTTAACTGCCCTTTTGTAATAAATAAGGGCAGCATAAATGTACTAATACACTATATATGTGTGTATGCGTGTATGTGTGTCTGTGTGTGTATTCTGTTGCTTACCTATTGTTCAACAAATTACCTGACTAAATGCAGCTGGAAGGATTGACATTAATTCAGTTTCTCAAAACAGCTGTAAACCCCCATGATATTTAAGGTTATCAACACATTTGGAAAAGAAGCAGGAGCTTCTTCAGTGGTGGTTATTTTGGTTTTGGAGTATGTTCTCTTTTTTGTGTGTGTCTTTTTAGATTCTGTTGCCTTTTTGTTTTTTCTCCCCTGAAACTATGTTTCTGATCTAGAAAGAAATGAAAGAGGTTTGACTGATTAGAAGCCCTAATAGTGATTGCAGAAAATTACTATTTTAGATGTATGAGCAGAACAGTGAAGATAAGCCTCTTGAAATATTTCATAAGAATAAAATGGAAAAAAATAATCTTGGACCCATTACAATAAAAAATTTCATTGAGGGGAATTGACTTTAGATGACTTGCATTTTCAGGGGAATGCAAAGCAAGATTTATATCTTCTGGTTTGGCGGAACACCAAGCTGCTTAAAGTATCAAAGGAAATAAATGGAGTATATGAATTCTTTTATATTACCCTTAAGACTTATCTCTATATTGTCTGTTATATTCCAATGATTTTAATGAAGACTAAGTTAAGGCATTCAGTTTTGGTCACTAAAAATTTGGTGTTGTGCCAGGTTACTAAAATAGATTCTGGAGATCATATCTCCAGTTTTACGCTCTATTACCAGGTAGCTCTTTTCTTTTCTTTTCTTTTCTTTTCTTTTCTTTTCTTTTCTTTTCTTTTCTTTTCTTTTCTTTTCTTTTCTTTTCTTTTTCTTTTCTTTTTCTTTTCTTTTTCTTTTCTTTTTCTTTTCTTTTTCTTTTCTTTTTCTTTTCTTTTTCTTTTCTTTTTCTTTTCTTTTTCTTTTCTTTTTCTTTTCTTTTTCTTTTCTTTTCTTTTCTTTTCTTTTCTTTTCTTTTCTTTTCTTTTCTTTTCTTTTCTTTTCTTTTCTTTTCTTTTCCTCCGCATATTATAGACCAGGGCTGTTTGTACTAAGCGGGGAGGAAATGGGAAAGATCAAACTGGGAGGACCTACACAAGGACTCCTGTCAAATGCAGACTCACAGACTTCTGCTTTGTCCTTACCTGGCTATTAGAAAATTTGAGATGTGAGAAGAAGCAGTCTCCTAAAGAATGAATCAGGGATATGTCTAAAAGGCTTTCATTGCTATAGGTTAATGGAATTTGGATGAGATTATGTTCAAAAGTCTGGTCAGCTTCAGCCTGTGTCCTGTCTCAGTCTTAAATGCTTGAAATAGCCCTTAGGTTTCCAAAGGCAAATCTATCAAGGAAAATCAACATGGTTGAATGGCATATATTCATAACCTGTGTCTGAATGATAATAATGAAGTTCCTGTCTAGCTGTGGTTGGTACAACCTTCACTAAACTATATCATCTTAGTTGCAATCACTGTGTAGAATATATTCTGCTTGCAGGTTGTACAATGACAGTGCAGCCAGCTTCTGTTGGTTAATGGATCACCTAAATGAAATGACAGGGAAGATTACATCTGAACTCCCATTTGGCAAATGTCTTAATCGTAAAACGTAATAAAAATTGTCACTTCCTCCACTACTGCCATTACTTGGAGAAGGGTGGCCTTGTCACATCAAGGTTAAATTATGTAGGTAAGCAGAAAAGAAATTAGTTGTGACTTATAGACACCCACCATAATTATCATTGTCACTTGTGGTCTCATAGTTTCTGATTATAGCAGTGCAATATTTTTTCATAGCATTAAAACTTAGTCTAGACTGTACTTTAAATAAACTTATGTCAAATGCATCAGTAGTGTCTGAATACAGAGAAAATTTTTAAGGTATTCCTACACTTAATGGAAATATTAATGTCATAGTTCTTAAGTTGCTGTGGAGAAGTTAAGAAGTTGAAATGCAAAACAAAGAGGGAAAAGAAGAAACAAAAATATTCAGCATCGAATCACATGAAAGACTTTTGCAAAGTATTTTAAAATTATGTTACAATTTAATGCTTTTAAGCAATCTGGATTTTCAGTTATATAACTTAATGGGATTTGAAATTTCCTCATTGATAAAACTAAATTGCTGGAATTTGAACATATATTTATGTAAATATACTGAAAAACACTGAAGTCCTGTCAGTTTCTAAAACAATATACAGAATGTAAAAAAGTCTTGATGTGAAAATTTTCTAATGTTACTCTTTCCGTTTTTCACATAAAGCCATCAAGGTTTACTTAAAACAGACCTTGCTGAAGATAATTTCCAACTCCATGGCATGATTCAAATTTTGAAAATGGCATGTGAAACCAGTTTTTCTCTAGTGGTCATACATTACAGTTATTTACCATAGATACAACACCTCTGGAGACTGGCAGCTTCACCTAGTGCCTAACGCTGTTGTAGTGTCATGACAGAAACACATACACATTTAACACCTTGAATGCATTATATCAGTGCAACTTTTTGGTTACAGAGATAAGGAAAATTGTCACATCTTTAAAAATTAAAAGAAATGTGTTTTTTAACAGCTGACTATAGCATACTTTGTCTTGTCAAGAATATAATTAAGGTGAAAGAATAACTATTATTCTGTTTCTGATAAAAGCATTAAATAATCCTCAGCAAACCCCAAGAGCCTGCACAGTTCCATCTAGCATGAAATATATAGTTAAGGTGCATTACATTCTAAGAGGTAATCAGAGATGTTTACTCCTTCAATAGATAACAACCAGATAACTTCTCATCATTTGATCTTTTGTAAATACGCTCACAGTTTGAAAAATACTGAGTTTTTAAGTCTGCAAATACTCCTGCAACCAACTTTTGTTTGGAAAAGCAAGGTTTTATTTATGGCTGATCTTTAAAAGAAATCAAGTTTTCATGTTAAATGAGATGAAGATGTGATTTTTTTTCCTCCTCTCTCACATCCTTAATGCCTGCAGGCCATGTTTTCTCCATGATACTTAAGACCTTCCTATTTTTTCCATGTTTTTTGAGCACAACGCTTTGAATTGCATCACCTCACAATTCCTGTAGATTTACAGTCACTTTTCTGAAATCTGAAGATCAACTGGGACAAACTAGAAGAAATGAGAAGGAAATAAAACTCAATTATATGAGGTCTAAGCCTGCACAAAAAGAAGGAAATTGTAGAATATTAGTAGTGACAATAGCAATACTTGTATTTTGACATCAAAAAATGGGAAACATTAAATTAAATTAAATTATATTAAAAAGCTATGATGGCCACACCTTGTGTTGCCTTGTTCTTTCCTTCTAATTTTTGCTGTTCTAGTCACAAAGCATTGTTAGAGGGGAGATGGCTGATGAGACTAGGAAAATGCTGCTAAAACTTCAATCTTCAATTTTAATAGGATTTTTATATATTTTTGTGTTGGGTTTGGTTGTGTTTTTTTTCGTGGGTTTTGTTATTGTTTTTATTGCTTGTTTGTTTTGTTTGCTTTTTTTTTTTTTTTTTTTTTTT